>JAKSZT010036119.1:25507504-25965397 GCA_026826555.1 Tolypeutes matacus | reverse complement strand
TTCCTTCCTTCCTTCCTTCCTTCCTTCCTTCCTTCCTTTCTTCCTTTTCTTTCTTTTCTTTCTTTTCTTTCTTTCTCTCTCTCTTTATCTCTCTCTCTCTCTCTTTCTCTCTCTCTTTCTTTCTTTCTTTTCTTTTTCTTTCTTTCACCAGGGATTGAACCCAGGACTTCATACATGAGAAGCAGAGCTTCATCTGCTCCCCAGTTAGAGTTGATTTTATCGTTTGTTTGTTTTGTTTTTAGGAGGAACCGGGAAACAAACCTGGGACCTCATACATGGGAAGCAGGTGCTCAACCACTTGAGCTACATCTGCTCCCACTAATTTTCTTTTATATCTATTTTATTACTTGGTGGAGCATTTGTTGAATGTGTATATGATGGGAGATATGAAAATCTATGTGCTATTTTAAGATGCCCTCTTTACTTTGAATTCCAACCCATCTTGAGTTTACATGATAATAGTTAATTATGCGAGGTAAGAAGAAAATAATAAGCATGAATCTGAAAAAGACAAAACAACTATATGCCTGTCGTGGCTTGCTTTTAAGTTGAGAATTGTTAATTCTACTTAGTATTAAAGTTGTTTTAAGTGATCCTTGGATGAATTCAAAATTGATGGGACTACAAATAACAGCTTTAAAGTTTTGGTCTAACTGTAAACTCAACTAAAATCTTTCTATCTGCAGCATACTTAAGTGGGTAAGGAAGGTAAATGCACAGCCATGTAGCATAGTGTTGCCCTCAAGGAGCCTGCATTCTGGGCACTCCTTAGGTGGGTAACAGCTCAAATAAACCTGACAAGAGCAACTGAAGGAAAGTAGGCTATGCTCTCTTTCTCTCTCTCTTTGTAAAATATGACATACAAAGCAAATTGAGAAGCCAGCTCATATTCACCTCCAAAATAAAATCCTAGATGATTGAAAATAACTGCCAAGACACAGGGGGAAAAGTGCCATATTATTATTTTTGGTATTGTATATTAGAAAAAAAAGGCAAAGATTCTAAATGATCACATATATTTCAGGTAGAAGAAAATTTTCATTTCCATATCTATAAAAGTAGAACTGCCTTTCTCAGCTATGACTCCAAATTCTCATTTGTATACTAGGAGACACAATGGCTGTCCCTTTTAGTCTTGGATGTGGGAGGTGAAATAGCTAAAATATAAAGACTAGTATGCTCTTCAACTATGTCAATGAATATATGAAAAAATCATCTGGGTATATACTAATAACAGACATTCTTTCCAGTCACAATACCCAGCTTATATTAATAAAGTATTTCATGGGAGAGATGAAGAGGATGTTCCCAATGTGCTGTCAATAGGCATGAACTTCAAATTGTGTTTCTTTTAGCCATTTACTCATTCAACCAAGAAGTAACACCCACTGTGGTCTAGGCCCTATACTAATTGCTGGCCTTCAGAGATGAATGCAATACCATAGCTGTCCTGGATGAGCTAATGTTTATATAAGAATCTTTGCCCTGTGGTCCACGGATTCTCAGTGGGCCCAAAGCTGGGTTTTAGGGGATCTAAAAACCCATTGATATTAAAGGCAATAAGTGGTTTGAATATGTATACATACATTTTTTTCTGGGGCAAGGACCCATATCTTTCATCAGATTATTGTTATTGGGAGCCAAAAAAGGTTAAGGAACAACTGGTATGGAAGGGAAGAAAATCTGGCCTTAGCTTCAGCAGACAGTGATTGGTTCTGTAACACTAGTTGGATCTCAGGTAGGAGGTTTCCCATATTCCCTGCTCTTGTGCTCCACCATCGATGATGCTCTCTGTTCTGATCTCACTCCTAAGTTACTCTTTCTCTATATATTCACTTTGAATTTCTAGTAAAGAACATTTGGTTGGTTCGGTAAGTCCCTTCATCTTTGGGCATCCGCTTCATGCCAGAACACCTCAGAGGTTTTTGGCAGGGTTGAGGGTGGTTGCTGGGAAAAGACCTTGGCCACCACTATATAAGGCCCTGTCTAGGAATCCCCCTGACAGGTGAGGTGAGGAAGTTTCCTGAGAAGAGAGTTGTGAATGTGATAGTCCCTGCCCTCAAGTAAGCAGAGTGGATTTGGGGTGAGTAAGTTGGACCAATCTATTCATTAACTTGCCAGGTCCCTCTTGGGACAGGTTAGTAAGATGACTAGTTGTGTTTAGGAACCCATTGTGTGGTCATGGACTACAAGACAGCCAACTGTCCCATATATATTTAAAACCTGAAACTTTGGTGTTATTACTGCTAGCTTGACTCAGCTGATTGGTAACAGTGACTGTGGGAAGCAAAGACATTAGGACAAAGTGTCTTTATTTCTGGTCTACCATACACTATTACTTGTCCCAAGTTAGGTGCCAGGGATCCAGAGACAAGTAAGACTTGCAACCTTTCCTTGCAGATATCACATACAAATAGGAATTACAATGTTCGATATAAAAAGTTGGATTGTAATGACAATGGGCCAGGAACCAGAGGATCTAAATGCTGGCGCCAACTCTGCTGCTTACTGGTTCTCTAAGCTTGGTTCCATTATTTAAATGCTCTGAACCGTAATTTCCTTTTTAAAATATGGGATAATAGCACCCACACTATTTGGCTCTACTGTGGTCAGAAGGGACTAAATAAGTTACTACTTGTGAAAGTGCTTTGCTGTAAATTTCTATAGCAATACAAGGCTTTCAAAAATTATTGCCTTTGCTTAAGGTACTGGCAGAACAGAATCATTCATGCTATGCCATGCTAGTTCCTATCATTAAATACATTCTTTGTCCTCTCAAGGTCTTTGTAAATAGGTTTAAAAGAAATCTGATCACACTGGAAAATGTGTGTGCATTTTAATGGTGTGCATTTGGTCATCAAAGAACATCTGATAAAGGCTTTAAAAGTTTATAGTACTGTCTGGACAATTAATTTTGGGGTTTAAATTGTTTATATTCTGGAGTTTTATTACTGCTCTCTGTATCCTGTCTCCCCAGTGGGAGTGTAAGATCCTTAGGGACAAGAACTCTGTTATATGCCTAGAATACTTACAATCCATTGAGATAGCATATACCGTACTGAGGCAGAATTCTGAACAGGGGGTAGTTTATCTACTTTCGTCCTTTCTGGGTTCCAGGATCTTGTTAGTAATAATCAGGTATGGTTTGCTGGATTAGGTGTCTAGAACAGCACTTGAAATTGTTCTTTGACTTTGGATTTTATGAAGCCAACAAAAGAATCTATTGAAAATGACTGCGTCCACCCACTGTGATGAGTATCAAACATAGTTTATTAAACATATTCAGAAACAAGGAGCTAAACAATTCCCATTGTGGTGGTGATCACCAGTTTCCGTTCACTAAGGAACAGGCAGTAATTCTCAATGAGCATAGTAGTGAAGAGTTAGGCTCTGGAGTCAAGCAGTCTTGAATTTGAATTCCACCTCCACAACTGACTAGCTATGACACTGGTCAGCTTACTTAATTCCCATAAGCCTCTGCTTTGTCATCCTTAAAATGGGGACAGTAATAGTACCTCCTTGATAGGGCCTGTTGCAAGGATTAAATGAGGAAAAACACATTCAGGTGCTCAGCAAACTACCTGGAACATAAGATGGGATCAATATCTGGTAGCTATTATTATTAGCCAAGGGAATTATTTTTGAGCTGATGCAGGCTGGAGCCCATTTAATATGCCCCAAATTTTCCTTGTTTCAAGCAGTCTGTGTTGGGCCTCCCCATCTTGGTTCTTGCTTTGTCATCACAGATTATCTTTCCCTTTGTCTTTATTTTTTTATTTTTATTTTTTAAAGATTTTATTTATTTATTCATTTATCCCCCCCTTGCTGCTTGTGCTCGCTGGGTCAGCTAACCACGCCGTGTGGGTGGGCTTGCCTTTACCAGGAGGTCCCGAGAACCGAACCCGGGGCCTCCCATATGGTAAACGGGAGCCCTACTGATTGAGCCACAGCCGCTTCCCAGTATTGTAATTTTTTTTTTTTTTTTTTTTTTACCGGGAGGTCCCGGGGATCGAACCCGGGTCCCTCCTTTCCCTTTGTCTTTAAACCCTGAGAATGCTTGTTTAAGGAAGGCCGCTGTCTCTACCCTAAGCCAGAGTTGGGCCTGTTCCCATCTGCTGACTGTATATGGGATCACTGTGACTCTGTATACCATAGTAATGAGAGGAGTTTAAACCCCTCTTGGCCAAAAAAGAGTCACTTATTACTGGGACTCTAAACTGAAAACAGCTTCCCCATCATTCCAGAGCTCATGATGCATGGCACCATTAAATAGCCTGCAACTGAGACTCTGAACATGACAGTTTAATCACTTCATGCCCAAAGCCAGATGACAGAAGGCAACCTAATGCTGGATACTGAAGCTGCTCCATTAAATGAATGCCTTTTGATTTAATAATCATTGGCATTGCATAGACAAGTATGGATTTGAGGGAGAGGTGAAATCTGAAATGCTCTTTTATGCTTTTTACTTTGGAGGGAGGCCTCTGTCTGGACTGACATCATGTGAGCTATCCCAAAGAAAGTGTGCTTTTTGGTGTTAAGGATCATTTACTTCATAAAAGCGTTTGGTGGACTGGTGTGCCACTGCTACTAGCTGGATGGCAGAAGCTCCCTGTGGTCTCTGTGGTTTATGCCAGGCCTGATTAGTTTGGTCAGGTAGAATGTTAAGAGAGGGAGTGTGAACCATTCCAGATAAACCTGTAATGGGTTGATATAGCTGTGCTGTGGGAAAAGTCTAACCCCAAGCAACATGGTATCTAACTGAACAAGAAGAAAGCAGAGCTCTCTTTCTAGGAATCTAAGCCAATTCTTTCCTGCAGTTCCAGGATTCTACCAGTCATCCCTCAGCATTTTCTCCCAGCAAAGTTGGTATCCTAAGGCCTCTAGATTTAGGCCAAAGAATTATAGCCACATCTTGTCTACTAGGTTAGTGCTACAAATTCAGCAATCAGAATCCTCATGGATAGAGGAATGATGACAGCCCTGAGAATTTTAATATAGTTTAAAAGTTTAATATAATTTGTAAAGTTGCCAGATGATTTCCAAACAGTGTAGTTCTTACTCTACCAAAAACTCCTTGAGATGGGGAGTGATTTCTATATTTGCATATTCTACATCTAGCCAATGATAGGCCCACAATTGCATGTTTGTTGAATGAATGAAGCATCTGTAATGGGTTAATGAAAGTGCTATAGTTTACATTTGGTCGAAGAAGCCATATTGAAGGAAATGAAAATGGTTTGTCAGAAGGAGAATAAGAATCAACAAAGCAACATAAACGTATTAAAGGAAGGTGAGGCGAAGACAGTGGGGGCAACAATAAGAACAAGTGGTAAAACAGAAAGTCACAACTGAGGACTGAAAGAAAAAACTTCCTCCTGAACAAAAAAGAAAGTCTATTCTTGTATTGAAGAAGTTATCTAACATCATAGATGTTCTTTTCTTGAGTTAAAATGTTTTTTGTCTGTGTTCCAAAATAGTGCCTTTATTTCTATACTATGTTTGAGCACATTTTTATCTTTTTGAGACAGCAGTGGGTGAGAAAAATGTTCTTCCTACTACTCACATTTTCTTGTTTGTTCATTAAAAGCAGGATTTCCAAAGTAATATATCCAGGCTAACCCAAAACAGATTTCCCTGGGAGCAAGTATGCAAATAAAGGTTTGAGATGAAGTCAATCAACCCTTGAGACCCTACGAGCTCTGTGGCTCTTATAAATATTTCACTGCACTCTAATAAACTCATTCTGTTTTCCTAGGAAGGAGAATAGCATAAGTTTCCTCTTTATTTTCAGCAACTTCTCTAAGATCAGAAGAGGAATTAAGCTTCAGTGTTATTGAAAATTTATGTTCAAAATCATCAATTACTCTCAACCCCATCTTAGAAGTATTAACTGAAAGCCATCATGTAAAGTTATAATAAGAGGTGAAAATGTTGATTTTAGGGCATTTCAAAATACTTCCAGGAACTTGCTCAGTTTCAAAATGCCATTGGGAGAACATGATTAAAGATAACAAGGAAAACATCTCTAAGAATTTCAGGGTAGCAGCTAGAAATCATCTTGGTTAGCAGGTTGTTCCCACAGTTCTCCTGTGGGACCATCAGTGAAAATTACTACAACATGAGGTTGAATGACATCCAGGGTTTCTTTCTGTATCAAACCTTTTGGGTGGTAAGATAAGCTTAATTCTACCATGTGCAAAAGCAGAAGACTAGCACATATCTGGAAATTATTTAATGGTATGAAGAATTAGAGATCAGGACCCAAGCATATACCTAAAAACTTATGGAAAATTTGCTACAAATTAAGAAGGTGGGGTGGTGTCCATTTCTGTCACTCCCAATGAGGCCTATGCTATCAGCACATTAGATCCATAATTTAACACTCAAATGTGTATGGAGGATCCAGAAGGTGCCAGGCACCAGGATATTGTGGCCACATAAAGACTGTCCTTGTCCTCATAGCTTCACAGTCTAATGGATAGAGAAAGACAAGTACATATGAGAGTGCTCAAGATGAATATAAGGTGTTTGGGATCAGAGGGGAGGGGCAAGTCCAGGGGCTAGAGATGGTTTGTGTGGAAAGTGACTTCCTGTTTGATGCCTCAGAAACACTGCAGGTTAGGTTAGGACTCCCTAAGCTGGATGGCAAGATTAAGCAGAGAGTCAGCATGAGGGCCCTGAAGAGGAAAATGGTATCCTTTTCATTTTACCTCCTTTCCCTTTCAATAGCCTACTCTAATGAAGGTGACAAAGAGCTGGGGAAAGTTTAAATGACTGAATTATAAAATGTACATTAATTGATAAAAGTAATGGTGAACAATTTGGTCAGTTTAAGTAGGACATATGCCCCTTACACTGCAACCCTGGAGGGAAGAAAAGCCAAAACATAACACTTTGATATCACCTTTGCAGTCAGTACCAGGGATTTACAGTAAGGGGCAATTGGCAACAAGATTCCTAAAAGGCTAACCCTCTGAGATCAAAACCATCAAAAGGAACCTGAGATAAGGTGCTTAGTCACATGTTTACACATCCCTTGCTTCCTAATTCTTCATCTGGAATCCAGGGCCAGGGCTGGTAGTGCTTCCTCTAGGACTGTATTGGAAAGAACTGTAAGACTCAGGAGGGAAGAATGTAGTGACCAGTTGATGTATGCCAAGAGAGTGGAAGGGGGTGGGTGGCAACATGTGTACTGTGTATGTGCTAACCCGGAATTAGGGTGTATTCTCAGTAAGCTATAACTGCAATGTAACTGTAGTATACAAAGCTAAAAATTAATCAACTGTATCTTCCCTGGCAGGAGGTTACAGTGCTTTTGGTGATAGGCAATGAGTCCTTTAAATTTCCAGGGCTCTGAGTTTGTACTCACCAAATACCTTCTCATTGCTAATCTAATTCCTTGCTCCTGGGAGGGAAGGATTCTGCATAGTGGATACTCTGGTGGTTTGGAGCTATGTACCCCCCAAAAACATGTTCTTAAACTTTTTTTTTTTTTTTTTTTTTTTACCGGGAGGTCCCGGGTATTAAACCTGGGTCCCTCCATATGGGAGACGGACGCCCAACCAGTTGAGCCACATCCGACTCCCCATGTTCTTAAACTTAATCCCTTCCTTGGGTGTGAACTCAGTTACTTCTATTAAAGTGTGTCCCAAATGAATCAGATGGGTCTTAATCCTATTATTGGAGTCCTTTATAAGCAGAACTTTATTCAGACCTACAGAGAGAAAGCCAAAGGGATCAGCCAGAAGCTGAAAGTCAACAAAAGAGAAGGGAGAGGCCAGGAGAGGTCACAGAGTGCATTGCCATGTGACAAGCTAAGGATTGCCAGCAGCCAGCCCCAGAACACAACAGTCTTCTGGAAGAAAGTATTGCCTTGCCGATGCCTTGATTTTGTACTTTTCCTAGCCCCAAAATGATGAGCCAATAAATTCTCATTGTTTAAGCCAACCCATTGCATGGTATTTGCTTTGGCAACCAGGAAATTAAAACATACCAAAATTGTTGCTAATGGAAAACTATTTTGCCAATGGGGACAATAATAGTATCTCCTTGATAATAAGTTGGCATTTTGAGTTATATGCCAGTTCTTTGACAGTAGAAATTGTAGAGATTGATAATTCTTGGGGGTCTAGTTAATTAAGTTTCTCAGTTTGGTCATCCCACTAAGGGACTCCCAGTGCAAGAATACTCTCTACCTTAGAGCTCTAACTTGAACAATACTAGGGGATATCTGGCTTGTTGGTAATTAAAAGCTGATCACTACTCACAACAGTATTGAGAACTAAGCTGGTCACAGCTGCTCTTAGGCAGGTCATCTTACAGTTGGTCACAAAAATGATTCTATTGCATTGATAATAATATATCCTTTTTGATAATATGGATATATTTTAGTTCATAAGCTTTTTAAATTAAAGACATGACTGTGAGAAGAGTCAGATTTTGGACACTGTCTAAATTTCATGAATGGTGAATTTTAATGGCCTCTCAAAATATTTTTAATTGAGTAAAATAATTATTAATGTTAGACGTTATTAATTACCTATCCATGATTATCAGAATAGTAAATAAAAAGAAGTTTAAGACAATAGCTTCACATTCTAGAGTCTAGCTGGGCATGTAAAACACAAGAAAAGCAACAATTATACAAGGTAACATATACTTCATTACAGTGATGTGCTGGAATGCTCATACTGGCTTGCAAGAGCCAATTGCTAAATTTTCTTGAGTTTTGCAAGCTAGTTATTTTTTTTTTTTTTTTTTTTACCAGGAGGTCCGGGGGATCGAACCCAGGTCCCTCCATATGGGAGACGGACACCCAACCAGTTGAGCCACACCTGCCCCCGCAAGCTAGTTATTGAACATGGCTACTATTAAATGATATAAACATACAATTGAATACATTATATTAAAAACAAAGGTCATAAGTAGTCAAAACTCATCACTTCCTAAACATTTTACTATTATCTCTGACCTTGAGGGTAATTATGGCTATTGTATTTTTATGGTGGACATATTATATAATAGTATGTATCTCTTCCTAACTGTACTCAAGGATGTCACATCGGTGGCTAGAAATTAGCTATGGTGAAAATATACCACAGATATTGGCAAACTCTGCAAACCAAGACTTTTCCCCAGTGCCAATTGTTAAAAATTTAGCACTGCATATAAATATCAAATAAGAAGAATAGACTTTAAGAACTATTATTGCTCAAGGAGAACGAGATGCAGTTTGAGGGTCAAGGATGGAGGTAGGTTTTGAACTTGGCTCTAAAACAAACTCTTTTTATGTAGGTCAGGACCACCCCCAGGGATGTTTAGAACCAGGACAAATCACAGAATGCCCACATGCCCCTGAACTATTTTATGCAGGTGAAATCAGGTTAACACAAATATTCTAAGCCTCTTTGAAGGTGAAACGAAGTAAACAAAAAGACAACAGCAGTCTGAGTGTGTGCATGTATAAGATATATAGGGCAATCTTGCCCACTCTGGTTGAGGGGTCAGGAAATGATTGGATAACCTTAGTGATGGCCAATAAGGAGTTAAAGCCCTTTCTGTGCACCTCTTCCAGCTAGTAGCTGAAGCTCCAGGGACAAGGTGTTCCCTTTGATCTTGCTATGTAGCTGTAACAAAAAATTTTTTTTGAAATGAAAAAAAAAAAAAAAAAAACGCAGACCAATAGAGAAGGCTTCCTGGAAGTGGCTGAGGGGGGCAGTCTTCCAACTGGCACCCAGAGTAGTGTTCTTTGCCGCCCTGAGTTACTGGCAGATTATAAAAGTCTCCTGGGAGAGAAAAAAGGACAATTACTGCATTTTGATCAAGGAAAGTTTTTTTTTTTTCCTTGATGTAAAGAAAAAGAAACTGTGAAAAGAAATAAACGAAGAGCAATAATAGTAGAAACAAGGTGGCGACAGCAGTAGTAAGTGTATGGGAGTCTTGGAAAAGCTAAAAAAAAAAAAAAAGGACTTGAGCCTCGATCATCGGTCACTGAGTTGCTTAGAGTGAGGCTGTCGACTGTGCAGCCAGTGCTGGGATGACCATCAAGGAGCCCAGGAAAGAGGAGCCAGAGAAAGAGGGAGACTCCAAGGACATGAACAGGACCTGATTCAGCATTTGTTGTTAGAGCTGATGTCTCATGAGCAGAGGCTGTGGATTGGTATGTGATGCTTATCTGAAGAATACAGATACCGTATTTTGTCAATTCTGAAGTGCCCCCCCCCCAAATTTAACAGCTCTGAAATCAGCTGACATCTTAGCATTGATGGTGTCAAAATCACTATCGGCCAGGTGGCTATCAGAAGATGTTGTCATTGCTTGCACATGTGGACATTTGGTCAGAGCAATTCATGTGGTCCTTTGGACATAATAGTTCAAGATGTGTTCCTTGTTATCTAAACATATTTATATATATCATAAATTTAACATAACTTAAAATGAAAATTTCTAGTAAAAAAGCATGGTGTCATGGTTTAGTTAATGTTTTTTTCCCCCCTGAATGACACCTAAAATAATGGTGTGTCTTATAATCAATGGCACCTTATAATCAATTCAGGTTAATTTGCTATATATGTATCTAAACTGTTTGTACATTTGTGCCTCATTAACACACAACTTTGGGTCTTCTCATCTAATACTTCTGCTGAACCAGAATTGTATTGGTCTAAGTTGATCAAAATGATCATCCCTAGGTTTGCTATCCTGTGTTTGTAACTGGCTAACCATTCACTGAATTTGCTTGTTCATTTATAATGGGTGTTCAAATGGACTATTTTGGCATGGTACTGCTGGATAATAAAAGTTATAATCATATGTAGATAGTGATCAAAAAAGTGCAAACTGTGTTTGGGAGATCAGGGGTAGATCATTTGTCTGGAGTGGCTTGGGGTCATATAGGAAAGGCATTGCAGGTATAGATGGTGAGTTTGGCTGTTTCTGTGTGTGTACAAGGAAGGGTCAAAATCAGTGCATATGATGTATCTTGACATTCACATACACATCAATGTATAGCAAATCTTACATTAAATGAAAATAAGCAGATTACTGAGGGAATCAGAAGCTACTGGGAAGTAATGCAAAGTTCTTGAAAATCTTCATAAAAAATGATGGCTCCTATTCCAGGCGCAAAGTTGTAGAGCATAATCCATTTCACACGTTAGCCTATTTAATTGGAGAGAAGGAGGTAGGAAATCTACCCTTGAATGGCTGAGCAGAGACAGGGGTGGAAAGGAGGATATCCAATTCATTTATTGCCTTTTCAGTAGGCCCTTACAAAAATAACAACTAAGGATTTAATTGCACTGTCTCCTTTTATCTCTAGAAAAGCTGAATTAGTAATTGTATTAACTTGTTACTATGCTTTGCTCTTATAGAATAATGTAATTTTAACTATTGCTTCCTAATTATAGGATTTTCATTTTTCTACAAATCACATTTAGCATGTGTTCCACTTTCACTTTTATGAAGTACATTGTGGAAAAATTGGGGCTGCATCTTTGAAAGACCCAAGCTGAGCTGTGACTTGCCTGTAGCTATTACCTACTGTGAAAAGCTGGATGCTGCTGTGATTTTTATCCTCCTTTGATGAAATAATGCTGTTGGCAAACACCATATGCTCTGTTGCGTACTGGAGTCTGGCGGCACTGCATGCTGTGGGATAATCAGATCGAGCCAGTGATGGTTTTATTGGGTGGTAGTAATGGCAGAAGTAATGGCAACCATTAAAATCATGTTGTATATGGCCTTGGGCCTTCAGACCACAGTTGACTTGGGATGTGTCAAGGACAGGTCACCCTCAAAAGCTGTCTGGAGGGGAGTGGATGTAGCTCAGTGGTTGAGTGCCTGCTTCCCATGTTCGAGGTCCTAGATTCAACCCCCAGTACCTCCTTAAAAAAAAAAAAAAAAAAAAAGAAGGAAGAGATTACCAACCATCCCTTGTTAGAGCTTTGCAATTGAAAATTGCAGGGTGGCAGAAGGCAGTGGTAGGTCTTGGATCTGCACCATCTTTGCCATCTACATTCTGGTGCTTTTGATGCTTCTAGAAAAACATCTTTTTTTAGGTGAGAAGATAGAATCCTACAAAATTGACTTCATTCTTAGAAAGGTAATAGAAAATACCTCTGGTAGGTTCCACTTCAACAAATACAGATTTAAGAATACCTGTTGCACACATGGTACTGAAAACTATGAGCATTTTGGAGAATAGGATGGCTTCTGTTCTGTGGGACCTACTCTCTGGGGAGGGAGATACCTAGTCACAAGGAACTCTGTGGTTCAAGGCAATGTGTGATATTGTATATGTGTTACAGCAAAACTGACTGGGAACGGCAGATGTATATTGGTTCAGACTGGGATGATTTGAGAAGATATACCAGGAGGACAGGAGAAAGAATACACGAGTTAACATTTCTGCAAATTCCTCAAAGGTGACCTTGAGCATGTCATTTAATTCTTCATCTCTCAGTTTCCTCCTCTGTAAAAAATGAGTGAACTATCTACCTTGAAGGTTATTAAAAGGACAAAGAAGCCACGCAGTACATCTCATTGAATATTTGAGATTTTAGTAAAGCCCTAAATTATAGGTGTGACTGGACATGTAGAAATTGGAAGAAAGGGAATTCCAGGTGGAGAAGTGCTTGAATTTCTTGGTCTGCTAAGGCAAATACCAGGCAATGGGATGGCTTAAACCATGAGAATTTGACTCATGGTTTTGAGGCCAGGAATTCTCCCCAAATACTGTGATGTTCTGGGGCTGACTGCTGGTGATCCTTGGTCCTAGGCTTCTCTGTCACTTAGCAGTGCACATGGTGGCCTTTTCTGCCCTCTCTGCATCCCTTCTCTTCTGGGTTCCATTGACCTTTAGTTTTTTACTTCCCATTGCTTTCTCTATCTGTTGGAATTTTATTCCGCTTATGTAGTATTCCAGTAATAGGATTAAGACCCATCCTGACTGAGGTGGCCACACCTTAACTGAAGTAGCCTCATCAAAAAGTTCTACTTAAAATTGATTCACATCTACAGGAATGTATTAAGTTTAAGAACATGTTTTTCTGGGGATACAGACAGCTCCAAACTACCATAAGAGGACAGCATGAACATATGCCCAGTGGCAGAAAGTCCTTTTCTGGCTGTAGCATAGGATTTGTGTTGTTCATGCTTATGTCTACCTCTATGTATGTTGTGATGTGTGTGTGTGTGTGTGTGACTCTATGCATATGCCCCTTCTTTATGAGGATAATCTTCCTTTGCCCTCTTCCTCTACAATAGCCCCTTTTAATTATTGAGAACCTCTGAGAGAGACAAATTATTTCTTAGGATATAGCTGAAACAAAATGGACAAATAGATAGTTCTTACATTTCTTGAGTTATATAGTCATGCTAAGATAATGACTGGGGCAGATTGAATTATGTACCCCAGAAAAAAACATCTTCTTAATCTTAATCCCATTCCTGTGGGTGTGAGCCCATTATAAGTAAGATCTTTTGAAGATGTTATTTTTAGTGAAAGTGTGGCCAGCTGAGTCAGGATGGGTCATAATCCTATTACTGGGGGCCTTAGAAAGCCACTGGGAGGAGCCAGAAGTCAGTTGGAACCCTGACAAAAAGGAGAGGACATCACCATGTGATAGGAAAGCCACGGAACCCCAAGGACTGCCAGCCTGCGAGAATGCTACCAGTTCTGGGGGGAAAACAGCCTTCCAGCTTCCGAAACTGTGAGACAATAAAAATTCCTGTTGTTAGGCTAACTCATTATGTGGTATTTGTCATAGCAGCTGGAAAACTAAGTCAATAACTCAGGGAGTAAACTGAAAATGTATATTTGTTACCTTAACTAAGGAAAGACGTTGCTTAGAATAGATAGTTTGATTGCCAAAAAACTACATTTTTATAGACTGATTCCAGCCTATAGAATTCTATCTCCAGGAGGTAACAAATACTTGTAAAAGATTATAGGAAAATAAGTTTTTGCATAAAAACTAGACTAAATAGAATTTTATTAATGATATAGCATTACATTTCTTTAGTGCTTTATTATTTACAAAATGCTTTCTTCATTATCTAATTTTATGTGCAACACTAACTTAGGAGGGACCCATTCCCAATATTACTCTGCCCATTTTTTCAGATGTGGAAACTGAGTTTCCAAGAGGTTATATGACTTGCTATGAATTTTAATGCCTAACAAGTGCTACAATTAGAACTCGAACTTTGGACATCTGCTTCAAAGTTCTTTCCAGCACATTTTGTTGTCTTGAGATCATGCAGTCAGCCACTCCCCTTATTCTTCTTGAGGAAACAGTTTCTGAATGGCGAAGTGAGGAGCTGAAGATCACATGGTTGACGGCTGTGCTGGACCTTGAACCCAGATTTCCTGACTTCTTGCTTATGCTGTTTACATACTGCAAGGCTATAAAGGATACAAATTCAAATAAAAAACACTGCAGGATTCTCCCACAAAGTGTGGTCCCTCTAGAACAATGTCACCCTAAATGTGAACTGGTAAAATTTCTGGCAGCAGTTTACGGGAAAATAAGTAAATAAGAGCTAAAATGTAGATAGCACTTATAAGGTGTCAGGATTTTAAATTACTTTACATGAATTAACTCAATTAAAAGTACCCTGTGTGGTAACTGTGATTATTATTTTCATTTTATTATTGAGAAAACTGAGGTCCAGAGAAGTTAGGTAACCTGATCAAGAATACACAGCCAGAAGGTAGTAGAACTGGGAGGAAGCCCAAGAAGTAAGACCCTGGAACTTGGCTGCTAGTCACTCACTTATTAAGCTAGAATATACCAACATTTGGAATTCAAAACAAGTGCTGAAATGAAGTCACATTTGCTTAGGAAACCCTTTTAATGGATTGAGAAAATAAATAATGCAAATAGCAGTATAGGGTAAATGTTTAGATTAATTAAGCATATAAATAACTAATTTCAATTATGCATCATCCTATTGAGTCGCCAGGGAAACAAATCTACTACTTGGTTCCAGAGACTCTAGCAGGTTTGGAAATTATATGTCATGTTTAAAACACACACACACACACACACACAGCATTTTTGCTCATTTCAATTGGCATTTCTTTCATTAGTCTGACTTAGTGATGTTTCCTATACACTGTAGACTCACCTTAATTATCATGTAGTGATGATATCACAATTCTTTGGGATTGTGAAGAATTTCCTTCTGAAGAACTTGGATTGTTTTCTCTCTTTTTACAACATGTCAGAACATTTAGGAGCACATACATGTTTTTCTCTCGCTTTCAGAGATGGAGAAATTCCATGAAGGAGATTCAGAGTCCCAGGAGTGAAGTGTTTGGGGGTGGGGTGCACAACAGGGGAGGCCCTTCTGTCTTTAGAATCTACTCCTTGATTCCATGAAGAGAGTGGGTGAGGCTACTGAATGAGCACTGTTTTTGGAATCAGACAGACACCTGTTACCATGTTACCTTCTGTTCTTCAGTAGAGATTCAGCTGCTCTCTCTTAAGATTCTGTAGTCAGTATAGACAAACACTCAAGGAATTCCTCTGAGCTTTGTGTGTTCAGAGGCTGAAGAGGCATAACTTCTGCTTAATAGAAAAATGGATTCATTCAGACTATGCATTGTAAATAAGCATAGACCCCTTAAGCTTCCATAAAGCATTGCATTTCCGTATGATACACCAGCAAACAGGAAAAACAAACAAACAAACAAACCCTTCAAGAGTTTTCTTCTTCCTGAGGATGTGCAGCTTGTGCAGAACTAATTATTCAAGGGTCCTTGGGGGAGTATGTAAAATGAATTATAGAGTAAGCTAGAATCCTGGCAAAGGAAATGAGCCCTCAATTTTTTTATTTTTCCTTTTTCCTCTTCTTTCTCTAAGTGCAAATTCTACCAACAACTTCAGCAGTTTAGTAGTTCCTGAATTACAGGACAGTTGAAAACCACTTATTTTGCTTATTAATAAAAGCAATAAAAATATTTGAGGGGTTTAAAAGTTTTCTGACTTCATTTGTCTCTCAAAATAAATTAAAATTGGTAATAACAATGTGCTGTGACTTATTGAGTCCTTGCTATGTGGCAGCACTACAGACTATAATCTCAATTCATCCTTACATCAACCCCAAGAAGTAGATATTATCTTGAGAACTGGTGCCACTTCTATCAACATGACACAGCTATTTGGACTAAGAATGGAGACCACTTGTGTCAATACGACTTATTTGATCCATGAAAACATTGCCTGGAAAAGGTAAGACTGAAAGCCAATAAATAACTTCTGTTTGCTTCCAGAAATTCCTACAGATTAATTTATGTGAGATAGTCTGCTCACACTGGACAAATAGCTTGCTCATAAAACCACAGCTTACCCATCAAGATTTGCTTTAAGATCCTTGTCTTGCTATGTCCACCAACCCTCAATGTGAACCCAGACCCCAAACTCTATAAATATCCCCCACTGATTTCCCTTTTCTGAGATGCTTCTAAGGTCCTGTCAAGGTAATATCTCCCTTACTTTATTGTCTGGTGATATTGTGAGGAGTTCAATTATTGTTATTTTACAAATGAGAAAAGAGAAGCCTAGAGAGTTTAAGTAATCTGTCCAAGTTTACAGAGTCAGTTAAAGGATGGAACCAGAATTCTATCCAGGACCGTCTGACCCCAGCCCACGGCCCTGACCACTCTGCTTTACAATTGGAAACCAAAGGGCAAGGTGCAAGTTGTTGTGGGTCAGGATTCAGAAGTATGGAACAGGGATCAGGGGGTGGGAGGGAGCGTGGATCTGGAGAAGGAAATGGAAAGTATCCATCATCATAGCAGGTGTGGATAAGGAGGAAATGATGGGCATCTCAAATGCAGGAGTCAATCAAGAAAGCTTTCTGTGTACCAGTGTCTTTGATTTTATCATACTTCTGGTCAAGACTTATGGAGTCCTTATGTGCCAGGCATTGTTCTAAGTGTGTTTTTTAACTCATTGAATACTGAAATAGCCTTCTGAAGAGGGTATTAGTATCATCCTCATTTTATAGGTGTGGTAATATTGAGGGAGCAAGTTGTGAAGCCAGGTTATGACCCCAAGCAGTCTGGCTCCAGAGCTGAGCACTTACTTTCTTTATTTGGTAGTTTATCAATATGGGCCTTGTTTTCAAAATATAAGTGATAGTTCTTCCAGGGGTCAGCTGGATGGCTCCAGTTACTTTTCAGAGTCTTTTGACCCAAAGTAAGCTGGCTTAAAATCTAACTTTTCTTTGCTGTGTTATAAAAGGAAGAGTTTCCTTTTGTCTTCCTTACATCTTGTTATAATGACCAACTTTTCCTTCTCATCTCAGAATCACAGTCAGCTGTTTCTGCAGTCCTTCAGATTAGTCAACTTCTATGATTATTTCGCTCACATCCCTGAGAACAGATTCCTGGCACTAACTGCAGAGCCACCATTTGGTTGTCTCACCACTCCCGATTGGGTACAGTCCATTATCCCACTGCTCATAATTCTGTACAATTTGTTCAAATTGTCGGTTTGGTGTGGAGCCTTCTGTTGACATGGGAACCGGAACAATACCTTTGGAGCCAGAGATGTCAGCCTGGCTAATTGTTTAGAAACAGGGGAGCCTGGCTGGCAGACACCAACCTGTTTTGTCCAAAAAGAATTCAGGAGCCAAGAGAGATGGGAGTCAAAGCTGTGTCCTCTCTTTGAGCAGTCAAGTCACAGAGGGCTTGTACATGTTTACAAACAGTTTGCACATGCTGGATTTGTCTCTACCAAAAACCTTGAATGGTAGGTGCCAAGAAAAGTCAGGTAGCCATAATTGTCTTGGGTTTCGTGGCTCAACAGCAACAGTACTCTATGGCAATGAGGTGCTGTCCTTTGAATGCAGGAATGACATGGCAACACTAAGCCATAAGTGGATTTTTTTCTAATTTGGGATTTTCAAACATAGGTCTCCCTATGTGCCTATCACCCATTTTTTTTTTTAATTTTTCACTCAGTTTTTTTGTTTGTTTTTAAAATTTTTCACTATTCTGCCAACAGATTTTCTTTCTGCATTACAATGAATTATGCACGCTATCTTTCTGATAGCATTTGTCACTAAAGATGAGAAATCTAATCAAAATGCAGGCTCCTCTTTCCCTATGGATCTCCAAATATTACAGTGTTTTGTGGCTCATTCCTCCTCTCTGTATGCTCTCTCCCCCACTGTGACCGGAATCTGCCTTCTGCTGTGTTGGCCTCATTCTCATCAGGCTATGGCCCCAAGGTGACTTAAAAAAAAAAAAAAAAAAAAAAAAAAATAGGCCCTAGTAGCACCAAGTTTGCATTGTACCAGTTTAGCAATCCTGATGGAAAGCGAGCCCTTCTT
Source organism: Tolypeutes matacus (assembly GCA_026826555.1). Classification (NCBI taxonomy): domain Eukaryota; kingdom Metazoa; phylum Chordata; class Mammalia; order Cingulata; family Chlamyphoridae; genus Tolypeutes; species Tolypeutes matacus. Next base: position 25,947,049 of record JAKSZT010036119.1, on the reverse strand, counting down.
TCCTGATTGTTTCATCAAAAGTCCTTTGGCTAATTCTTATTGAAGTGACCCGTGTCATTTACACATCCTTGAACAATCACTGTGGCTGGTCCATGGCCTATGCTGACTGTCCAGACTTGTGACCCTTTCTCACTATGTGGCCAGTTTAGCACTTTAACAGCCTCATCCTCATCACTTGCTACGAAGGAGGTTTATTTTCCCAAAAGAAAATCAGGATGCTTTTAATAAAAGACATAGGGATATTTTGCTGGACTGTATTATTCCATTTGCATTTTGAAGACTCCCAAGTTTATACTTGCCCAGCCCAGACTTCTCCTCTGACCTCTCCATGCTCATATAGCCAACAGTCTCCTTGACATGTCACACAAGCATCTCAAACATAACCCATCCAAAATGTGTCCCTCTGTTCTGATTACTCCATCTCCATCTGTTGTTTTGGTTATAAACCACAGGATCCAGTTCTGTAACTTATTAGAGTCCTATGGCACTGGCTAATTTAGGCATAAGGGAATATACTGGAAAGCTTTGAAACTCACATAATTATAAAGGAGAAAACTAGTTAGAAGGCCATCCCTAAGAGGGACTGAGTTTTGTCCCCCTGCTCAAGATTCACTTTCCAGGGAGGGACCACCCAAGTGTCCTTCTTAAGTCATGTGCTGCCTCTTAGCCTGACAGTCACTGATGGGAAATAAGTGTTCTTTCTAAAGGACTAGGGGTGCTGTAAAGGAAATGGACACTAGACATTCAAAATACCCTACAAGTATCTCCTTCACACTCTGTTCTTCTCCAGCTCAATAGATGTCTTCTCCATCCAACAAGTCTCTCAAGCTAAAAACCTGGCTGTGAGTCTGAATTCCTCACTTCCCATCACCCCCACACCCACGTCCTCAGCAAGTCCCTACAGTTCTACTTTGAAAAGTGAATTCAATGTTAATGAACCAACAATATATGTTAAATAAGGTGACTTTAAAAAGAAACACACCTAAAAGGTTACATATTGATTGGTTGGTGAAAATGTTATGACCCAAGGCTCACAGGAACCTAATCTTGTATTTTCCCTAGCAGCAGTGGTTCAGTATTTGCTAATTCAGTGTTTGTGGCAAATAATGAGAATCACCTGTATCCTGAAAGGACCTACAATAGAACTGGTGCATGTAAACTGCTCAATAAACGATGACTTCATCAAAAAAATACACATATAGGGACAATAAATAGTATCTCTCTCACAGGGTAGTTTCAAACATGAAATGAGAAACTGTATGTAATCCCTTACCATAGTTGGTATTCAATTAAATAGGTGTGAAAGAGTTAAAAACAACTGTGGGGGGAGGCGGCTGTGGCTCAATCAGTGGGGCTCCCGTTTGCCATGTGGGAGGCCCCGGGTTCAGTTCCCCGGGCCTCTTGGTGGGGGCAGGCCCGCCCGCAGGGCGTGGTTGGCTGACCCAGCGAGCACGAGCAGCAAGGGGGGGATAAATGAGTAAAAAAACCAAAACAAAACAAAAAAAAAAACAACTGTGGGTGTCCTTGCTTTCAGTTTTTCTGAATATATTCCTAGTAGAAGGATTGCTGGATCATATGGCAGTTCTATATTTAGTTTCCGAGAGGAACCGCCAGATGGTCTTCCACAGAGGTTGCACCATTTTACAGTCCCACCAAAAGTGAAGGAGTGTATCTATTTCTCCACATCCTCTCCAGCACTTGAAGTTTTCTGTTCTTTTAATAATGGCCATTCTGAATGGAGGGGATATCTCATTGTAGTTTTGATCTGCATTTCCCTAATAGCCAGTGATGTTGAACATCTTTTCATGTGTCTTTTGGCCCTTTGTATTTCCACTTCTGAAAAATGTCTGTTCAATGCTTTTGCCCATTTATTAACGGGGTTGCTTGGCATTTTGTTGTTAAGTTGTGTGATCTCTTTATATAATATGGAGATCAATCCATTATCAGATATGTGGCTTCTGAAGATTTTTTCCCATTGAGTAGGCTGCTTTTTTTTTTTTTTTTTTTAAGATTTATTATTCCTTATTTCTCCCCGCCTCCTTTGTTCTTTGCGTTCGCTGTCTGCTAAGCACTCTGTCCATTCATTGTCTGCTCATCTTTCTTTTTAGGAGGCACTGGGAACTGAACCTGGAATCTCCTATGTGGGAGGGAGGCGCCCAATTGCCTGAGCCACCTCTGCTCATTGTGTCTCTCATTGTGTCTCTTTATTGCGTCATCTTGTTGTGTCAGCTTGCCACGCCAGCCCGTTGTGTCAGCTTGCTGTCTTGTTCGTCTTCTTTAGGAGGCACTTGGAGCTGAACCCAGGACCTCCCATGTGGTAGGCGGGCACCCAACTGCTTGAGCCACATCCGCTTCCCATAGACTGACTTTTTACTTTCTTGACAAAATTTTTTGAAGAACAAAAGTACTTAATTTTGAGGCAGTCCATTTATCTATTTTTTCTTTTGTTGCTTGTGCTTTGGGTGTAAAGTTTAAGAAACTACAATCTACCACAAGATCTTGAAGATGTTTTCCTACATTTCTTTTCTAGGAGTTTTATGGTCGTATCTTTTATATTTAGGTCCTTGATCTGTTTTGAATTAATTTTTGTATAAGGGGTGAAATAATGGTCCTCGTTCTTTCTTTTAGATATGGATATCCACTTTTCCCAGCACCATATGTTGAATAGGCTATTCTGACCCAGCTGAGTGGATTTGACTTGTCAAAAATCACTTTACCATAGATGTGAGGGTCTGTTTCTGAACTTTCAATTCGATTCCATTGGTCAAGCTGTCTGTCTTTATGCCAGTACCATGCTGTTTTTACCACTGTAGCTAGATAATATGCTTTAAAGTCTGGAAGTAAGAGTCCTCCAACTTCATTCTTCTTAAAAAGAAGATATTTTTTGGCTATTCGGGGGCCCTTAGCCTTCCAGATAAATTTGATGATTGGCTTTTCCAATTCTACAAAGAAAGATATTGGAATTTTTATTGGGATTGCATTAAATCTGTAGATTAGTTTTGGTAGAATTGGCATCTTAATGATATTTAGTCTTCCTACCCATGAACACAGACAATCCTTCCAATTATTTAGATCATTGGTTTCTTTTAGCAATGTTTTATAGTTTTCTGAATACAGGCCCTTTATGCCCTTGGTTAAATTTATTCCTAAATATTTGATTCTTTTAGTTGCTATTATAAATGGAATTTTTTTTTTCTGACTTCCTCCTTGGAATGCTCATTAGTAGTGTATAGAAACACTGTTGATTCTTGTGTATTAATCCTGTATCCCACCTCATTGCTGAAATTATCTCCAAATTCTAATAGTTTTGTTGTGTATTTTTTCTGGATTTTCTAAGTATGGATCATATCAACTAACAAAAGTTTTACTTCTTCCTTTTCTATTTGGGTGCCTTTTATTTCTTTTTCTAGCCTAATTGCTCTAGCTACAACTAGCACAATATTGAATAACAGTGGGGAGAGTGAGCATCCTTGTCTTGTTGCTGATGTCAGTGGGAAAGCTTTCATTTCTTCACCATTAAGTTCAATGTTAGCTGTGGATTTTTCATATATGCACTTTATCATATTGAGAAAGTTTCCTTCTATTCCTAACTTTCACTATGTTTTTATTAAGAAAGAATGTTGTATTTTGTCAAATGCCTTTTCTGTATCAACTGATCATGTAATTTCCCTTCTTCAGTTTATTAATGTGGTGTATTACACTGATTGATTTTCTTATGTTGAACCATCCTTGCATACGTGGTATAAAGCCCACTTGATCGTGATGTATAATTTTTTGGATGTGTTTTTGGATTCAGTTAACAAGTATTGTTGAAGATTTTTGCATTCATACTCATTAAAGAAAGTGGCCTCTAATTTTCTTTTTTCATAATATCTTTATTTGCTTTTGCTATTAGGTGATGTTACCTTCATAGAATGAGTTTGGTACCATTCCTTCCTATTCAATTTTTTGGAAGAGTTTGGAAGAGTTGAGATTGGTATTAGATCTTCCTTAGATGATTGGATGGATTCATCTGTGAAGTCGTCTGCTCCTGCACTTTTCATTGTGGGGAAGTTTTTGATGACTGTTTAAATTTCTTTACTTGTGATTGGTTTGTTTAGGTCTTCTATTTCTTTTAGGGCCAGTGTGGTTTTTTTCATGTGTTTACAGAAATTTGTACATTTAACCAACATTGTCTAGTTTGTTGGCATAGTTTCTTATAGTATCCTCTTATGATCTCTTTTGTTTCTGCTAAATCAATGATAATGTCACCCTTCTCATTTCTGATTTTATTTCTTTGCATCTTCTCTCTCTTTTTTTCTTTATTAATTTAGCTAAGGGTTTATCAATTTTGTTGATCCTCTCAAATAACCAACTTTTAGTTCTTTTGATTTTCTCTATTGTTTTTTCCCCATTTCATCTATTTCTGCTCTAATCTTTATTATTTTTAAGGATGTTGTATTAGTCAGCCAAAGGGGTGCTGATGCAAAATACCAGAAATTGGTCGGTTTTTATAAAGGGTATTTATTTGTGGTAGAAGTCCACAGTTACCAGGCCATAAAGCATAAGTTACTTCCTTCACCAAAGTCTATTGCCATGTGTTGGAGCAAGATGGCTGCTGATGTCTGCGAGGGTTTAGGCTTCCTGGGTTTCTCTCTTCCCAGGGCTTGCTTGTCTCCAGGTTCAGCTCCTCTGTTGTCTCCACAAGGTCAGCTGTAGACTGTGAGGCTCTCTAGGCTTTGCCTCTCTCCACAAGCCCAGCTTTAGACTATCAGGCAAACAGCTTGTTTCTCTTCCCTGGGCCTTCTCTCTTTCTTCATGACCAAGTTCCTCTGTGTGTTCACTTTTTGGGACTCCAGCATTAAATCTTAGCATCAGAACTCCAACATCAAAAAAAACCTCTGTCCTTTGCCATGTCTTTTATCTTTGAGACCCCACCCACCAAGAGGCAAGGCTCAACACCCTACTGACGTGGCCCAGTGAAAGCCTTAATTATAACTTAATCATGCCCAGATTAACAGACCAGTTTACAAGCATAATCCAATATCTATTTTTGGAATTTATAACTATATCAGACTGCCAAACTGCTACAGATGTGAAGATATTTGCACACCGATGTTCATATCAGCATTATTCACAACTGCTAAAAGATGGAAACAACCTAAGTGTCCATCAACTGATGAATGGATAAACAAGATATGGTATGTTCATAGGATGGCATATTACTTAGCTGTAAGAAGAAATCAATTGGGAAAGCACATGACAACATGGAGGAAACTTGAGGATATTATGTTGAGTGAAATAAGCTAGACATCAAAGGGCGAATATTATATGGTCTCACTGATAGGAACTAAATACATTGCGTAGACTTACGGAGTTGGACTATGCAGTTTTGTAGGTTGGTGGGAGATGGAATGTGGGATAAGAAGGGGGAGAAGATGCTAGATGTATGTAGAATGTTTAATAAGGTCAAATTAAATATGTGGTAGGTTGGACATAATGATAATATATTATAGTGAATGTAACAGACACTCTTGATATATGGATGTGATTGTGGCTTAAATGAGTAGTCTAGGAAGATTAATGTTAGACAGCTGGAGGATAATATTGGGAGTGTATAACAATGATTTTGGAAGTAGTTGAGGATTGTGGTTAATAATTTAAATACAGGAATGTTTTTCTACAGGTTGTTAAGAATGTGGTGATACATGGGGAAAATATAACTAATGTAATTTATAGACTTCAGTTAACAACACCATTGTAAAGTTTTTGTAGCAAAAGCAAAGTTGGTACTATATTAATTCTAAAGGTTAAATAAAAGAATATGGGACAATCAGCAAGATGGCGGCAAAGTAAGGAGCTCCTAGAGTAAGGTTTTGCTACAGGGCAGTTAGTAATCACCCAGAACTATCTAAAGAACCTGTTTGGGGGCTCCAGGAGACAAGAAGAGCATTCTGCAACATCCTTGAAAGAATGGAAGGAGGAGACTGCCCATCTGCAGAGAAGATTCGTAAGTAAAGTACTCCACACTCTGGAGGCTGGCGCCCACTGGTGGAATTGGAAGCCGGCTGGAATTGGAAGCTCCAATTCCCAAAAACGGGGGAGGAAGAGATGGTTGGACACCAACTTCAGCCACTAATTAGTAAATTTGGTAGGCTTAAAGTATAATCCTAAGAACAGCCAAAGTTTGAACCTGTCCAAGTCAAAAAGAGGCTGGTAGCCGCCATTTTAACTCCCAGCATGAGGGTAAGTGGGGCGAACTGAAAATCACAGTGCTGGAAGGGATCAGCTTCTTTCCACCCAGATCGGATTGCAGCTCTAGCCTAAGCCCCAGCCCCACCTCCAGCAGCGAAGAAGCTGGGGGGACCTGGGCCAGCCTTTCTGGGAAACTACAGGCCATGCTGCAGAGGCTGGTGATCGTCCTACACTGGCGGCACAAGCCACCTCAGGAGCTATTCTGTGGCTGAAGTTGGAAGCTTCATTTCCCAAAAATGGGGGAGGAAGAGATGGTTGGCTCCTAACTTCAACTACTGATTAGTAAATTCAGCTGGCTAAAGTATAACTCTAAGAACAGCTAAGGTTTGAACCTAAGTGGGAAAGTGGCCAGTAGCCGCCATTTTGACTCTGCTGCCAGAATGAGGGAAGCCAGGCTGATTGAAAATCACAGTATTGGTAGGGACCGGCTTTTTCCACCCAGATGGAACTGCAGTCCAGCCAAGGCTTCAGCCCTACCTCTGGCAAGGAGGAAGCTGGTGGGACCTGCACCAGCCTCTCCGGGTAACTGCAGAGTCATTTGGCTGGCACAGACTGAAGAGTAGGAAGTCTACTGGGACAACTGTGGTCATTTTGGACTCACATGGCATAGATTGCTGCCCACCCCTGCAGCTCCATCCCCGCCCCAGGCAGGGGAGGAAGGTACGTGAAGCTTCATCAGTCTCTCTGGGCAACTACAGTCTAGGCCTGCACAACTTGGATTATTATACATGGCTGTGGCTCTGTCCCTACTCCTGGCAAAAGAGAAAGGTGGGAGAAGCTTCATCAGTCCCTAGGGCAATGTGTACAGTTTGAGTTTCTACAGCTTACAGCACCAACTATATCCTCAGCTCTTTCTATACCAAGGGAGAAACCAGCAAGGGAGAAAGGGCAAGAAAGCCCTAAACTAAAGAGAAAAACTGCACTCAGATTAAATACATCTAGTAAGCCAAATGCCAAGACACCAACAAAAAACTACAATCCATACCAAGAAACAGGAAGATATGGCCCAGTTAAAGGAACAAGATAAGACTCCAGAAGACATAAAGGAGTTGAGAGAACTAATCATAGATGTTCAAAAAGTCTCCTTAATAAATTCAATGAGATGGCTAAAGAGATTAAGGATTTTAAGAAGACATTGGATGAATACAAAGAAGAATTTGAAAGCATACATAGAAAAATAGCAGATCTTACCAGAATGAAAGGTGCAATAAATGAAATAAAAAACACACCGGAATCATATAACAGCAGATTTGAGGAGGCAGAAGAAAGGATTGGTGATCTTGAAAACGTAGTAATATTTTGAGGATGCTCTTTCATCAATTGTTAAAAATGTTTCACAACAATGCAAAGTATTGGTAATAGGGTGAGGTATGAGAGCGTTGTATGATGTTATGCACGTTCGTTTTGTAAGTTCACAACTTTTACTATATACTTATTGTTTATATATGTTTATGTATGAGTGATGTACTTCAATAAATTTTTTAAATGAAAAAAAAAAAAAAAAGAATATGGGGAACAGATATGGCTCAAGCAGTTGAGTGCCTGCTTCCCACAAACAGGATCCTGGATTAGATCTCAGGTACCTCCTAAAACCAAAAACAACAAACAAACAAATGAAAAAACCAACTTGGGGGAGCTGATGTGGCTCAGTGGTTGAGTGATGGTTACAGATATATGAGGTCCCAGGTTCAATCCCCAGCCCTGGTACCTCAAAAAAAAAAAAAAAGGTAAGATAAGATATGAGTACGATTACACATTTTCTTCACTTTTTTTTCATTAATAAGGAGACTTTGACTATGTCATTTAACTAATCTGTTCATCTGTGTGTCTTTCTGAACACTAGAGGAACAACTGAGTTAGCAGTTGGAATTAGATGAGATAAAAGTACCTGAAAAAGAACTTTTTAGGAGTAATGTTTCCATACCTCGTTGAGCTGCCTTTTTCTGTTTTTTTTTTTGTGTGTGTGTGAATTTGAAATAAAGTTGTTAGTAATAATAATAATAATAATAATAAAAACAACTGTAGGCCAGTGACAAAGAAGGAGAATCTTTACAGAGACATTAAGTTCACAGAAGACATAGTCTCTCAATAATAACCATTAATGGATGACTGTTTACCCAGTGGCCTTTACCAATATTTCATTCCACCTTAGCCTAACCTGAGTAGAGTTGGGGAATGTCCTTCTCCTGAGCGCTCACTGGATTGTTCTTCCTTTTTCACTCTGAAGCAGGCCAACATGCATGAGCAGCAAACCTGACTTGAGAGAGGCGACAATACGTTAGGGTTCCCCCACCCCAGTCAACACCAGAGATCTTCACCATTGCCTGGAATGGGTGGTGGTGAGTGCAGAGATGGGAGTGAGCCTCTCTAAACTTTTCTCTGGGAATGTAGCCTGCTGTGTACTCTTCTTTCATCCCCTTCTTGGTAAGGAAACATCACTCTCAGTTAAGCCTTGAAGTATTAGGTGGGTGGAAAAGTAATTGTGGTTGTGGACCGTGAATTTTAAATCATTATCATTAGAATCAAACACATCTTTATCAATCAAAATAGGAATCATTACAATCAATGAGAAATAAGTTTGTTTATTCTTGTAGCATAAAAATCCATGTTTTGGGATTCGACGAACTCTTGGAAAGCATTTTCTGCATCCTCCTGGTCGTGGGAGCATTTTCCCTGCAAAAAGTTGCCGAGATGCTTGAAGAAGTGGTAGTCAGTTGGTGAGAGATCAGGTGAATATCGTGGATGAGACAAAACTTTGTAGCCTGATTCATTCAACTTTTGAAATGTTGGTTGTGTGACGTGTGGTCAGGTGTTGCTGTGAAGAAGAATTGAGTCCTTTCTGTTGACCAATGCCGGCTGCAGGCATTGCAGTTTTCGGTGCATCTCATCGATTTGCTGAGCATACTTCTCAGATGTAAAGGTTTCACTGGGATTCAGAAAGCCGTAATGGATCAGACTGGCAGCAGACCACTAAACAGTGACCATGACCTTATTTTGATGCAAGTTTGTCTCTGAGAAGTGCTTCAGAGCTTCTTCTTGGTCTAACCACTGAGCTGGTTGTCGTCAGTTGCTGTATAAAATCCACTTTTCATCGCACATCACAATCTGATCAAGAAATGGTTCATTGTTGTTGTACACAATAATAAGAGAAGATGACCCTTCAAAATTATGATTTTTTAAATTTTTGGTCAGCTCTTTAGGCACCCACTTATCGAACTTTTTCACCTTTCCAGTTTGCTTCAAATGCCTAACGACTGTAGAATGGTCGATGTTGAGATCTTCAGCAACTTCTCATGTAGTTTTAAGAGGATCAGCTTTGATAATTGCTCTCAATTGGTCGTTGTCAACTTCTGATGGCCGGCCACTACGCTCCTCATCTTCAAGACTCTCATTTCCTCTGCAAAACTTCTTGAACCACCACTGCACTGTACGTTCGTTAGCAGTTCCTGGCCAATGCATCGTTGATGTTGCGAGTTGTCTCTGCTACTTTACGACCCATTTTGAACTCAAATAAGAAAATCTCTCGAATTTGCTTTTTTGTCTAACATCATTTCCATAGTCTAAAATAAATATGAAGTAAACAGCAAGCAATAAGTCATTAGCGAAAAAACATAAAGCGAGGAATGCACATTAAAATGATGTATAACATAACCACATTTTTAAATGAATGTATTCCAATATCAAACTGCAAATTTCAACAATGCAAAACCGCAATTACTTTTGTACCAACCTAATATAAGAAACCAATTCTTTACTCCAGTGTGAGAAATCTCAGGGTATAAACAGTTCACAGACCATTAATTACATGATACTAGGGACTCCATGAAGTTGCAGAGCTGGTGCTTTAACTTCCAATGGTTCCTATGCCTATAAGCCCTTCTCAGTTTCTCTTCCAGTTTGTGGTCTCTTGCTCTCATTCTCTTGGTTCATGAGAAAAATCATGCCCTTCCTGGCAGGTTCTAGACCCATGTCCTGGGCTTAGAAAAAAACAAAAACTTGCTCTTTGGCCAGCTTCTTGAGTTTCATCCAGTGTACCACTTCCTCCCACCTCTGTTTATATGTTCAATATAACCCAACTCTCCAATTGTTCTCCTGCAGCTCCCACTGCCTTTGTCAACAGAATCACTTCAGGTCAGAGCACCTCCTCATTGAGATTTTCCTGTCATGGTTTCATCCCTGGGTATTTCTTCTACTTGTTAATTTGGTCTGTTTTTACTCTACAGGAGTCACAGTAGATTGCACACAGAACAGGGGAAGGATCCTCATCGTCCTAAATATAACCCAGATGAAACAGAAGCCTCTTGCTTCCCCATCCCAAGGCCCAAGTGAGTAGAGGCAGCAGAGCAGCACTGGATAAGAGTACAAGCTCTGGAGGCAACCCTGGTATTGAATCCCACCTCTGCCATTCATAAAGTAGATAACTCTGAGCACATTTTATAATCTCTCTGTGCCTCAGTTTTCCTCTCTGTAAAATGAGTATAATAATAATAATACCCATTTCATGGGGCTGTTGTGAGGATTGAGTTAATACCTTTGATATCCTTATTATTCATGAATTCTGTATTTGCTAATTCACCTACTTGCTAAAGTTTATTTGTAACCCCCAAATCAATACTTGTAGTCATTTGCAGACATGCAGAAAACAGTGAAAAATTTGAGTCTTTCAATGTGCAATTCCCAGCTGAAGTCGAACATGGAGATTCTTTGCCTTCTTATTTCGGTTCTCATATTGTACACAATGTTCTTTTCCTGGTATATGTGCTGCCACGTTTTTTGCATTTTTGTGCTTTTTTTGGTGACTTTGCTGTGTAAAATGTCCCCCAAGCATAGTGCTAAAGGGCTATCTAGTGTTCCTAAGTGCAAGAAGGCTGTGATATGCCTTACTGAGGAAATATGTGTATTAGATAAGCTTCATTCAGTCATGAATTATAGTGCTTTTGGCCATGAATTCAATGTTAATGAATCAACAAAATGTGTTAAATAAGGCATCTTTAAACAGAACTACACCTAAAACAAAGTTGTATATTGATCTTGATCAGTTGGTGAAAATGTTGTGACCAGAGGCTCACAGGAAACTAACCCTTATTTTCCGTAGGAGCTATGGTTCAGTATTCACTAATTCAGTGTTTGTGGCAAATGAGAATTGCCTATATATTGAGAGAATTTAGAATAGAATTGGCACATGTTAAGTGCGCAATAAATATTGACTTCAAGGGGGCAGATGTAGCTCAAGTGGTTGAGTGCCTGCTTCCCACATATGAGGTCCTGGTTTGATCTGGTACCTCTTAAAAACAAAAACAAAAACAAAACAAACAAACAAAAACAACTCCGGCGAGCTGATGTAGCTCAATGGTTGAGCTCCAGCTTCCTACATACGATGTCTGGGTTTCAATTCCCAATCCTTGTACCTCCAAAAGAAAAAAAAAATTTGACTTCATTAAAAAAAAATTTTTTTTTTTTTTTCAGAAATCTGTCTCCAAAAAAAAAACTAAAGTTCACTAAAGTTTTTTGTTTTTTTGTTTAGTATTTTTTTTTTTTAGAAGTGGTACTGGAAGGGTGAGGAGCTCATTTATTCATTACATAACATATAACAAAGTGTCAAATTAGTACTTTTTGGCTACAAATGAGAGAAACTCAATTCAAATCATCTTAAGGAAAAAAAAAAAAAGAAAGAAAACTAGGAAAGATATGAGGCTAGCCTAAGGAAAAGCTTTAGGATCAGTGTTTCAAAAACTGGAAAGAGATTCAACCCAGCTGGAATTTTCTCTCACCATCTGTCTCTTTCTCTACTTCTTGTGTATTGGCCTAATCCTCTCCTATTGCAGATGGCTTAGACTTTTCTACATAGCAAGGAGCATGTCTGCTGGCCACTCTAGCATAGCAATGTAAGCATACAAAAATATTCCTCTCATATGCTATATTAGTATGATGTAACAAACATACCCCACCTTGTAGTGTGTTAACTCAGTATGCCCCAGATTGGGTTCTCCAGGAAGCAGTCTGAGACAAAGTTTAGTTTATAGGATGTTTATTAAGGATGGTTCTTAGATTTAAGACCTGTAGAAAAGAGGGAAAGGAAGCAGGGATGGGCAGAGGGAGAAGTTGAACTGCAAATCAGGCCTAGTGACAAACTTGGCCACCCAGTGGGAGCTCTGGAGCTAAAATGGCTTGTCGCAGATGTCCCGTGTTGGGCTGAAAGGGCTGGGCATGTATATTCTTGTGTTGACTGATTACTGGATGTTGGTCACCTGTGGAAGGGCATAACCTTGGGTGAGGTATCTTTCTACAGCTGAGACAGTCCTTTATGGGGCTGACAGCTGAAGAGTCTTTGCTAGCAGCTCTCACTATGACTAGGGGAGCAACACCTACATTGAAATGAGAGCTGGGTGGTGGATCACAGTGTCCATGATGCAGGGAAATTTATTTTTTACTCACATAACAGTCTTGGCAGGTATTCAACTAGACAGGCAGGCTCTCTTCCATGCAATAATTCAAGGGCCCAGGCTCCTTCCATCTGTGGCTCCATCAAAACCTAAGATTTCATTATCATTTGTATCCAGCCAGCAGAAGATGAAGAAACACATAGGAGGATTTGACAGACCAGATCTGAAAGTGGGACATCTATCTCACTTCTGTTCACATGCCATTGACATGTTAGCAATGAACTACAAGGGAGGCTATGCACCAGGAAGAAAAGGACGTGGGCTTTAGTGCACAGCTGTCGGGCTCTCCCATGGGTTCTCTCACCTATCCCCTGCCACTGTTGGCTTCTGACATCTGATCTCACACATACAATCTCTGGGAAGTTGTTGCTTTTCCCATGGGCAGTGGCCTCCTCCCCATCACCCACTCCTGAGTCCAGATAAATATGATTTTATCACATAATCATGTCCACTAGATTCTCTTGGTTTGCTTTTCCCACTGAAGACTTTAAGTCTTCTTTGGAGTAGGTTGTATCCTTTGATAATGCTTCTCTCAACAGCCCCATAAGCCTCTTCTTAGAGCTTTTCCAGTCTGGCAGCTTCCCAACATTTTCTTCTTCTTACTTTCTATTTCACATCTAGATTTGGAACTCACACAGACATTCACACACCGTTGTCCTCTACTCTTGAAACCTTCCTTCCTCTTAACCATGCTTAAGGCATGAAACTGCAATAGGCTTCTCTTTTGTGCCCTTTAGTGCTTTATTTTTTTTATTTAAAATTTTTTCTGATGAGCTTTATTGTTCAACTGCCTTTTACATCTGATATTATTGTTTTTGTTTTTTATCTTTTTGTTATTTTTACATCTGATTTTAATGGTCTAATAGGCAGGATATTTGAGCAGAAGTTTTTGTACGGGGCTTAAAAGGTAGTGCTTATGTATTTGGGCATTGAGTAAATTTTTCTCTCTCTCCCTCCATTTTTTCCTTCCTTTTCCCTGTGGCAGAGAGAGCTCCCTTTTCTTTGGTTAGAGTTATTCTCCAAGCAGGCCCCTTTTTTGTTTAAGTGGGGCAATATGACTAGTTTTGGCCAATGGAATGGGGGCAGAAGTCATTTGTGTCGCTTCTGGGTTATCTACTGTTATCTACTGCTATCTACTGTGCCTTTCTCATGCTCTGTTTCCCAAGTAGACTTGTTGAAGATGGCAACATCACAAGATGGAAGAAGACGAGATTCCTGAGTTGCCACTTGAAGGAGAGCTGCCCAACTAGGAACATCTGCTTTAGACTTTGCACAAACAAGAAATAAACTGGGCTTGTTTGTTACCAGGCTTGCATTTAGCTTACTCTGACTAACTCATTCCCCTTTATTGTATATTTCTTAGTCCCTTCTATTTGCCAAGGACTATGATGGGGGCTAAGGATACAAATATAAATAGGATTTAGTCCTTACATTCATGGATCTCAGAATCTAGGGGGAGAAATGGATGTATACTTTATATTTTTATTATAATGTGTGAAGTCAGATTATAGATATTTGCAGAATATTATGAAATAGCAGAGTAGGGCATCTAAACCAGCCTGCATGGGGATAGGAATGGAAGTGGTCTGGAAAAGTTTCTGGAAAAGGTGATACTTGAACTATATCTAAAAGGATGATTGGAAGTCAGCGATGTGATAGGTATTCGAAAGAGATGCACATGAACCTAAAGGTGGAAGTAGAGAAAGCAATTTCATAGGTGTGCATGTGTGATGGAGGGATAACAAACTAGGAAATTTTGATTAGGGTTTGCTATTAGGAGGATTATATTGGAGGGGAAATTTACTCAGAAGAGACAATTATAGCACAGTCTAAAATGTAATTAAAGCTCTACTTAAAAATAATGGTTATCTTATGGGACTACAATACCTCTCTCAAGGAAAAATATTAATGTGACTCAACTTTGAAGGCTTAATTTCATACAGTCCTTAAACTCTCATGAGTTCTTGATTCAAAGGGAGCATGACTCTACTTAAAGGGAATCAAACTATTTTTTTGTCATTTTCTCTGCACTTAGCAGACCCTGCTTTTTATGGATTACCACCTCTTTGAGTTCATTCCAGGGAGTTCGAGAAGCCAGTGGTTGAAAGGCCTACCTCAAGTACTAGTTCTGATGGTAAGATGTTTAACCATTTGAAATAGTCAGCATTTTACCATTTTGTACCTAAAAGGTGGCAGTTTTGTAGGGTTCTACCTAATATAACCATGGGTGGTAGATTGAATTATAGGTCCCAATTTTTCGCTCCCTGCAGTATACAACCCTCCCTTTGCCAATAGCCCCAGCATGGGTGCAGTGTACTTCCCAGGTTCTTGACTTTGGACTTTGCCATGGAATTTGCTTTGGCCAATGGAATGTTAGCAGAAATGATACAAGCAGAGGCTTGAAATATGCTTGTGCAGTTGGACTTTTCTTGTGCTTCTGCTTTTGCTTAGAAGTGCATGCCCCAGAGTCCTTGCACCTTCATGCTGGGCTCTGAATGAGGGATGTTTTATCTTGCCTCTTAAAAGGAACCCAAGACAGGGACATTTTGTTTTTACTATCTTCATTGTCATCTGCCTGTTGGATGGGTCTGAAGCAGTCATCTTGGGACCGTCACAGGAGCCAGCCCTAAGAAGACAAGCCATCATACAAAGGACAGCAGAGAGGTACGATGGGAGAAATATGTATCCTGATATTGCTTCTGAGCTACTGAATTCACCAACCCAGAAACTGCCCTATCTCCATACTTCTTCCTATATGAGATAATAGAAGTTCTCTCTTTTTAAGCCACTTTTGTTGGGGTTTTCTATTAAGTAGCAGTTGAACACATCTCAAGTGACCATTCAGGAATCACACATGTCATGGCTTTTAATTGCTAGAGATTTTTAAGATTGTAAAAAGTCATACATGAAAAATTGAATAATTATTCCCACCTTGCAGAGGGAGCTCCATGTTAGCCCTAGTGGTTAGAAGATGATGCTGGAAAAGGCTCTTTTAGGGTCAGATCAAGCCTAACTTCTTTGAGCCTGAACTGGCCTCTGTCTTACATTATCATTTCCACTCTTTTTGAAGGGCAGTTTCCTTGAATGAAGGAAATATGTTGAAGTGTATTGTCTTAGTCAGCCAAAGGGGTGCTGATACAAAATACCAAAAATCAGTTGGCTTTTATAAAGGGTATTTATTTGGGGTAGAAGCTTACAGTTACCAGGCCATAAAGCATAAGTTACTTCCCTCACCAAAGTCTGTTGCCACGTGTTAAGATAGCTGCTGATGTCTGCCAAGAGCTCAGGCTTCCTGGGTTTCTCTCTAGGCTCAGCTGCTTTGCTCCTTAGTGTGCTTACTTCCTGGGCTCCAGCTCACAACTCCAACCTCCCTTCTCTGCAGTACAGTTTCTCTGTGAGTCCCCACCCACTAAGAGGGTGGGGATGCAATGTCCTACTGACGTGGCCTAATCAAAGCCTTAATCATTTATTTAATCAAGTAAAAGTGGAACCTCTGAATCCAATATAATCTAATATGCTTGGAGGGATAGACCAGTTTACAAATATAATCCAATATCTATTTTTGGAATTCATAAACAATATCAAACTGCCACAGGTATAGAAGTTGTGTAATATATATATATTGCTGGTCAGGGATTTACTAGTGAGCAGCATTCTTAATTTATGTCCATGCATGGCTCTCACCCCGCACCACATACCTTAGGAAAAGGGTAATACTGCATAGTTGAAGGAACATGTCAGACCTGAGTTCAAGTCTTGGCTAGTTGGGTGACCTTGTGCCAAGGGCTTACTGTCTTTAAGCCTCAATTTCCTCATCTGTAAATTGGAATAATAATACCAACTTCAAGTTTTTAGAGTGAAGTAGTAAGTGTCTGGCACATGTTCATTATCTTTCTCCTCCCCCTCTTCCAGGGCAAAATGTATCTTTGGTTATAGGGACAATTAGGTTAAAAATACTGAGGGGTTGGACTTGGAAAAACCCATGCCTTGCTGCTAAAGGTCAGTAAAAATCATTTTTGTATACCAGGTACAACACAGGGCAGTCCTATGGGGAAGCACTATGTGTTCTCAGGAAGAAAGAACAGAAACAGAAGGAGGCATCATTTCTTCCCCTACCTATTCCCCTCAAACCACGTGTTTGTTTTTTATGAGAACTATATGCCAAGCTAGACATCTTTGAAAATAGCAAGTTATTGTTAGACTCTTCTGCCATTCAAACTCAGGAGTTACCCTTCTCTTCCCAATGACTATTCTAAATGCCATTTTCCTCAAGACATCTCCCCCAGGCAGGATGAGATTGCTTTTTGTTTGTCTGAAATTTGGTCAAGTTAGGTTTCCAAGACACGGTGTGTGTGTGCATGCGTGTATGTGCACTTCTAATGGCAAGAGTTTAGAGGTTTCTGGAGGAATTCAAGCTCATGATCCAAATTGAAATTTCTTATCCCATGTGGAATCCTTGACACTGACTACTTTGGTTTCTTTCATATCCCCCAAAGTATCTGAAAATCAGGAATTGTCCTTGGGCTGCGTGAGCTGATGCCCTGGTCCACAGGGGTTAGGTAGCTCATAAAGTGAAGTATATAGTTCTGTAGCTGGAATGGAGTTCTGGATGAGAAATAGACTTAGGGAGAATTACCAACTTACAGAGCAGGAAGGGACCTTTTAAGGAGGGCAAGACTGAGGCTTGGAGAAGCAAAATGATGGCTCAGTGTCTCTAGCTAACTGTGGCAGAAAAAGGCAACATTGTTGTGATGATTGCATACGATTATTGCATGCCAATCACCATTCTAGGCATTGGGAATAGAGCAGGAAGCAAATAGCCTACTTTCAAGGAACTTACATTCTAGGTAAGTGTGACAGTTTGAGATTTATGAATCCCCAAAAGAGAAAGATTATGTTTGTAAACTAATCTGTTCCTCTGGGTGTGAGACCCTTTGGTTATATGGGATTCAGTTGAGGGGCTCTTGATTAAATTACCTGTTAAGATTAGGGCTTTGGTTCTACCATGTCAGTAAGGCATGACTCAGGTTGAGACCCCGCCCCCTTCATAGGCCAATATAAATGGACACTCACTCAAGAAAACACGCCAAAAGAAAAAGAGCTCTGTTATTTTTTATCCTGGGGCCCTGGGAGGAGATGAGCCATTCACCTGATAGTTTGCAGCTGACCTTGAGAAGAGAGCCAAGACTGATATAGAAGGCCTGGAACCCTATGCCAGGAGAGAGAGGAAGCCCTGAGAGACAAGCCCTATGCCAGCCTGCAGCTGAGAGAAAGGAAGCCCAGAGGGGAAAGCTGAACCCTTGCAGAACTCAGCAACCATCTTGCTTCAACATGTGGCAACTGACTTTGGTGAGAAAGCAACCTTGAGTTAGACTCTTTAGGACCTTGTAATTGTAAGCTTTTACCCCAAATAAATACCCTTCATAAAAGCCAACAGATTTCTGGTACTTTGCATCGGAACCCCTTTGGCAGACTAATAAAGTAAGACAAAGAAAATAAGGAACAGATGGAGTATAAGGGCTTTGGAAAACAAATAGAGCAGGAAAGGGGAATAGGCAATGTGTTTGGGAAGAGTTCTGCCACTTAAATTAGAGTAGTTGGGAAAGTTTCACTGAGGTAACAATTGAGAAAAGACTTGAGGGAGTGAGGTCTAGGGGATCAGAATTCCAGGCAAAGGAAATAACCAGTGCAAAGGATTTGAAATGGGAACATACCATATTCAAGAAAAAGTAGCTGGAGCAGAGGGAACAAGAGGCATCATCAGATGGCATCAGGGAGACTAAGGGATCCAGATAGGTGGCGCCTTGTGGCATTGTAAGGACTTGAGCTTTTACTCTGGGTAGAATAGGCAGCTGTTGACTGGTTTTGAGCAGTTGAGTGATAGGATCTGACTTACATGTTAAAAAGAGTACTTTGGCTGCTGTGGGAGTGCAGTGGGGGTGGTGGTGTAGATTGTACAGGGGCAAGAGTAGAAGTGAGTAAACCATTGCTGTCATCTGAGGGAGATGCCTGGTGGCTTGTCAAGGTGGTGGCAGTAGAGGTGGTGTGAAACGGAGAGATTCTGGATTACATTTAGAAGGTAGAGCCAGCAGAATTTGTTGCCAGATCAGCTATGGGGTATGAGAGAATTAGAGGAGTCAATATGACTCCAAGGACTTTGTCTTGAGCAACTAGAAGGGTGAAGCCACCATTAACTGTAATGGGTAAGACTAAGTGGAACAGGGTTTTTTGGGAAAGAGCAGAAAGTCAGTTTTGGATGAGTTTGAGATGCCTTTCAACATCTAAATGGGGATGTGGGGTGGGCAGATGCTTAAATGTGTCTGGAGTCCAAAGCGTCCAACCCAGTGCTCAGAGCAGATGTTCAATAAGTGGAAGTTCCCTTCCCTTCCCATATCCCCGACTCCCAGATTTTGTTCAAGACAGCACAGAAGAGAAGATGCAGGTCAGTACTACTATATAATGCTTAGTGGCTTCTCCTTACCTGTACAAGCCTGGAGTTGCTTTACGAAAAATGAACTTCCCAACCCAAGGACCAAGTTTGTTTTTGCAACCATATTTTTATAAATAGGATGATGTAATTATGGATGCAATTCCTTTTCTCACCTTCCAAAGGAGTAGCCGGTGAGACATTCAATATCCTCATTCAGTGGTTTCTGTATATTCTCACTCTAGCCCTTAAAACAAACACTTTCTGCCAAGGGAACAGTCCTTTCCTTCTCTGCTTCCTCCACCCCCAATCAATTTTTTTTGTTTGTTTGTTTTCTCTCCCACCCCAGATTAATATTTTCTCCCTCTCGTTTTGATAATATTCATCACTTTCCCTAAACTGTGTACCTAGCCATCCACTAGGGTCCCTATTTCTACAGTCTTCTCTGGATATTGGTCCTGATTTCTTTGGATAAGGTGGAGGAAAATTGTTTCTGGAAGGGTCTCAGATGGTCCAATGGCCTCTGGGCATTGGAGTGAATGCGGTGGTTGTAAGAGGCTCACTTGTATTTCTGTTCCCAGTGATGATATTCTCCCCTACCCTGCAAGTCCTTTTGGTTTGAAGAACCTGGAAGCACAGGCTGGACACTATTCAACTGAGAGAAATCATTTTGCCAGTATTTACTTTGGGTTGGAAAGTTTTATCAGGGGGTAAGCTCCTCTGGAGTTTCAGGTTGTGAAACCGGTCATTGAAGTTTGGGGAAAATATGTCTTGTGGAGGAGAGGAGGTGAAAGATGGGGCATCTGGAGACAGCAAAGCCTTCTTATCTTCTGACTCTCCCTGTCTGCAACAGAGGGAGATATAGCAGAGTGCTATGAGCCCTGTGGCTTTTCTCCCCACCTTTGTGTTTGGTGCTATCTGTGAAAAGTCCTTGTTTCCAAGGATCAGCTCTAAACAGGAGGCCCATGAGGTTTTCTGAATGGCTCAATGGCTTTTACATGACAGGTGTGTCTTGTGGCAGAAACAACAGCTCAAGTGTGGCTGAGTCTTATAACAAGGGCTTCTCAGTTCAGTCCCTCCCATCTGTTTTAGCTGACCCTTGGCTCCATGCTTGTGAGGATCTGGGAAACTGGGCATGGAAGCAATCCCATACTCTTGTTTGATAACTAGAGCAGACTACTAGTAAGACAAGCCAGGAGCACAAGCCAATTCCCTTAAGGAGTGACGGCAGAGACTATGCCAGTTGGAGGAGCTGGAGGTGCTCAGTGCTGCCACCCCTGCAGAAAGCCAAACTGGCATTCTCAGGATCTGGCACAGGCTCCAGGTCTCTGACCCCCATCTTATTTCCATCCTTCTTGAGGCTGCATTAAGAGTGCTTAGGGCAACACAGAAGGCTTTTTATAGGCATCCTGGTTCAGCCTCGGTAGGGTTGTTGAAAACAAAAAATATTTCGGAGTGGAAAGATCTTTAGAAATGTCCTTGCCAAAGTGTTTTATTTAGTTCTTCATTTATCCAGAAAGGATTTTCCTAACACTTTCAAAACTTAGAGGGGTGTTGAATGTCTGAGATGTGTATGTGTCAAGGAGATAGGAGGGATGAAGGAGAGGGGACTTTGACTCCGGCTCTAACACTTCTAAGCCTGTGGAAATTTGTGGAATCACTAAGCCAGGGCCTGCAGGGATCCTCAGCCATATTTGTCGTTTCCGTGGAAACAATAGAAATTTCTGATATAAAAATAGAAGGCAACTTATGGCCATCACCCTTAAAAAAATAAAGGTCTGGTTTTTGTCTCTGCTTCTTGTGCTGGGGCCAGCTTTTCCTGATGTCTCTTTTGTGGAATTTGTAATGGAGAATTAAGGGAAAACTCCTAAATGGAAAGACTATCTTCCCTGACTTCAGGCTTGGGAGTGAATGAGTTGGTTTCTAGGTGGCAAGTTTTGACTTGCACCTTTGCTTCTTGACATTGGAGCCCCACACTGAGGTTGTTTTTAAGTGGGCCCTTGAATTTTTCTTCTTCTTCTCCAGTGGAAACTGTCTGGACTTCTCAATTACAGGGGAAACAACCCAGGAACAGAACATCTGCTTTCTGGCCGCCTCACTAGAAAAGCTGTTAATACTTTGAGATTTCCAGCATGGCTTGTCAGAGCCTGCTGGTTTGAATGATTCTGGTGAGATTTGGAGAAGGGGGCATGAGCATTTATAAGCACTGAGTGGAATCTTTTATCCCTTTCAGGTTCATCTGTATGTCACTGTCACTTCTGATAATTCAACAAATTATGTCATCTTTTCCACATACCCCAGCATTTCGGTTAGAGAACGTGGTGTAATGAAAGCGTGGCAGCAGGAGTCAGAGTGCCGGGTTCTGCCATCCATGAGCTGTGTGACCTTGGATGAGTCAGTTACCTTCTCTGGGCTTTATTCATCTGTAGAGAGGGAGGGGGCAGATACTATATGATGCTATTGACTGTTCAGCTTTAACATTTGTAACTCTACGTTCTTACTGTCTTCAACTTTTTCTTCTCTTTTCCTTTTTGATGGGCAGATAATGGCTAATTGCTATAGGATATGTTTGTCAGAAACTGAATTGGTTAATGGTTGACAGATTTTGTTTCTGCCCCTGGTCTTTTTCAGCATGTGAGTAACAGGAAGTGAAGGTGTGTTGTTCTTTTTTTTTTGTTTGTTTGATTATTTATGTATTTATTTTAAAGATGCTTTAGATTACAAAAATGTTACATAAAACATATAGGGGATTCCTATAGGCCCCACCCCTTTCCCCTCCCACACTTTCCCACATTAACAACATCCTTCATTAGTGTGGTACATTTGTTAAAATTGAGGAACACATATTGAAGCATTGATGCCATTAACCATGGAACATAGTTTACATTATAGCTTATACTCTGTCTTGTGCAATTTTGTAAGTTATGACAAAATGTATCATGGCCTGTATCCGTCATTGCAATGTGATGCAGGACAATTCCAATGTCCCCAAAATGCCCTCATATTACACCTATTTTTCCCTCTCCCTCCCCTCTGGGCTTGATATAAGTGGATTTTATCACCCAAGGGCAAGTGTGGAGTGGGAATCTTCTTCGTTCTAAAGCTGATGCTTCTTTGGGTCTGTCTATATTCTGGTCATTTTTATAAATCCTTTACCTATATTAACACAATTAATCCTCATAGCAACAGCAACCTCATGAGGTAAGTACTATTTTTATACTAGATGAGGAAACGGGCATAGAGAGGGCAAGGGACTCACCTAAGGTCACACAGCTAGTAAGTGATGAGCTAGGATCTAAACCGAAACTGTTTGGCTCCAGTATTGGCACCTCTCACTTCGCTTTGCTCTTATTCCAACATTCCAGCCTCTGATCACATCCAGAGGACACCCACTCCCTTTTCCTCTGTGGGACTGTTGGAATGAACCCTCTGACACTTTTTTCCACTTTTCTCTCTTGATGACTTCCCATGAAAGGAGTGTTTTTGCTGGAGTGGAGGAGACATCTCATCAGTAGTGGACTGTGGCGAGGGTCACTGGACTGAGAAGTGAAGTGTGTGTGCACTGTGGTCTTTCTACCTTGGTCTCTCTCAGGACTATGTGTCCTCAAGTGTACATGCCTTCCTTCTCCCTCTGGTCAGCTCCCATGGCAGGGCCTCTCCAAATCCTCCAAAAAAGAAAGGACCTGGTTTTACCCTGGAGTAAATCATTATCCTTTCAGATTTGAGTTTATAAGAAAGATGTGAGTTTAAGCCCATGATGATGATGGTAGGTTTGTCCTAGACACTTCATAGTATACGCTGGCTCATTGAACATGAACCTCCATTGAATATGATACCTCCTTCTGGGCTTTAATGACTAACTTTAACCTTAACTGTGTTTTAAGTTTGGTGTAGACTGTTCTGTGTTCTAAGGATAAGCTAATGTGGTAAAATTGCAAAGGAGGCAAAATTTGCCATTGGTCTCCTTACCCAACTTGTCCTTTCAAATCTTCTCACCTTTTCAGACCCTTGACCACTACTTCTGCCCCTGAACACTTTGGTGCTCTTATATGGCTCCCTCCTACCCTCTTACCCCCATCCACACTACTGTCCTTCACCACTTCAGCAGCTGAGCAGCACTGAGCCAGTTCTGGCATTGCTTATGTGTGGCACATGTCTCCCCATTAAAGTGCCCCGCAAGACCCAGCTTCCAGCACGGGAAGAAGTGTGCGCTTCACCAATATGATTTGCAGGTGGTCTGAGCTGCTCTCGTCCACAGTGAGGTAAGTACAGAACTAGAGAGTAAGCATCAGAAACTTTCATAGGAATTTGTCAGAGTAATTTTACACCTGTTGAATCTAATATATCAAAACGGGGCCTTGTATTTTTATGACTTTGTTTCCACTTCATTTTTCTAGGAATTGGTTTTTCTTGTATTTTATAAAAGCATCAATTGGCGACAGATTGGAAAAAAAAGAAAACTGGTCCTTCACCACAGATAGTTTGGGAAGTCTTGTTCCAGACTCTTCTCTCTCCAATGCTGCCTAAGCCATTCATCCATCTTCAGGTCACTTCATAAAACACGTGGTTTTCTGCTTCAGAATTGAAGAGTCTTTCCTTCACTCTACTCCATCTTGTCCTCTTTTAATAGGCTTTTGCCACTTTTTCCCCAGAGTTGCCCTTTCCTCTTTTCCATCTGTCAAAAGGAGCAAGAGAGAGAGACAGAGAGATTTATATAAGGCACCTTCATTACCGAGTAAGAAAACCCTCTGTGCTCAGACCCCCTTCTAAAAATTTTCTCAGATTCTTATCCACCCCAACCTTTTATTTTATCCTCTTTTGAAAAGCTGTTTGTCTTCCGGTATGTGATTTTTGACAGGTGGTACTGTAACCCAACTGTAACCTGGAGTTTAAGATAGGTACCACAGTTTCTTCAAAAAGTTTCTAAATTGGAAGCCAGAAAACCTAGTTTTAGTCTCAATCCTGTCACTACCAGGCTGTGTTGCTTTGCACAAGTCAACCTCTCTGAACTTCAGTTTTCTTATTGTCAAATGGGAATAATAATATTACTGAATAGAACAATCATTCAATTCACAAATAATAATTAACTGTCTGCAGTCTGCCAGGTGCTATGCTGGGGATAACATAGTACCATCCCAGGATCCCTCTTGTCTCTTTCCCCTACTTTTCTTACTTCCACACGTTTCTACTGTGTCCCCTGAAGCCCTAGTCCATGATAAACAGACTCCATATATCCTTAACTTTGCTACTAAATGTTCCCCCTCATATTCCATCCTTAACAGAAACCTGGGTCACCCATGAGGGCCCTGCTTCCTTTTCATCCTCTTCAAGGGGAAGGGACTCATTCTCTCACAACCTCTGTGTCTTAGAGCTGGGAGTTGGGAACTAATAGCATCTTTGCTTCCAAAGTCGCTGCCAGGCCACTGCTTGTCCTGTCTCAGATAAAATTCCCTTTGGCTTTGAGGCTCACAGCTCATCCCTCACATCCCTATCACATATCAACCTCTTGCTCAGTCCCTGGCATTCTGGTAAGATTTTGGCACCAGGCTTCTCTCTGTGCTGACCCCCCAACCCCAGTTCCGCCAACTGTCAAACTAGGAGGCTTCAGAGTCCAGGTGGATGACCCTTCTGAGCTACTAGCTCCTTGAGTCTTTATCTCTTCAACCCCAGTCGGGTTTTTTGCTGTTGTTCTTGATAACAGACTATATTTTGAAAGAAATTTTATGTTTACAGAAAAATTGTGCAGAAAGTACAGAGGGTTCCCATATTAACACCCAACACACACGGTTTCCCCTATCATTAACATCTTACATTAATATATTTATTATTGATGAACCAATATTGATACACAATTATTGGGGATAAAGTCACGTCCCCCACAAAAGGCATCTTCAGATTCCACCCCTGCTGCTGTGGGTGTGAGCCCATTTGTAAACAGGTCCTTTGAAGAGTGCCCAAAGGGAATGAGGGTGGGCCTTAATCCAATACGACTAAAATCCTTATAAGCAAAGGAAATTGGACACTGTGAGAAAGAAGCCACGGAGAGCAGCCAGAAGCTGGAAGTCAATAAGACCCCAAAGAGAAAGAAGATGCCACCACTGTGAATTGCCATGTGATAGAAAAGCCAAGGAATCCCAAAGGTCAGCTAGAAGATACCAACCCTGGGAGGGAGGAAGCCTCCTAGCCTCTGAAACTGTGAGTTGAGTGCCTGCTTCTCTTGCATGAGGTCTTGGGTTCAATCCCTGGTACCTCCTCAAAAAAAAAAAAAAAAAAAAAAAAAAAATCCTTTCTTCTCAGATATGTAGGCAATTATTTTCTCTCAGTCTATTGGTTGTCTTTTCATTCTCTTAAAGCATCTTTTGCAGAGTAAAAGTTTTTAATTTTAATGAAGTCCAATGTATCAATTTTTTTCTTTCACGAATAGTACTTTTGGTGTTGTATCTAAAAAGTCATCGCCAAATCCAATGTCACTCAGATGTCCTCCATGTTTTCTTGTAGAAGTTTTATAATTTTGTATTTTACGTTTAGGTCTATGATCCATTTTGAGTTTAATTTTTGTGAGGTGTAAGAACTGTGTCTAGATTCATTTTTCTGCATTTGGATGTCCAGTTATTGCAGCATTTGTTGAAAAGACTATCCTTTCTCCAACTCATTATCTTTTATTGCACCTCTACTTTGCCATGCTGGTATTTCAACAGCCCTACCCTGCCGTGTTATCATTCAAGATAATTACCAGGTATATCATCAGGAATGCCCCATCCTGAAATCTCAAACTCCAATATCTTTCCAGTTTATTCACCATCATTAGTTGGCCTTCAATTTCATAGAGGCATCCAGAGCCTTGATTCTTCCATTTTTTCAGTCTGTAGCCTCCTCCTTGTTTATCTTCTGTTCTCACTTAACCCAAGCCCTAAGGCGACCATGTGAGTTGTTCCCATTAACATTCTCAGCAGCATATATGTCTGTTCCCTCCCTCTTTCCTCCTGTTTTAGAGAATGAAATTTTGTCCTTTCTTGAAAATCAATGCTTCCATTTGTGCATCATTCCCATCCCTCCTTCTCTGGGGTCCTGCTATGTCAATCAATCCCTCTCTGCTCTGTATCTTTACTTTCTTCCTCTCTATGAACATGCTCAATTCTCTCCATTCTCTACTTTTCCTTTGATCTTGTACCCCTATCCAGTTTCTATCCATTCTTGTTCCCTCTTCTTCTCCATCTTTCTAGAAAGAGAGTCTTTACTTCTCCTCACCTTCTCATCCCTCAGTGCACTGAAATTTGACTTCTTTCAACAAGATATTTAGATACATGTGTGACTGGGTTAGAAATTTGAGATAGTCCATGCCTGCTTGTTTTCACTGGCTCAGTATAGGTAGGAGAAGGGCAAGTTATTTACTAAGAATACATAGGCAGGAGCTTGGAAGAGCTTGAGGAGCATGGTAATGGTTTGCAATAGTGTCTGAGGGGGAAAGGAGATTGGAAAAGGATTATTGAGGGCCCTTGGATACTCTGTAGTTAGAGACTTTGAATCCTAATTGAAGATACATATATACAATAGCATTTCTCCTACCAATACCTTAATTATGTCTTGAGTTTGTAACTGCCTTGGAGACAAGCCCTTCCAAGACTGCTGTGGGAGGTGGGCAACATGGGAATCCCAGTGGGTTCCGTGTAATATTTTGGGTAATCTAAGCACCTCTTAAAATATATGTGTATGTATATATACACAACATTTTTGTAAGCAAATACACATATATGCATATATATTTATATATCATTTTGCAAATGTTTGTATGTATTGTGAGAATTTTGATTTTTACCCATAATAAAAAAAAAAAAGAAAAAAAGAAGGTATGTATTCTTTTCATGGAGCATTCTAAGAAAATATTAACACAAAAGGTTTTTAGAAGACATTGACACATCCCACCTGCAGAGGAAGGGAAGCCAGGAACATGTCTTTCAAAGACCATTCCTTTGACTGTGAATGTACTGAATTGTTTGGCGGTGAAGCAGCAGGAGATGAGGAAGCCAGGCAAGGCAAGCTCTGGCTACAAAATTAAAAGCTAGGTTAATCACAAATGTCTGCTAAGAAGAGTTACCCCAATTTTTATGCCATCTAATAAAATTTTATGGTACCAGAAGAAAAAAAAACAAACAAACATTGAAACTCATTTCGTGATAGCCCATTACCTTATTATGCCTCTTTGTAGTAATCTAAACCAACATGGGCACTGTATTGGTGATATTATGAGTATAAAAGTGGTGATGTGATTTCCATCCAAGTTAGAATACGTGTGTCTCCATGGGATTTTTAGACATTAGCACAGCAGCCTTTTGGAGTAACTATGATTCCGTCAAATTTTGGATCAAAGAAGGCTGATGGTTTTCAGACAGATGAGGGCTTTTGTGACCAGAGCTGGACAAAAGGAATATGAAAAGAATGCAGAGTTCAATTAGGCACTAAAGAGATTAGCTGAATTCCAGCCTAAACTAGTAGTTGCTGAATTCTACCTACTCTAAGTAAGCTGCTCTGAAAATGGCCCAGCTTGCCCATCTGTAGCAAAAGGAGCTGGAATCTTGTAGCCTTCAGCTCCCTTGACCTTTGGGTCTCAACTGTGTATTCTCAGTTTGCAAGCTGCGCGTGGTACAGCTGATTCCAAGCTTTGGTAAATAAGTGGAAGACCATGGATTCTAAGATTTAGATTCGAATATAGATTTGATGAAAATAAAGTCCATGGTCTTAACACTTTATGGTAAGCTAAGGAAGGTTTGGGTGACTACTGGAACAATCTGCATGTTTGCTATTTCAAGAGAATCTACCATGTTCTGACCCTGAAAGATTGTCTTTGTGATGCCAAGTTAAAATGTGTAACTTATTTTAATATTGAGATTTTAGGTTGAAAGTATAAAAGATGTTAATTAAGTTTATATACAGAACTGGGATATTTCAGAGAACTCAGTTTACAATATTTAAAGGTTTATTTGAGTAGGATTTCAACAAGAGGTTTAAATGCTAGGAAAGTTTTTGCTTGTAAGGGTTGTAAATTTATCCTGTCAAGCATTTGAAGCATGTATAAATGAATTTCAATGTATTCCATTTATAACTGCTGTTTAAAATTAAGACTAATTGACTAAATTTGTAAATGGGACTGATTATTTAAACAATTTGTCAACTGGAGTCTCTGGAAGCTAGACAGGAGAAAATTTGAAAGTGACTTTTCTTCTTTTACTAGTTTTATAAATAGAGCTAGAGATTGGACTAAAACGAATGAAAACCAGGTTTTTTACTGAAAAAAAAAAAAAGATAACTTGAATATTAATTTAAAGGGCAATTAACTGAATAACATTTCTGCAGAAAAGGTCCCAGTTTGGATAGGATAAGTGAAAACAAGAAAGTTGAAATTGTTCAGCTGTGTGGGGAAGGGGAGCTGTCTGCTTCTATAGGAAGGTGGGTGCTTGAGGGAAATAATGGCAGATGTAATGGGGCCTATTGGAGTGAACTGAGGGTTGTGACCTAAAATAATCTCTCTTAACATTTTTATAATGTGAATATTTATTTGAGAGTGCTGAAGTTCTTATCTTTATCTTTGCATGCCTTATTTTACAAGTAACAGCTCAGGATTAAACCAGAACAAGGTGACACAAAACTGAGTGACACATTGACTCAGTGGGTATATTGATCGGTTTCTCAGCAGGAGCTGAAGTACAATATTACATCAGTGTCAAATGATTTTCTTATTTGACTCTTCTAGAAATTGTAGACCAAAAAGAGGTAAAGAAGAAATGAGCAAAAGTTCTTAAATAACCAGCAGAATAAAGACAAATCCGTGTTCATTTCTGCTCTACCAATTGGAGAAGGAGTAGTAGCAATTGTCTTTAACATGCCCCAGGTTTACCATTCTCTTTCCCCACTAAAGTTATCCTTTGTTTTCCCCACTCATCACATCCCACTTTCAGGGAGAATCTGGTTTTTGGTCATTGATACTTTAATGTAAATTTAAGTTCGAGGGATAGTTTCTGTCTAAGTCTTATCTTCAGTCATGGAATGGAAGTAACTATACAAGGCTGTTCTTGTGGGAGTGGATTAAATGACCACAG
The DNA here is from genome assembly GCA_026826555.1 of Tolypeutes matacus. NCBI lineage: Eukaryota > Metazoa > Chordata > Mammalia > Cingulata > Chlamyphoridae > Tolypeutes > Tolypeutes matacus. Next base: position 25,917,851 of record JAKSZT010036119.1, on the reverse strand, counting down.
CCTATACTAAGAATGCCAACAGGTGAAGGTGGGGCATGGGTAGGAGGCCTCATAATATCCATCCCTACTTGGAGACTTTTGTAAAAGAAGGGGGTGCTGGTAATTACTCTGGGACTGTCCGGCAGGTGGGCTAGCCATCCTACCTATAGGCCAGTAGTTTCTAAACTTGGCTAATAATCGTAAATACTTGAGATGTTAAAAAAAAGTTCTGGGCCTGACATTCTCCATTCAAATTCTGATTCAGTAGCTCTGGAGTATTGTTCATCTCTATTGTAAGCCCAGTAATGACTTTATTTTCCAGTAAAGATTACTTGGGGGAGCAGGTGTACAGTGTTTACTCCATTTACTACTATTTTTCCTTTCCTTCTCTTTCTCCTTCTTCTTCTTCTTTTTACAAAACTAATACAATTAAAATTTAGAAACACAGATTTCCTCCACTTTTACTTAGAAGCAAGTGGAGGTCCAAACTATTATAGGTTCTAATGATCTTTACAGCTCTTTCTGTCTTGTGTTCTCTATTCTGTCTCTCTAATCTTTCATTCCTCCCCCTCTGGGTTTCTCTGTAACACACTCATAGGATGCCTCAGGCACTTGTTCCTACCCACCTATCCATAATGTTTTTATATTCTTCAGAATAAATAAAACTGAACCCTTCTCTTTTAGTTATTAAGAAAAAGGTGCTAATAATCTCTCTTTCCTGCCTGGATAAAGTGACAGGAGCATTCTACTCTATACCAGACACTATATAGGCAATTTTGCATATATACTACTTCATTTCACCCTCCATACAACCCCAGCAAGCAAGAGCTTGCCTCAGAAAAGTTAACTCGATTGCCCAAAATGACTCTGCTCAGAAGTGTGTGTAACAGACTAATTTTAGTTTTCTTTATCACCAGCAAACATTGATTACCTAGCACATGCAGGGTACAGAGACCAGCCTAGGCTGTCCCAAGCTTGCTAATTTGATCATCCTGCTCTTTCTTTGGTACACCCTGTCTTATAGTATTGATTAAAACCAACACATTAAAAATAAACCTTGAGAACTTTAAATCTTTGCCTTAAAAAAAAAAATTATATTTGTTCTAATCACCCAGGTGTTACAATTTGAAAAATACAGAAAAGCACAGAGGAGAAGCTAAAGATCACCTATAATCCTATCACCAGAGAATATCCAGGTTAACTTTTGCATGTTAACTTTTTGATGATCATCTTTCTGCTAAATAGATATGTATGCACACTTATAGCTTACTTATACTTTAAAAACACAAATTTGATCATTTGGGTTTGTATGTTTTTTTATATTTTTCTACAGTGGTTGTAGAATAGATAATGTCTGTGTGGATCAGTTTTTCCATTATTTAAATAATGGACCATCATTTTAAAAATTTAATCAATCCCTGATTATTGAATATTTGGATTGTTTCCATTTCCACTTTCAAAAACAAGGCTGTGTTATCTAGCCCAGCTGTCTTTTAAATATCAAGGCTATAGGAAAATAGTTTTAAACATGCAAGAAATCAGAATGCATGTATTCTTGAGCTCTTCTGGAGAAATCTACTAGATGATGAGCTATATTTCACCAGGAGATGACTGGGAAAATATGAGCAATAGCACTGATGGTGGGCATTGATTATATTTAATTGTAGATCTAAGACTTAAATAAATATGGGAATAAGGGTGGAAAAATAGCAGGTAAATATTATACATTCTGATAAATTAGAAATAACACAATTGAAAAAATTAGAGAAGGGAGAGAATAAGTAAAACAAGATCATTGATTACATAGGTAATAAGTAGGAATCAAAAGATGACATTTAAAGGTTCAAACCAAAAGAAGTCTAAGGAATGAAAAAGGGATTATAAGCCACTTAAAAAAATAAAGTGTTAGTATTAAGGTACCCACTAGAATAAAAATATAAGCCTACTTAAATACCAAAATATATAACAGCAATAAAAAATGAAACATATATGCACATATCAAGGATAATCTACAAACCAATAAAAATAGCCACATAGATTTGGGGACACTGAGGGTAGAATGGTTAGGAATGTTAGTAAGACTTCTCTGAGTTTACCTTTTTATATAATTTTGACTTTTGAACCATGTAAAAATGATACACATTCAAAAAATAAAATTAAATAAAAAGAATGAAAAGGGTAAGCATTAAAATTGAATATAAGCAAAAAACAAATGACCCTAACAACATATCAAATTTCACATCAAGTACACCAAAATAGAAAACAAAATTAATTGAAGTAACTTTTGAACATACCTTCATAGGATATATTCTATGAACAAAAAGAACTACAAAGAGATACTTCATTTTACTTAACAGGTTTTATTTGTGGTGGCATTGGTAAGAAATACTGAAATGATTGTGTATTGTAGCATATAGCCAATGAGAAAATATCCTAAAGTTTTTGGAAACTAGAGTTTTCACTGTAGGCAAAGGTAAAAAAATATCAAATGAGGGAAAGAGAGGAAGATCTTTTGGTATTGGATTGAAATGGAGATATCAGTATGAACTTAAAATTTCTTGAAAAATATATTTCCTAGCCCTGTGCACAGAAAGGGTCTAGAAACAGTGATATTCCACTAACAGTGAGCACACCTAGCACCTAGATCTTGGTTTCTAAATATCATTCTTCATTGAAAGAACCAGAGATTTAGAGAAATAGCTGGTTCTAGATCTGAGACAGGAAAATCACAAGATGAGTTAGAGTCTTTTGCTGTGCCAGAAAGTAAGGAAGTGATTAAATACCAGTGGGACTATGTCAAAAGAATATAGAAGTCAGATTATAGGGGCTCCCATTGGACAAATTTGAGTCAATTTAAGCATCTAAAAGAATAATGATGACAATAGGGGAAAAAGGAAAAACTCTTCTTTAAAAATGCATGCCACTTTATAAGTGTAGAAAGGATACATTGTAGTGCATGCACCTTGAGAGCATTCTAGATTTTTTTTTAAATGCTATAAAGATCATTTTTGGGACAACTGGGGGAATTTTTCCTTGAATTCTATATTAGGTGATATTAAATCAATGTTAAATTTATTGAGTGCAGTAATTATGGTTATGGAGAGAATGTTCTTTTTCTTAAGAGAAAGAAAGAATTTAAAGATAGAGTATCATAATGTCTGCAATCTAATTTGAATGGAGCAACAAAAGTAAGTAAATATAATGAGAGCTATAAAGCAACTGTGTAAAATGTTAGCAATTGGTGAATTTAGGTGAAGGTGAATAATTGTTTATTATATTGCAGCTTTCATGATTTTCAGAATAAACATCTGGGGGAGATAAAGCTGCTTCATTATAGAAGAAACAGAGCTAATTAAAGACTAAGCTATTGTAGTATTAGAACATCACTATTTTTAATCTCTAATAAAATAATGGATCTAAGTAATGGCCACCAATCTCTGCCAAAACCATTAGGTAAAAAGTTAATGGGAAAATTGATGATGGGGGATTAGGTGGAGAGCACTCAAAGCTACTAATCGATATAAACATAACAGAAGTGGGGTATATAGGTCTTATGTGCCTTCTGATGTGATGTACTACAAAGTACATGGAGCCACTTATAAAGTTCATGCACATAAACACCTAAATCAAATCAGGACTCTAGCTCTAACTACCCATTAACATGGGATAAAATAACATGCTAAATGATATAATGAGGATACAATCAGCCAAACCCAGAAATGAGAAATTCTGTAGGACAAAATGAGCTGAATTTTTTTTTTTTTTTAAGATATAAATGGCATGGTAAAAGGGGGTGGGAGATTGTTACAGATTACAGAGATGTAAATATCAACCAAATCCAGTGTATGGAACAATTTTTGGATCCCAATTTGAACAAACTGTAAAGAGACATTTTTGAGATAATTCGGGGAATTTACAAATGGATGGGCTTAGATGATATTAAGGAATTGTTAACTTTGATGGTGAAAGAATGATACTAGGCTGATGTTAATTTAAAATTTCTTATTTTTTAGAGATTCAAACATAAGTATTTAAGAATCAAATGCAAAACTACAAGAACAGCAAAGAGTTCTGGGATATAGATGAAACAAGAACTGGGCAAAATAGTAATAAGCAATGAAGCTGGGGGTTGGATACATGGTTCATTATATTATTCTCTTCACTTTTGTGTAGGTTTGAAAATTTGCATTGTGAAAAGTTTTTAAAATGCTAGAATGAAGTTTTAAGTACATGTATCTTTCTACACCTTTCTGATTATTTACTAGGGATAAATTTTTGGAAGTGGAATTGTCAGGTCAAAGGAGATGCATGTTTTGATGACTTGACACATATTGCCCAATTGCAACAACAACAAAAGTCTTTTAACCAAAATTATATTATAGTAGCTTCTTCAGTAATATTCTTATTAAAGAAATTTCAGGAATCCATGAACACATGGGAGAGGTTTGTATGTTTGTGTTGTTCTGTTTTGTTATTTGCCAAGGGAAATTTTTCATTGTCTCTGGTAAAAACTGTCCCTGTTGTTATACTGTATTAAAGTTGTTAAAGTTATTCCCCATTACCGCCTTGTGGGTACTAAACTGATGTACATCTGAAAAGGTGCTTTTACCAAATAACACTTCTGTTCATATTTGGGGCAAGAAGTTGAGTTGGCTTCCCTAGTTCTACTTTTTTGGTTAAGAGAATTTAGGGTTTTGTCTCTTAAACCATAACAATGAGTCACGGAGAATTCATGCTATAATGTGAGAAACGTTGAAATTTGATTCCTTCCTAAGGGAACTTGAGAAGACTCAGCATAGGTAGTGACTATGCCTGGGTAAAACAAAAGAATAAAAAATCAGTAAGAGGGATTGTCTTAGTTTGCCAGGCTTTCTATGACAAATACCACACAATGAGTTGGCTTAAACATTAAGAATTAATTTTCTTATGGTTTGGAGGCTAGAAGTCCAACCTCAAGGTATTGGCAGGGCTGGATTTTTCGCGGAGTCTGCACTGCTCTGGTGCTGGATTGCAAACTTCCTGCAGAGGTCCTTGGCTTGCATCTCGGTTTCCATCACGTGGTCATCTCCCTTTTCTCTCTTGCTTCTTCAGGCCAAATTGAATCAGAGTAGACATTAATCCAAATGGCTGAAGTCCTTATAAACAAAGCCATTTGGATTAATGTCTACTCTGATTCAATTTGGCCTCATCTAAATACAATCCTCACAAATTCCATTCACAAGTGAGTTTACACCTTAACAATATTTTCAAAGGTCCCCTTTGCAAATGGGTTCATATCCACAGGAACACAGATTTAGATTTAAATGTGTCTTTTGTGGGTACATGATTCAGTCCCCAGGAGGGATGAAAAGGACTATGGTGGACGCCCTCCAAGTGTCCTTGGCAAGTATTATAGTCAGAGGCAATAAGGAATAGGGAAGGAGGAAAAATCAGTTCTATCTTATCTTACATGTCCTAATGATGTGTCAATTTTGGCTAACATAAGAGATATGGAGAGAAAAGCATAAAATTCTCAACTATTTCCCTGCCTACTCCTCTGCTACCCATTTCTCTACCTCCACTACCACCCCACCACCTCATTTCCAGTGCAGTTCTTCTATTCAAGATGGAAACCAGTCGTTGTGGAAGACTATTAACTGGATTTGTTCAGGTGCTGTTTTTCAGTAAGTGTATCAAAGTGGCAGTCAACGTGGTCCTCATCCATGTATACAAAGTAAAGAAAACAGATGCACATGGAGAAAGTGTTTCTACAAAACCGAAGAAAGTACATGTGATAAATGCTGATTTTACCCATGTAGACTCTAAATGTTATATAGAGAAACTCTTTGTGGCATCAAGGGATTGTAAACCCTCTCAATTATTCCCATCTGTCATTTGGCTGTCTAATTATACTGTAAATGTGAGTTCTTATCTCACATTTACTTCTGGTGGGAATCTTCATTATAAGGAGACTTATGGACTGGCAGTGAAGTCTTCACAGGAGCTTTTATGCTCCTGTAGATTAGGGTTTGCAGTGGTAAGGAAATGACTTCACAGTAGCTCTAATCTCAAACCATCCAAACTAACTGGCAGCATTCAGAGCTCTAGGTACTTTCTCTTCACTTGAGATCACCAAAGGCCCATGCTTGGAGTTATCAGAGCAGGAGGCATTATCATCAGTTGCCTCAACTGCAAACTGAAAAACAAACTTATTATTTTATTTGGATTCAAAATTCTGGTTGAAATGAACTGAAACCAACTAAAGCCAACTTACACTAAAAATAAAGAAAGGAAGGAAGGAAAGAATGAAGGAAAGAGGGAGGGAAGGAAGAAGGGAAGGAGGAAAGAAATGAAAGAAAACAGAAAGAAATACCATAAAGTCGCAAGAATTTTTCACAAAGACCAAGGGCATTGTATTAGTCAGGGTTCTCTAGGGAAACAGAACTGACAGGAGATATTTGTAAGTAGTATGAGATTTTATAAAATTGTCTCATATGACCAGGGGGATGCACACCCAATTCTCTAGGGCACGCTGCAAGCCAGTGACTCCGATGAAGGTCCTTGATGAGTTCCCCAGGAGAGAGATGGAAATTCTCTCTCTGAATGCTGATATCGCTTCTCCTTTTAAGGATGAGACTTCACTTATTGCTGATGGCAATCTCCTCCGTTGATTATAGATTTAATCAGCCATCCATGCAATCAACTCACTGATGATTAAAGTCCACGAAATGCCCTGGTATTACAATTAGCCCAGTACCTTCTTGACCAAATAACTGGGTACCATTACACGGCCAAGTTGACACATTAGCCTAACCATCACAGGCACATTTACACATGAGTCTCAGGAAAGGATGGGGATCTAGGAATTGGAAAATTTGGGAATTTGCTCTTTGTCCATCATTTGCTTCATTCTTCTGTTTCAGTAAAACAAGCTTCTGACTTACATGTTACAGTACAGACACTTTAAGAGTCTGTATTGATATCTTACTGCCAATATCATTAGATCAATTTGATGTTAATTTCTGGCCCAATCAATAGTGGCCAGAGGTAATGGTAAATATTGAAAATATGGCTCAGTACCTAGTACCTAGAGAGAGGATAGTTGTAAGTAGAGCAGTTCCATCCATCTGCCCCATGGGATATAAGCCCCCTCTCAATCAGAAACAGCGTGGGCATCACCATCCCCAAATCTTCAATATTGAGAAATGGACAAACATAAGGGGGAATGCAACTATGGACTAAAGTAGACTTATTATTATTCTAGCAATGGAAGAACTTGTAACATTAATATAAAGGCAGTGGCCACCAGAGATTCTGAGGGGAGGGAGAGGGAAGAATAGGTGTAACATGGGGCATTATGGGGACATTGGAATTGTCCTACATGAAATTGTAATGACAGCTACAGGCCATTATATGTTTCGTCAAAACCTATAAAATTGTGTGGATCAAAGTGTAAACTATAATGTAAACTATGGACCATGGTTAGTAGCAATACTTCAATATGTGTTTATCAATTGTAACAAATGTATCACCCTAATGAAAGATGGTGTTAATGAGGAAAGGGGGAGAGGAGGTGGGGTATATGGGAATCCCCTGTATTTTTTTTATGTAATATTTATGTAATCTAAAGCTTCTTTAAAAACTTTTTAAAAATTGAGAAAAATTATCCACTACTCATTTTTTGCAGTCTTATAATTAGAATATTCTTATCCACCATTCTAGGCCATCCTTTTTCATTTGCCAAATATGTATTAAGTACCTGTAATGAGTATGTTTATGGGCTAGGTGCCATGGAGACACAGAGTCAAACATGTTCCATCAACTTGGGAAAACAAGACATAAATGCATGAGAAATGAAATAGCCGTCCAAGGCATTCAGCAGAAATGAACATGAAAAGAAACTAACAAAAGCAATTTGCGGAGACAGACAGTGAAGTCTTCCTGGAGGAAATGAGAAATCAAAGGATCACAGGATATGTTAAAAGTCACCTTTACAAACCTTCCTCTCAATTGAGGAATCTCTTTTACAACATCCATGACGGACACATGGTCTGCTGATCTCTGCTTGAATACATTGGAGCATGCTGTGAGATAGAGATGCCTTTGCATTATTGAGCAATATTAATTTTTAAACTGTTCTTTTTTTTTTTTTTTTAAAGATTTTATTTATTTATTCATTTATCCCCCCCTTGCTGCCCGTGCTCGCTGGGTCAGCTAACCACGCCGTCCGGGCGGGCCCGCCTTCACCAGGAGGCCCCGGGAACCGAACCCGGGGTCTCCCATATCGCAATCGGGAGCCCTACTGATTGAGCCACAGCCGCTTCCCTGTTCTTCTTTATAATGGAAAAAAACTAGCCTCCAGTTAATATTTGAAGATTTATGATGGCCTCTCCTTGTCCCCACCCCAGAGTTAACTCCTCTGCCCTAAATCTGTCCAACTTTTTCAATGGTTACTTAGAAGATCTGTTTAGATTCCTCTCAAACCTGGTCCCTTGCTTTTGAATGCTTTGCTTATACCTTTCTTAAGCTGGAGAGCCAGATCTGTACAGTGTATAGAGCTTGATCTATGCAGAGTATAGAGGGAATTTGATAACATACTTCTGTGGTGGTGCTTAAGAAAGATGATTTCTGTAGATGGTGGGCCTGGGACTTCCAGAAAATCAGGGTTTTTTCATTAGACTTCTACCCAAATTATGGCCAATCCCATTCTTCTCAAAGTGTGATTCACAGACCATCTTCATCCGAATCAACTGAAGTTCTTTATTAAAAATGAAGAATGAGAATCCTACCCCAGACTATTGAATCAGAATCTATGGGTGTGAAGTCTAGGGATCTACATTTGTACCAAACTCCTGTGAGGTTTCTTATATACATTGAAATTTAAGAACTATCCATATGGTGATTAAGAGCACAGGATTTCCCAATTTTTAGCTGTGTGACCATGGGCAACTCACTTGAGTTCTCTGAGCCAAATAAGAATAATTTCTCAAAGGATTATTTGTTTAAAATATATGTATAGCAGACACCGTTGGTTATGTACCCAACTGCAATTTTCCAGCCCATTTTTATTTTCTTTGCCAGTGGGGCCCAGTTTTGTTCTGGTAAGTACCATCCCATATGCTCAGAGAGTGAATCATGATTGGTATAAGTGCTATTGGAAGTCTCATTCCCCTTGATTGATTTATATATGGGTATATGATTTGGCCCCAGCTAATGAAATGTGAGGGGTCATCTGCAGGAACCTTCTGAAAAACGTTTTCCTAACCAGTAAAAAGAAACATATGGGAGGTGAAATTTGCTGGATATTAAGATATCTGTGTAGCATATCTTATGCTGGAATCATTGCAGCTGTTGTGCAACCACAAGGAGAGACACCCACGCTCTGAGAATGGTAGAGCTGGAGGATAGGAAACACATGGGTCCTCCATGATGTTTTTTTAAATGGTTCTCAGTCAACCAGTCCTGGCACTGGCCACTCCTGTACCAATTGTTATACGAGATAGGAATCCTCTATTATTTAAGCCTCTTTTAATTTAGGTATTTTACTTGCAGTTGAAAGCATTCTAATGGAGACAGCAGGTAAAGCCCTTAGCATAGTGCCTACACATCATAATTGCATAATATAACTGTGATTATCATTATTTTCTATTATTATAAACAGAACTATTAGACTTTGTTTCTGTTAAAATTAGTGCAGGGATTATCTTTGTTTCCCCAGTGCTAACCCTATTTAATTTTAAGACACATGTTCAAAAATATTTGCTAAAAGTTTACATTAATTCTCCTTGGTTTCCACTCTCTGCTTCAGCCTATTGAAATCATGGTGGTTCTATTATACAATGAATCAGCTCTCCTTCCTAATTTTTAGTTTTCCACAGATTTGAAAAATTTTTCAGCCTTTTAAATTTTCACTTAAATTTGACTCCATGGATATGACTATGATAGGTATGATTCTAATAGAATGTCAAGAGGGAAAAGTGCTTCTTTGTTGGAGGGTAGAACAGCATGATGGGAATGATTCAGGGGGCAAGGCTACTTTCATGATAGGATTTGCCATGGGTGGTCCCAAATCAAATGTTGTAAAGATATTTGGAGGGCAGATTGTGGAGTGTAAGGAGTTGGGGGTTTATCCAGTAAATCCCCGGGGGTTCTTGTCTAGAGAGGCATCTGAGGCAGTTAGTAGAAGTTAGGTGCCCTGCCTAAGGTCATTCAACGATGGCATGACCAACAAAGAATTAGAATTCACAGTCACAGTGCTTGAAATTCCTGTGCGTGACTGGATTCTGCTACGTGATGTTACTAGGGGGCAAGACTAATTATTTTAGCAACAGTATCTCAGGGGAACAAGAGGAGGGACAAATGCAGATTTTGACTCATTGACTCATAGAATGGTACAACTAGTAGAGATCACAGGGATCATATGGTCCAACACTCTCATTTTACAGAAGATTTCCATAGAAGTTGAGTTGACTAATCCAAGGTCACTTGACAAATGGCAGAGCGGTGATGAGAACTTCAGTTTTACGATGCCTGACTTAGTGATTTCCCCCTGTATTATTTCTGTCGAAGTTATCTAAAATTTTTCTTTCTAAAATTTTATGACATGAGAGTGCCAAACATTTGGCAAAATTGTAAAGCAGACTACATTCTCTTACATTCCCTCATTATATCCATTCTTTAATTTTCATTTGTTCTGCTGCCTGATTTTATCAGTACTACCTGTATTTCTTTTGAGTTCCTACATGTGAGCAAGATCAGTGCTTCGTTTCATGACTGGTTTATCAAGACATATTTGTGAAGTATGGCTATTAAGTAAAGATGCTAACTCTCTTTAGTGACTTGTGAAGACAGTATTGTTACTTTATATTCACAAAGCATGTATGAAATGGGGGAAATATTCTTCATGACTAAATTATCACTATAAAGCACCTATTATATGTTAAGAATTGGTCTTAGCACAACACACTTGATACATCATTTTTAGTCCCATAAAAAAGGTAAGGAAGTCAGTGTTACTTGGACACTTTTACATATGAAAAAAGTGGGGCTCAAGGTCACATGGTCAAAAGCTGTGTGGCTGGAATTAGAAGCCATGTCTGTTTGAATCCACAACCCTTGATGGATTTTAAAAAGAAGAGGTAATAGGAATAATGAATGGCTTAAATTTAGGAATGGCTTAAAGATGAAGGGAATTCATTTGGGGCCTAAGGCACAGACCACCGGGGGCAGTGTTGGAAGTAGAGTAACTTGGTTGGTGTGTGTTGGTAGTGAGGGCACTGAATTCCAGGAAAGCAATCACTAGAAATCAACAGGGTGGCCTATTTCACAATGTTGCCCAGAGCTTGCCCTGCTTCTGAATAACTACTAAACAATGTTTGGTTTGGGAAGCAACATGGTACCATCCAGGTAGTTGGAGCTGCCAACCATGGTTTCAGACTGGTGTTTCATTTGCAAAGGGAATTGTGCTTTTGAATCCTGCATTCCAGAGAAGAAATTGCCTTGTTTAGTTTCAACAGATGAATAGAGTAGATCAGGGAGTTAGAGCATGGGTTTCGAGTTAGACTTGGTCTGTCAGGTCCCACATCACCAGTTACTAGCTATGTGGCAGTGGATGAGTGCCCTTTATCTTTAAGGTCCTCATCTCCAAATAGAGATAATAACAGCACTTTCCACATAACATTGTTGTGAGGGTCAATGAAATTATGCATGGAGAACATTGGGCACAGAGCCAGGCTATCTGGAAATAAGTATTGATAGAAATTATCATCACCAGTATTATTAATCTGTATGATGAATCAGAAAAATAGGGCTCTACTTTTACCTTTCCTCTACAGATCTGCATTCGTACTTTCTTCAGTAGGTCACATATACATCCTGGACTCCAGTGCCACTATAGAAAGTTAACATGAGAATGTGCTTCCCCATATATCACTGAGTCACATGGAAAATAGGAGCAGATGAAGAGGGAATGCCTGGCTCTCATTCTTGGGTATGTGTTAATGTCACTGTCAATGCTTTTGTGAAATAAGATTCACCCTGAGCTAGATTTGAAGCCAAGTTGCTATGTTCCTAAAAATAGCTGCAAAACCCTATTCATCTGCTCCCTTGCCTTCATTCCCTGGTTCCCCATCCTCAAGACTCTCTGAAAATAGGATAAGTATCAAGGTCAAGTGTAATGCTCAAGCATTTCTTGGTAGAAAAGGAAGGGCACTTGTATGCTATGGTGGATAATGCTAAATGTAGTCTTGTGTTATCCCTCAGGTTCTGTGGTACCACACAGTTTTCAATCTGTTTACAATCTGCACAGAGCAAAGAAAAGGAAAAGCAATGAAAAGGAAAAGAGATATAAGAAAACCTAGTGCAGCCCACTCTGTGTTTTAGTAGCACTCCCAGTCAGCAGACAAATTCACATCAGCCCTGCAGCTGTCTGTTGCTGGGTTAGAATCCTCAGTTTGCCATCCCAGAAAGAAATCAATATTGTAAATGCAGATTTCACCACATAAAATGAGACAAAGGCAAATACCACCTAACTCCCATTTACACAAGAGTATTCATGGTGGTAGATTGTTCCCTGAATCTTGTTTTCTTTCATGGCAGCTATTTTTGTAGCAGATGTAAAAGATTTAAAAGGCTGAATCAACTCTCATAGTGCAATGTTTTATAGCTACTTGGACTTGTTAACTGATACACATTTTCCTAAGTCTTGAGTATATTGTTGAATTACGGTGCACACTTGTCCAGTCATGTAGCCAAACAAACTGAAAACCAGACTTTGGGACTGTTTTATTGTTATAAACTCTTGACTGATCTCCATGCCTATTCCCGCTCCAATTAATCTTGCATGTGTTAAGGGGTGCCTTACTGATAAAGGTCATCAAGTTTTATATACAGTAAAACAAACCTTGATAACAAAGCATTGAAAGGATTGCATTTATTCTCAATACTGCACAACAGCGTTTTAAGCTTTCTAACAATACTAACCATATATGTTACTTTGATCTCTTCAACTAGGTTGTAAGCTCCTCAGGGATCTCTTCATATTTTATACCTGTCCCAAAAGCAGTTAGCTGCATTAGGTACATCCTGGGTACTGAAATAAATATTTGATTATTTAACTGTCTTACCTCAGTGTTTTTCAAAGCATGCACCATGGTCCACTTCAGGTCTGGGAGGATCCACCTATTGGACCTTGGATGACTGCAATAACACAAATGTTACTGTTCTACAATTCCTTGATTTTCACTGTTACATACTATGGCCTACTTACTAGTAAATGAATGAGTTATGTAAGTTTTCTAAAATTAGGCATTCATATTTTTGTTGAGTTTGTTGACTAGTCTACCAAGATAGCTTGCTTGTATGCAATGCTTGTTAATGTTACAAAACTCCCACTGCATGCACACACAAACACATACACATGTGCACACACAGAGAGGCAAATAGACTTCCCACCAGATTTGTGAAGGAACTTTGTTTTCAGTGTATCACAAGTGTTGTCTTGAGTTGGTCATGCCTTTCAACTGCACTTACTACTGCAGTGGTTTGAAGCTGTATGTACTCCAGAAAGTCATATTCTTAAATTTAATCCATTCCTGTTGGGTATGAACCTACTGTCAGCAGAGCCTTCTGATGAGGTTACTTCAGATAAGGTGTGGCCCACCTCAATGGAGATGGGTCTTAATCCTGTTACTGGAGTCCTTTATAAGTGGAGTAAAATTCCGACAGAGTGAGCCATAGGAAATAAGAAGCTCACATTCTCTTCCAGAGAACTGAGAGGCCAGGAAAAGCCGCCATGTGCATTGCCATGTGACAGAGGAGCCAAGGACTAAAGATGGCTGGCAGCCAGTCCCAGAATGCCACAGTCTTCAGGAAGAAAGCTTCACCTTGATGATGCCTTGGTTTGGACTTTTTCTCACCCTCAAACCATGAACACATAAATTCCCATTGTTTACCCTGACCCATTTCATGGTATTTGCTTGATCAGCCTAGGAAACTAAAACAACTACTATTTTTTTTGTTTTTAATGGTCTTTGTTATCAATGAAGGTTTTTTTTTTTTAAGTTGGAAAGTGGAATCGGGTGGAAGAAAATGTGGACCATGGGGTCTTTTGCACTTTCTATGCTGTCTCTAGTCAAAAAACTTGGAGAACTCCAGCTCTAAACCTGAGTCTTTCCTGTCATGATAGATGTTGTAATCAGTTGTGAGGGCAAATAATTTGGTACTACTAACAGCGGAAATACCAAGTTTGGGAATGATTTCTATAAATCAGGGAGGACTCAAGGCCCTATAATAATGTCATTCTTGCTCATCTGCCTTTATTATATTTTCTTGATGGAAAAAAGAGGGAAAGACTTATGAAGCTGGAAATTATGTCTAACCTGAAACCTACCCTGTCAAAGCCACATTCCACAGTTACTTGCTGATATTCATAGTAGTGCGATTATCACTTATTGCCATGCTTATGCCCTGTGACTATGGCTTCTTCTGTTTCTTTTTATTTCTTTCCCCTTGAGTGTGAGATGTGAGTTATTGAGGACTTCAAGAATGTTCCATTTCTCTTATCTATATTGTAAATTTAGTTTTGATGTGTATGCTCACTAATATAGCACTCCATTTTTTTTTTTCCATTTTACCCATGGACAAATTTGTAATAAAGAAGACCAGGATACCATGACAATTCCCTTTTACCAAAGAGCTATGATTACCAAACTATAGGCATCCAGAATGAGGTTGTGCCTGAAAATTCGCAATCACCATTCTTGTTAATTATTTATCAAAGATCTACACAGTGTAAAATTTCAGTTTTAAACAAATGATTTACGTGTGTTTATTCTTAAATAGAACTTACATCATGAATTGATTTAACAAATATTTATTGACACATGGTCAATAAACACACATGGTGTGCCAGACACTGTGCTAGGTGCCTGATATGAAATGGTCATGAAGGTAGACATGGTCTCCTCTTTCCTGAAGCTTATATTATGCTGTGGTGCTGGGGTAGGGAGGGGGGTGCTGAGGGGGAGAGGAGGAGTGCAGGGAAGGGGAGGAATGGGGGAATGGGTCCAGGAACATAGATAAGTAAGCAGGCAATTACAATACAGAGTGTTAAGGGCCTTCGTAGGGGAAACTTGGAGTGCCATGGCGCATGTAAGGAGGGGCATAAAACCCCACTTTAAGGGGATGAGGGGGGAGTTTTTAATAGAGAAGTTATATCTGAGTTGAAATGTGAAGAATAAAAAAGCAAATTGATATTACATGTAGAGTAGATGTCTAGGGGGAAAAAAATCAAGATTCTTTTTTCAAAATACAGTTTAAAATGTTAAAATGTAGATTAGATATGTGTCCTTGTAAGAGATAGATATATTTTTCCTTTTTAAGAGTTTTGGGAATTTTAAATGGCTGATCTCTTATCACTCATATGTTCATAAAATGCTTCTGAATTCCATGCCCCATTCCCACCTACAGCAAAATGACACCATCTATTTTACTTGCCAGAAAATAATTTTTAAGTTTTTGTCAAGATGGCTATATCCCATGGGAGGATGCCCTGCATGGAAGCAACATTGTCATGTATGTCACAGTGGAAAAAGAAAACATTGACATTTTTTCATTCAGTACTAAATATTTATTGAGCACCTGCTAAGTGCTAGGCAGTGTTCTATGTCCTGGAGATATGGCAGTGCACAAAGCAATGTCTCTGCCCTCACATTGCTCACACTCTAGTGGGGGAGACAGACAAAAACACTAATAAATATATAAAATATCTGGTGGGGATGAGGGTTATTTAAGAAAAAAACTGGCAGAATAAGGGGGTAGAGAGTAATGGGATAGGAAGGGCTATTTTAGATAGGGTGGTGGGGCAAGCCCTTATAATGAGGTCATAATAGAGCAGAGACCTGAATGAAGTGGAGGAGTGAGCCATACAGCTCTTGTGGAAAGAGTGTTCCAAGTGAAGAGAACAGCAAGTGCAAAGGCCCTAAGGTGGGAATCTGTTATATTTTAAATTGACTGCCTGGAGAACAGGTGGAAAGTGATGTGGTAGTCCATGGAATAACATCTGAACCTGGTATGTTTAGAAGGAGGAAAGAGAAAGACTTGTGTAGATTCTCAACTTTCAAATCTCTTTGAAGGAGCCTTAGGATTGTGCTTTAAATAAAGTAACAGCTTTATCTAGAATCTAGATCTTTGGTCCATATGCCCCACAGTATTTTTATTTCAATTTCTGATATTTTACAAGCCTATAATTGTCCTCTTCTGCCTTCACCTTCCTTTGCTTATTTGGACTCGTGTCAGAAAACAGAAAGAGAGGCATTTTTCTTGTAATTGCTGCTTTCTTCCTCACATTTTCTGTGCATATACTCAGTCCCTTCCATCTCTTCAGCACAGCTCATGTTTACCACTTCTTCCCCACAGTTTTCATAGATCAGAGACCTGAGGCTCAGAGTTGATAAATGGTGGGTCCAGGACTCAAGCCAGAGTCTCTAGTCTTTATGCTTGGTGTTTGTTTCATTACATTGTTATATGTTTGTAAAGCAGGTAGTTTGGTGATCAGTGAAATTGACCCTATTTACTTTGAAATACGACATGAGATAGTGAACTGGGCCTATCTCCCAAACAATATATTTCTATGTCTTTTCCTTTCCACTACTTCAACCCACTGGTCTTTTGTATCTTATGGGCAATGTGACTCATTATGCAGTCCCTGAAAATGTACCATTGTTTTGACGAGTTTCTCCATCTGTGAGATGAAGCAAGTAATTTGGGAAGAAATAAATCCAAAGTAGCAAAGAGTATCAACATTGGCCATAGTTGCTTATCAGAGAACATCTGCTCAGTGAAGAAAACACTTCAGGTTACCCACCGATGTTTCCTCATCCATTAGGGCTAACAATGTAGAAATTCATATAGGATTTCACTTGGAACTATAAAGAAAAGAGAACCTATCTTCCCACTTGAACTTCTGAAAGGGTAGGAAGTAAGTCAGGAGCTGATAGACACCATTTTTTCATCATAAGGAGAAGTCAAACCAGAGGAATGCAGAGCTATGCCATAGCTTGAGAACCTGAAGCCAGCCATGCCTGAAGCCAAAATGTCCCTCCCTGGTCTTCTCAGTTATTTGAGGCAATGAATTCTGATCCTGCTTTTTAAACTATTTTCTCTCTTGAGACAATTAGAGTTGGGTTATTGTCACTTACAAATGAAAGAGTATCTTTCATCTGATCCCCTACTGGTATCCCCCGCAGATGCTATAGCATCCAGTGAGGGGGAAGGGGAGGGTAGAACTATATTCCCCAATTCCCTGGGTGGGGGGGGGGAGCGGATTTAAATGCTGGATATATGATGGAATCATCATATGTACATGAATTGCTTAGGTTGGTTTTGTGAGTTGGGAAAACCAAGTCTGTTCTTTTTGCTCTGCAAAACAGAATAGAATAAAACAGAACAGAATAAAAATCCACCACGGCCAAGTCCAATCTGATCCTTCAAAAGTTTTAGTCATGGGGGAGGTGGATGTGGCTCAAGTGATTGGGCTCCTGCTTACCACATGGGAGGTCCCTGGTTCGGTTCCCGGTGCCTCCTAAAGAAGATAGCAAGCTGGCACGATGGGCAGGTGCAGCCAGCTGACGCAACAAGATGATTCAATAAGAGACACAAGAAGAAAAACATGAGTGACTCAGCAAAGCAGGAAGCGGAGGTGGCTCAAGCAATTAGGTGCCTCCCTCCTACATCAGAGTTCCCAGGTTCAGTTCCCAGTGCCTTCTAAAGAAACAAGGAAGATGAACAGACATAGCAAATGCAAGCAACGAGGGGGTGGGAAGAAATAAATAAAATAAATCTTTAATTAAAAAAAAAGTTTACTAAATTGTCTTTTTTTAAAGTGGAAAGCCTATGTTAAAATATACCTTCTAGAAGAATGGTACTTCAGGGAATAAATAGAAGGTGCCCCAAATCTTAATTTGTTGATGTTAGATAGGAAAATGGGAAGGGAGGAAAGATGGACTTTGATGATTCAGATTCATCAACAAAAGTGGAGATTTTATCTTCAACTAAATACAATAATTGTTTGAGCTTACATCTCACTGAAGGCTGAGAAGGAGGGGTAACAGGCACTCAGATGCTATCTGATGTCCCCCCTTTTTTGTATCTTCATGAATTATAGCAAAAAAGAAAATCATCCTTTATTTTTAACATAGTGATAGCTCTGGCAGTTTTAATTTAACTGTCAAGATTCTTCATTTCCCTCTAATATTCATAACATCATCAACATCAATTTATTCTAATTTGACTAGACTTGATGGTCAACCATTCTGTGCAGATTATTCTGTTTGCCCTTCTGGATAGATCCTTTCTTAGCCCTTCTCTGCCCTGCTTTGCTCTGGGAGGAGGCAGCTATGAACTGCATCACCTGGGCTCCATCATGCTCTGACTTCTAGCAGGGTTTGGCCATTGGGAGACAGCAGCAGGAGATCAGAAGAGGGTAGGAGAGGGTCAGGAGGTCCCTTCTTCTGGCTGCTGGTTTGGGCAGGACTGTGCTCCTCTGTGAACCACCACAGCTCCTGCGGGCAGACCTTCTCCTCTGGCAATTGGCTCAAGCTGTGCTCTGGTAACAGCATTTCTCTCCCTTCCTCTTTCAAGCCTGGGGGAGAGAACTGCTTCCCACTGTTGCTTATCCCTGGTGCCACTCAGTTCCTTTTGGAATCCCTTAACTGTGCCCACATCCCTGAAATACTCCTTCATTATGCTATCTCCAATTAGCCCTTTGAGCAAGCCATCCGTTTCCTTGCAAGAAATACACAGACTGTTCCGACTAGCCTACTTCCCTAAGAAATAAGGACACCCAAAGAGAGGCTTAAAGGCCAGGCTACTGGTGATGACTCGATGTGCAGGTCTTCTGAATTCACTGATTACATGCAAGCTCTTGGCTCAGTGCCAGGCCCACAGTATACATTCAATAATTGTCATTATTGTTGTGATGTTGCTTTAATAGCCAGAGAATGACAACCATTGTCTCCATTTACTTATTAAAGAAATTAGTCTTAATTAACTGTTAATAATTTCTTTCTTTCTTATTGAGGGCTTGATATGTGCCAGGCAATTTACTGGTTTTTCCTCAATTAATCCTCAGAACAGCTCTATGAGGTAAGTAGTAAAAATTATCATCTCTGTCTTACAAATGAGGAAAGTGAAGCTTAGAGAGGAAAAGTGATTTGCCCAAGATCACCCAGGGAGTGAGCGGCAGAGCTGAGGTGTGAACACAACTGCTGGCTCCAGAACCTGTGATCTTATCAGGATATTCACTGCCTGCCAAGGTAAGACAGGCACAGTCCCTCTCTTCTTGGAGCTGGAGGGCAAAACAGACATTAAACAAGTAATTACATATATGATGCATCTGAGCTGGAAGACCTAATCTCATCTGGAGAAAGTGACATTTAAGCTGAGATCTGAGAGTGAGACAGGCACAAAAGACACTGATCAGGCCTCACACCTGCACATTTTGGAGCAAGCCGAAGCAGGGGTATCTGAGTTTTACCTTGGATTCCCCCAGAATCCCTTAGCACTTTGCCTTGAAGAAAGTATACACTCAACAAATGTTTTTTGACTAGATTAAAATAAGATATTTAATTTCTTCCCTGTCTCTGCTTGCTGCTGGTAGCTTTCTTCCTCAATAATTGTTTGTAAACAAAAGTCTTCAAAATGCCTTGTACAATCACAGAACCAGAATCTCCTCTCACTTACCTGTATGTGACACCTACTTAATAGAAACATATGTGTTTACCCGAAGGGAGAATGTGGTTGATAGGATATTGTGTAGTAACCGATGATATTTCCAACCCCTTCAAATGCACATTTAGTATCTAGAATCATTGTTTTAGAAGATGACATACCACATGAGGTTTTGGAATCTGAGCACCTCCACATTTTGATCATTCTACATTCCTCATTTCATTTTTCAGTTACTTTCCTTCTTAGGCTAACACCATGTTGTTATATTCTTTTTCTGACATCTAGGTTTCTGGGTTTAAAAACAAGAACTACAGTTCAGGCTTTTTTTTTTTTTTAAAAATATAAATCCTTTCTGAATTAGACTTTAGTGGAAAAAAAGTTGCCAAATATTCTTCACGAGTATCTTTCCAAACAAGAGGATTGTTGGCCTAGAATGGCCCAGGTGGGTCTGCCTGTTTGTTGCTGACCTCTGGGAGCCATTGTTGCCTTGTACATCTCTTTTCTTAACACTCAGGAATGAAATGTTGTCTTCTATTGAGGCTGTGGTTTGGGATCTGTGAATCATCTGGATATCCCTCTGCATGTTAAGAATTATTTCAAACAAG
The DNA here is from genome assembly GCA_026826555.1 of Tolypeutes matacus. Lineage (NCBI taxonomy): Eukaryota > Metazoa > Chordata > Mammalia > Cingulata > Chlamyphoridae > Tolypeutes > Tolypeutes matacus. Next base: position 25,897,560 of record JAKSZT010036119.1, on the reverse strand, counting down.
AAATAAACTTGCAAATGTTTATGGCTGAAAACTGCAGGCTCTAGATAAGATTTAACAAAACACGTCTTTAAAAAATCTTTCTAAGAATGCTATTATCTACCTCCTTCATTAATTCTCTTCTCTTCTTCCCTCATTGACCCCTTCTTCTCTCTTTCCTCCACTCAAGCTGTTCAATGGAAAAATATTAAATAGAGAAACTGAGATTCTGAGAGCAGTTCTACTATTAAACTTGTTACCAGACCCAAGTCACTAAGCTTCTTTGAGCCTTATTCCTTCTTTTGTCCAACCAATATTTATTAAAAACCTACCACAGGCTCTATTCTAGCTGGGCATTCAGAAGTGAAGAAAACATATGTGGTCGCTGCTCATGGGGCTGACATTCCAGTAGGAAAATGGGATATGACCACAAAGTGGCAGGAAGCCAACCCTGCAATGCAAAATCAGACAGATTGTTCATTTGTCTATGTGTCTTTGGTATCTTTGGCTATTTTTGTGAGTTGAGTAGTGGCCACCAAAAAGATATGTTCAAGTCCTAACCCCTGGTACCTGTGAATATGACCTTATTTAAAAGTAAGGTCTTTGCCAATGTACTCAAGTTAAGGTGAGGCCTTACTGGATTAGAGTGGACCCTACTCCAATGACTAGATGTCCTTATAAGAAGAGGGCAATTTGAACACAAAGAAGAATGACAGCCATGTAAAAATGGAGGCAGAGGTTGGAATGATGTGTCTACAAGCCAAAGAATGCTAAGAATTGCCTATCTCCACCAGAAGCTACGAGAGCATCATGGAATGGATTGTCCCTTAGAGTCTCCAGAAGTAACCAACCTTGCTGACACTTTGATTTTGGTCTCCTAGCCTCCTAAACCATGAGATGATAAATTTCTGTTGATTTAAGCCATGAGGTTTGTGGTACTTTGTTATGGCAGCCCTAAGAAAGCAATACAGCTATAAAATTGGAAAGCACTATCACTGTGGATCTCTCCCAGAATTAAAGCATTAATTAAAATGGAGCACATTCAAAGGACTTAGAATAACCAAAATAAGTTGTAAAGAGAAGAACAAAATTGGGGGACTTATACGATCTGAAGATAGTGTGGTAGTGGCATAATGACAGGCATGGATTAATGCCAAAAAGTTGAGAATCCAGAAATATAACCACATTTATATGGTTAATTGATTGTTGACAAAGTTGCTGTTTTAGTTTCCAAGGCTGCCCAAGCAAATACCATGAAATGAGTTGACTTAGACAATGGGAATTCATTTGCTTAGGGTTTAGCAGCCAAAAGAAAGTCCAAATCAAGGTGTCATAAAGGTGATGCTTTCTCCCTGAAGACCTGCATTCTGGGACTGGCTGCAGGTGATCCTGGGGTCTTCAGCTTGTCACATGGCAAGGCACATGGCGAAGTCTTCTGGCCTCTCTCTTCCCTTCCAGGTTCAGCTACTTGCCTTCTGTGGCTTTTTCTCTCTCTGTCTGAATTTCATTCCAGTTATAAAGGACTTCAGTAAAAGTATTAAAACCCATCCTGATTGAGGTGTACAACACCTTCTTAACTGAAGTAACCTCATGAAAAGTTCCAATTTATAATGGATTCACACCCATAGGAATGGATTAGATTTAAGAATATGTTTTTCTGTGGTACATACAGTTTCAAACCACCTCAGTTTTCAAGATAAGGAAAGGATAGTTTTTCCAATAAATCATGCTGGAACAACTCGATATCTACTTGAAAGAAAGGTACCTCAACTTTTTCTTTACAGCACACACACAATTTAACTCAAAATGGATCACAAACCTAAATCTGAGAACTAACACAATAAACCTTCTACAAGAAAATATAGGAGAAAATTTTTATGACCTTGAGCTGCGCAAAATCCCTTAGATAGAATAAAAAAAGAAGTTGAAGCATAAAAGAAAAAAATGATAAGTTGGACATCATAAGACTTCAAAACATTAGCTTGTCAAAAGACACATTTAAGAAAGTGAAAAGGTATGCCATTCATTGAGAAAATATTTGTAAAGCATATATCTGACAAAGGACTTGTATCCAAATTGCATGAAGTATTCTTAGAATTCAATAATAAGAACACAATCCAATAATAAAAATGAACAAAATATTTGAATAAACACTGCATGAAGGAAGATATATCAATGATCAGAAAGCACATGAAAATAGGTTCAACATTATTGGTAATTAGAGAAATGCAACTTAAAGCCATGAGATACGACTACAGCCATACTAGAATAGCTAAGATTAAAAAGACTGACAGTGACAAGAGTTGGTGATCATATAGAGCAACTGGAACTCTCATACACCTACCATATGACCCAGCAATTCCACTTTTGGTATTGACCCAAGAAATGAACACATATATCCACTGAAAGACCTAAAAACACAGATGTTCATAGCATCATTATTCATAATGACCAAATATTGGAAACAATTCAAATGTCCATCAGCTAAGAAATAGCTAAAAAGAACATGGTAAAATAACAAGAGAATATTAGTCAGGCATTTGAAAGAATGGGTACTGATACAACAACGTGGATGGATCTCAGAAACAGCATATTAAGTGAAAGCAAGAAACAAAAGACCACACATAGTACTGTATGATCCATTTTTATGAAATTCTAGAAAAGGCAAAACCATAGTGACAATAAGCATATCAGTGGTTCTGGGGCTTGGATAGGGATGGAGAGTGTTAGAGGGCATGAAGAAAATTTGGGGTTGATGGAAGTGTTCTAAATGTGATTGTTGTGGTGGTTGCATGAATGAATACATTTACTAAAACTCATGCAGACTTAAAATTGGTGAATGTTATTGTATATAAATTATACCTCAACAAAGCTATAAAAATGTTAATTCAGAATAAATGCTGAGAGTTTATAAAAAGCAGCACTTTCTACAAGCTTAATATTTTGGAAGTTATAGAGGACAAAAGAATTTAGTAAACAATAAGAATTTTTGAGGTTCAGCCAGGATAAACTTTAATTCATAATGCAACCCCAGAATCACAAGTGATATAGCACCCGACTTGGGACACCCTGTCTGGAAGCACAAGCAGAAATTGCAGGCACCAGAAATAGATTTCTTATCACTTATACAGAAATCTCTGTCAGAGGCCACAGGCTGTGGCTTCATCGCTGTATCTGGCTAGATAAACAATGAAGGGTTTCTCCTCATCTGCTCCCTGGAGCCTGGGTGATGGAAAGTATGGGATGGCCCAGCTTTCATGGTCCAGGTTTGACTCCCTGACCTGTAATGTGTCCTCTTTACTTTGGAATTTCTGCAGCACTCCAGCCACTCATAGTGTTTCTTATTGGAACTTCATGCTTTCTAGTTTCCTTAGAAGGTTCAGTCACCACATGTTCTATCTTGGACTCTGAAATTCCCTGTTGTGCTGGTTTATTGAGGGCATCAGCATCCCAAGCAGTAGAGAGCTAGAGTTTTACTGAGTATAATTATGATGAGGTTTCTCCCAGCCTGAGCTAGTCTCATTTTCCTATCCCTCAACATAATTCCATGCTCCAGTCTCTTCCCTTATAGCATTCAGTTAGCTGCTATTTCCCCCAGGAAGTGTTGAAGAACATGCTATCTCCTTAAAACTCTCACTGTCTGACCTCTACAATAATAGTTGGAGACTTCACTACACCACTCTCATCAACAGATAGGACATCTAGAGAGAAGATCAATAGGGAAACAGAGAATTCAAATAATATGATAAATGAACTAGACCTAACAAACATTTACAGAACATTGCACCCCAAAACAGCAGAGTATACATTCTTCTCAAGTGCACATGGATTATTCTCCAAGATACACCACATGTTGGGTCACAAAACAATTCTCAATAAATTTTAAATGAACGAGATAACACAAAACATCTTCTCTGACCATAATGGAAAGCAATAAGAGGTGGAGAACTAGAAATCCACAAATATATAGAAGTTAACACACTCTTAAACAACCAGTGGGTCAAAGAAGACATTGCAAGGGAAATCAGTAAATATCTTGAGATGAATAAAAATGAGAACACAAAATATCAACACTTATGGAATTCAGCATTGGAGGGAAATATATAACCGTAAGTGCTTTCATTAAAAAACAAGAAAGAACTAAAATCAAAGACATAACTGCATACCTGGAGGAACTAGAAAAAGAACAGCAAACTAATTTCAAAGTAAGCAGGAGGAAGGAAATAACAAAGATTAGAGCAGAAAGAAATGAAATTGACAGTTAAAAAACAATAGAGAACATTAACAAAATCAAAAGTTTGTTCTTTGAAAAGATCAATAAAATTCACAAACCCTTAGCTAGATAGACAAAGAAAAAAAAATTAAATCAGAAATGGGAAGGGGGCGTTACTACTGACCCAATGAAAATAAAAAAGATTGTAAGAGGATACCATGAACAACTGTATACCAACAAATTAGATAACCTAGATGAAATGGACAAATTCCTAGAAACACATGAATAAGCTACACTGACTCTAGAAGAAATAGATCTCCACAAGCCAATTACAAGCAAAGAGAGTGAATCAGTCATCAAAAACCTCCCAAAAAATGGGGGAAAATACTTTGGTTAGTAGTAATATTTTGAGGATGATCGTTAATCATTAGGTAAAAATGTTTCACAACAATGCAAGGTGTTGGTGGTGGGGTGAGGTATGAGAGCCCTGTAAGATGTTATGTATGTTTCTTTTGTAAGTTCATAACTATTACTATACACTTATTGTTCATGTATGTTCATGTATGAGTGATATATTTCAATAAATTCTTTTTTAAATGATAAAAAAAAAAAAAACCTCCCAACAAAGAAAATCCCAGGACCAGATGGCTTCATAGGTGAATTCTAACAAACATTCCAAGAAGAATTAATACCAATCCTGCTCAAACTTCCAAAAAAAACCACAGAGGAGGGAACACTACCTAACTCATTCTATGAGGCCAACATCACCCTAATAACAAAGCTATATAAAGAAACTACAAGAAAAGAAAATTACAGACCAATTTCTCTTATGAATATAGATGCAAAATCCTCAACAAAATACTTGCAAATCAAATCTAACAGCACATTAAAAGAATTTTAAAAATTATATGCCATAATCAAGTGGGTTTTATCCCAACTATGCAAGTGTGGTCCAACATAAGAAAATAATGTAATACATCACATTAACAAAACAAAGGGGAAAAAAACTACATGATCATCTCCATTGATACAAAAAAGGCAATGACAAAATCCAGTATTCTTTCTTGATATAAAACACGTAGAAAAATAGGAATAGAAGGAAACTTCCTCAAAATGATAAAGGGCATATATGAAAATCCCACAGCTAACATCATACTCAATGGTGAAAGACTGAGACCCTTCCCTCTAAGATCTAGAACAAGACAAGGAGGACCACTGTCACCACTATTATTCAACATTGTACTGGAAATTCTAGCCAGAGCAATTAGGCAAGAAAAAGAAACAAAAGACATCCAACTGGAAAGGAAGAAGTAAAACTTTCACTATTTACAGATGACATGATCCTATCTATAGAAAGTCCTGAAAATCTTCAACAAAGTTACTAAAGCTAATAAATGAATTCACCAAAGTGGTGGGTTAGAAGATCAACATGGAAATATTAGTAGTGTTTCTATATACTAGAAATGAGCTATCTGAGGAAGAAATCAAGAAAAAATTTCATTTACAATAGCAACTAAAAGAATCAAATGTCTAGCAATAAATTTAACAAAGGATATGGAAAAATTATAAACAGAAAACTACAAAACATTGCTACAAGAAATAAAAAAAGACCTAAATAAGTGGAAAGACATTCTGTGTTCATGGATTGGAAGACTAAATATCATTAAAATGTCAATTCTACCAAAAATGATTTACAGATTCATTGCAATCCCAATCAAAATTCCAACAGAATTTTCTTAGCATAAATGGAAAAGCCAATTATAAAATTTATTTGGAAGGGTAAGGGGTCCCGAATAGCCAAAAACATCTTGAAAAAGAAGAATGAAGTTGGAGGACTCAAACTTCCTGACTATAAAATATATTACAAAGCTACAGTGGTCAAAAGAGCATGGTATTGACACAAGGATAGATATATTGACCAATGGAATTTAATTGAAAGTTCAGAAATAGACCCTCACATCTATGGCCAATTAATTTTTGACAAGACTGCCAAGTCTACTCAATTAGGAAAGTATAGTCTTTGTAACAAATAGTGCTGTGATAATTGGATATCCATATGCAAAGATTGAAAGAGGACCCTTATCTTATACCATATATAAAAATTAACTCAAAATGGATCAAAGACCTAGATATAAGAACCAAGACTATAAAACTCCTAGAAGAAAATGTAGGGAACAATCTTCATGATCTTGTGGTAGGTAATGGTTTCTTAGACTTTACATCCAAAGCACAAGCAACAAAAGAAAAAGTAGATTAAATGGGACTCCCTCAAAATTAAAAACTTTTGTGCCTCAAAGTACCTTGTCATGAAAGTGAAAAGACAGGGTACTCAATGGGAGAAAATATTTGGAAACCAGATATCCAATAAGGGTTTACTATCCAGAATATATAAAGAAATCCTCCAACTCTACAATAAAAAGACAAACAACCCAAATTAAAAATGGGCAAAAGATTTGAACAGACATTTCTCCAAAGAAGATAAAACAAATAGCTAAGAAGCACATGTAAAGATGCTCAATATCAGTAGCTATTAGGGAAATGCAAATTAAAACCACAATGAGATATCATTTCACACACAAGAACAGCTACTGTTTTTTTAAAATACAGAATATTACAAGTGTTGGAGAGGCTCTGGAGAAATAGGAACACTCATTCCTTGCTGGTGGCAACGTAAATGGTATAGCTGCTGTGGAAGAGAGTTTGGCAGTTTCTTAGGAAGCTAAATATAGAACTGCCATATGAGTTGGCAGTCCTGCTACTAGTTATATACCCAGAAGAACTGAAAGCAGGGACTCAAACAGATATTTGCACACGGGTGTTCATAGTGGCATTGTTCACAATTGCCGAAAATGGAAGCAATCCAAGTGTACATCAACTGATGAGTGGGTAAACAAAATATGGTATATATATATGATGGGAAAATTATTTAGCTGTAAAAAGGACTGAAGTTCTGATGCATGCAATGATATGGATGAACCTTGAGGACATTATGCTGAATGAAATAAGCAGACACAAAAGGACAAATATTGTCTGACCTCACTAATATGAATTAATTATAATAAGCACACTCAGAGTTAGAATCTAGAATATAGGTTATGAGAGGATAGAGTGTGGGTAGAGAATGGGGAGCTGATGCTTACTTTGTACAGAATTTCTCTTTAGGTTGATTGTAAAGGTTTGGAAATGGGTGGTGGTGATAGTATGTGGAACAACATTGTCAAATAATTAACAGCACTGATTTATATAGGTGAATGTGGTTAAAAGGGGAAATTTTAGGTCACATATGTTACTAGAATAAAAGTTGAAAGATAAAACACAGGACTGTATAATACAACGAATCCTATTATAGATGATGGACTATAGTTAATAGTACAAGTATAAGAATGTTTTTTCATGAATTATAACAAATGTACAACATTAATATAAGGTGTTAATAAAAGAGTGTTATATGGGAAAAAGTGCACCTAATATAAGCTATGGATGATAGTTAATAGTATGGGTTTAATAGTCCTTCATCAAATGTAACAAAGGTAACTACTGTTTAAAAAAAATAGTACAATTATAAGAAAAAAAGTGCTATCATCAATTGTAACAAATGTTCCATACCAATGCAAGGTGTTGGTGGTGGGCTGGTATTTAGGAATCCTGTATTTTATGCAGGATTATTCTGTAAACCCACAACTTCTCTAAAAAAGCAAAAAAAAAAAAAAAACAAATCAAGATGGGGTAATACAAAAAAACACGACTTCATTTAGTTTGTGGAGGTTAAGGGTTGGAGGCTTCATTTGGGGTTGTTATTTTTTTTTTTTTACCGGGAGGTCCCGGGGATCGAACCTGGGTCCCTCCATATGGGAGACAGATGCCCAACCATTTGAGCCACATCCATCCCCAGGGGTTGTTATTTTAAAATAAAAGATTTCTTATAAGACAAAAACAAAAAAACAAAAACAAAAAACCCAACAACACCACAAAACTCTCTGCTTCCTTCTACATACTTAGATTCATAATATCACAAGTTATTAGAACTCAAAAAGAATTTACAGAAAATCTAGATCATTTTCCAAAATGCATTCTTCAAAAATTTTTAAATTAATATGTTTTCAGTAAAAAATGGATCCCATGATCGAATACATTTGGGAAATGTCAGATTAAATAGGTTTCTGTAAACTGTATACTAAAAGAGGGCTCCACATGCTTACTTTGCTGATGAGCGTCACGGCGTGAGGTAGAGGGTTGGGGTATGTGAGAGTGGAGATCCACATGCATTGTTGGATCAGATAAACATTTTCTTCTCTCAGCCTGTGGAACAACATTGTCAAATAGAAATCTCCTGTGAATCATATCTATAGTTGCATATATAATTTTAAATCGTCAAGTAGTCATGTTTTAAAAAGTAAAAAGCAGGTAAAATTCATTTCCATAACATTTTATTTACGTTAATGTATAAAAATATGATTTCAACATTAGTCAATATGATAATTACTAAAGAGATGCTTCAAAGTTTTTTTCAAATACTACTTTAGCTTTTACGTTTTAAAATGTGGTACCGGCAACATTTCAAGTGCATGTAGCCAGCGGCCACACTGTTAGACAATGCAGATCTAGAGGGTAGGAGGTTCCAAGGAACATGCTTTAGGAAATGTGGATCTAGCTTCACCCTCTAGTCACAAGGATGAGGATGTGGAGTCCTGAAAGTTTAGAGTGACTTTCCTGTGGTACAGACCCAATTAGTGTCAGCACACAGGTTTCCTGACCCCTCACAGCCTAGTTCTTTCCACTACACCATGACTCAAACACAAATTCAGCTACTCCTTTCCTTTGTAGGAGGGAGAATTCCAACTTCCTTCCTTCGCCCTGTGAGGAACCTTCTCCTATTCCATTTTTTTTTTTTTTTTTTTACTGGGAAGTCCCGGGGATCGAACCCAGGTCCTTCCATATGGGAGACAGACACCCAACCATTTGAGCCACATCCATCCCCCTATTCCATCTTAATTGAATGAGAATGGAGCTTAGTCTACGGACTGAGAGGGGGTGAGTTTGACCATCCAAAGCCTTTCATTTTACCTTGTGATTCTTGGAATCTCCACACTGTCTTTCCTTCTTAATATCTGCACAGTATCCACACACTACGTTTCTCATTCATGTTAGAGGCTGATTCAGGCTGTAATGCCCTAGGATTCCTAACCACGGGACCGTTTCGATGGCCCCTGGGCAACTGGGCACTGGAATAAGGAGGAGGAGAACCAGAGGACTTCTTCCTTCATCATCCATTCAACAAATACACATTGAACGTCGACCATGTTCCAGGCACTATTGTAGGTCCTAGAGACACAGCAGTGAAGGAACCAAGTCCCTGACCTGTGGAGCTTATATTCTAGTGGCAGGAGAAAGAAAAAACAAAAATATGTAAATAGAATGGCATGTCAGATGGTAACAAGTTGCATTGAGCAAGGAGAAAGCAAAATAGGGTGAAAGGGGAGTAAGGTATGGAGGCAGGTTAAGGAGTGAGGGATTCTTTTATTCTCCAACTCTGGTGCTTGTTGATGGCAAGGGGGAATTGGTTTAAGGAGAACATTTTCTTAACCTATATTATTAATGTCTATTTAAATGCCTTTAAAACCGTTGTGAGCACGTGGGACCTCTACAGTAAATAAAAACGAGGATATTTATTAACAACAGTAAAGTGCATGCTATCCACCCGGCTCTGTGTTGAGCACATGACATAGGTTTAGGTTTAACAATTTAATGAGAAACAGAGCTTCCATGCCACTTGAGTATTCATTTCCAAGTTCCATGCCGTTCCGAGGTGTGAGAAAAGCAAAAATTGTCAAAAGAAGTTGACCATTTATAAAATCAGTATCCACTCATATATCCCTTCCAGTTTTACCCTCGCACCTGACCTGGCCAGGGGGTCAGTCATCTTTGTTGGTCAGAGCCTCATTGATTGACCAAGATTTGCAACATGAGATGGTGCAATGAAACTATAAAGCAGATGATTGCAAAGGAAAACTGCACAAATTGCGAAACATTTATGATTTCATGAAGCTGATGAAAGTGATATAGGAGAGCTACTAGAATTTCTTGCAAAGCCGTTGACAAATAAGGCTTTGGCATGTTAACAATTGAAGAAAATAATGACGGGAACAATGACAAGTGCTTTAAAGGGAAGGATTCAATATCAAAGGAACAATAGAGGTCCTAGGGAAAATTGATTAAGCCCTCGAATGCTTTTATAAAAAATGTATCCCCTCTTAATCTTGCTTTGAAGGTCAAACATGAAAGGAAGGCTGCTATATTGTTTGAAATTTTTAACAAAAACCTCCAAAGCAATTTATTTGTTGGTTTTATTCTAGGAATAAGCTACATATTTGAGCCTTTAAACTAAATTAGTTTGAATGTAAGATAATTTTTATTTTATCATTTTTAGTTCATTTTTCAGAAAATGCCACAATAATGCCTATTTTTTTCTGTGACATTTTGATGCATTCCTTTTAAGTGGCCTTTTCTAGGTATCAGTTACCCTTGAATGACAGGAAATACCCTGCAGGTGCTCTTAAAGTATCTCCATTTTTTTTCAGGTGAAGAAAGCAAGGTATGAAGATTTAAGCAATTTGCTCAAGGTCACAGAGCTAATAAGAGGTGGAAGTTAATAGCAATGTAACTCATGAATCCAGACCACATCTCTATTCACAACACTGCCTCCTGGAGGAGAGGTATTGGTTAACTTATTCTTGACAAAGCCCCAAACAAAAAGCCTTGCATAAAAAATGATGTTTGGTACCCATTTCTTGTGAACCTCACAGGTAGGAATGATTCTACATTAAATATTTAGACTCAAGGTGGCTTTGGGTAGTAAATGAGAACATTGCCTGTTGTCTCACCATCATATTTTATACAGTCTTAAAGATTTTAAGTCTAAACCTCCTAACTGCTAGTTAAAATCTATTATCTTTGTGTTTGCTTAACTTCTGCAGGACATATCAAGGAAGTTAAACATGTCTGTTATAAATGTTGGGTATCTAATTGCCTTACCTTATAGCTCAGCCAGGAGGCAGACACTAAATAAAGAAAACCTCCCAACTCACAATGACATACTGTCTTTGTACATCTTTCAAGCAGAGGAAAGATAATGGCCATGTATGATTTCAGGCAAGACTGCTGATTTGCAGTCTCTTCAGGAAATTGTAGTGTTTCCAAGGACAATATTCCTAGTCAAAATAGATTAAGCCCAAAGCCAAAGTGATGACTAGAGTCAAAGTTAATGATACTGTGTGTTTGGTGGGAAACAACTGGAGGAAAAGTCAGTTATCTTAGCAGGCCGCCTACCCTATAACCCGTCTTTAGTCTCTGGTCCTCACTGCGATGGGATGGAAGGAAGGGAAGTTTTCTCTTTGAGTGCTTTGTATTTGTAGATAGGGCAGAACAAACAAACAAACAAAACCCTCTTTAATCAGATGAAATGGAGGCTGGGATAGAGGAAGATATGATTTAGAGAAACACCAGCTCTTTTCCCACCCAGCTTCGAATTTTTAGAGAAAGCAAGGCAGTCCTATAACATTCTCCTGGGTACAGAAGTGGGGTGATGTGCTGCTTGATGGTAACCAAGGCCATGCCAGTTTGGCAGAGGAGACAGGAAAATAAGGCCTCTCTAACACAGATGGGTAGCTGTCAAGACCACTAGGCCAGAGTGGAGGTGGGGGAGGTTGTACTGTAGAAGGGGATGGTGGTGAGGGGGATGAGAAGGAGCGAAGAAAGACAGTTCTAAGTAAGATTTTCCAACCATGTTATGGCATGAAAATGATTTAAAAGTAAAGATAGGTGTGGCCAAATTATAATAGTAATAATTTATTGAGTGTTTGCTAATTGCCAAGGATTCCTCTAAGGGCTTTACATGCATTGACCTATTTATTCTTCAGAATGGCCTCATGAGGGAAGGTACTACGTGATACCCTTTTGAGATTTAGTAAAATTAATCATCTGCCTAAGCTGTGGAGCTGGTGAATGCCAGTAGACCAGGGGTTTGAAGCCCAGGATATTTGACTCGCCAAGTGGTTCTCAAACATTAGTGTGCATCAGAATCTGGGCTCCACCCTCAGAGTTTCTGATTCAGTAGATCTGGGATAGATCTGGGGTAGGACCCAAGAATTTGCTTTTCTAACAAGTTCCCAGGTGACACTGATGCTGCTGGTGCGGGAACCGCACAGTGAGAACCGCTGAACTAGCCTATGATCTTAACCACTACAAGGTCCCTTTCCTGTCTGAGGAACCTGGTGGAGTGATCCAGGGTAACTCAGGATATAGTGGAAGAAGCTAGAGCAGGTGGGGAGAATGAGCAGAACTCACACTATCCTCTATCAGCAGTGCCGCCCTCTTTATTGTGACACAGGGACAGCTGCTAACCTCCATTAGCATGGTGTGAGCTTGGACATGTTTTTCCCTGGAAGTAAAGCCTAATAGAGTCACACCTTCTCATCAATCTATCTCATCTAGTCTACCCAAATGTTCCCCATCTCTGAGCTCAAGATAAAATCCCATCTCTAATGTTGATCCTTGGTCCTCACAATTCAGATTGTATTTAGAGTCCATGTTATGCAGGTTAGCATTTAATTATTCTCTTACTAATTTATGTGCTTCTGTCTTTTCTTCCCAGTAAATTTAAGAGCTTTTTGAGACAAGGGGAAGTGGTTTATATTTATCTAGGAGTTCCAATGTGGCTAGAACAGTCTTACTCAAGTTAGTTGTATAATTGATGATTATTGAAAAAAAAATTGTTCAGGTTAGAGATTACCATTACATCAATATTAATAAAAATAAGAGTGAGCATATAATGAAAATATTGTTGATATGAAGTGTTGGTTTGATGTTGGCAGTCCTATTACTAGTGCAAATAGTGACCTTGGATATTTAGATAAAGGAACCCTACCTAAAGACACCTTACAAATCTCTACAAATCCAAGAGGCCTACAAAAGAAAGAATGTACCCTGGAGTTGTGCAGTTCACACCTTGTACAACTCTAAGTGGTGTCCCTGTGTTTTGGGTAGATCAGACAAGCACACTGCTCCCTTCTAAGGCAGATAATGGTCCTAATAAATATCAGTACTAACAGCTCTCCCATCATATCTGGCACATATTTCTATAGCTGTACTTTCACAGTACTTTATAATTTTCTGATCCCTGGTCTTTCTCCTCTGTTAGACTATTAATCTTACATAGAGAATAAGAACCTTGTCTTATCTTTGTATCCCCAGTGTGTAATGCATGTAATAGGTTCTCAAAATAAATGTTTGTTGAATGAATTAATAAGTGATTAAAACAGAAATAGTCATTGTCTAGTTCTTTGAAGCTCTAGATATGGCTATACACACTAAAATGCCTTTAAATTTGCTTTTAAATTGCTAGGAGAAGCAGCAGGAAAATAGCCAAGTTCAAAGGGAAAAAAGATCAGTTGTGCCATCACGATATTTGGTCATTTACCTTTGCAGAATCCTACAGAGAGATTTCTTAGCATTCCCACTAACAATTGAGAATGGCATATTGATAGTTTTGTCCTCCTGTTATGCTTAAGAAAATTGTCTTTGTCTTAGTTATATAAATTCCATATTTTTTTAGTGTTGCTTTTCCTTGTTGATTTAGTAGATGAGTACACCTGTTCCTTCAATACTAGTGTTGCTCTTGTTCAAGGCCTTTACAGAGATCTTCCACCTGAGAGATTACTATGGAGATGTAACAAAGCTCTTAAGCAACTTATGCTCTTGAAAAACATACTCCTTCATTTGACCTTCTGCAAAGATCTCCTTTTCACATGGCCTCTGTGTTAGTCATCAGTGCTGTTCACCAGGTGTTTACAGGGTCCCCTCCCCTTCCAGTATATAGTAGGATTGTACTTCCCTGACCTGCTTGTGGTTAGGCCATGTGACTTGCATTGGCCAATGAAAAGTGAATAGGGATGACAGGTGTCACTTCCCTGTGGGAGCTTTAAAAGCCAGTGCTCAGTTCACCAATTTCTTTTTCCACTGCTGTGGTGATGGGTCAGACTGAAGCCTCCCTCAGCCTGATGTCTCTGAGTGATTTCTCTGAGTAATATGTTTGCATTGCTTTTTGATAAGATGCCAGAATGATCAAGGGAAATGTTCCTTTGGAGTTTCTTAGAGAAAGAACTGGCCAGACATGTATATTCAATGACCTCCTCCCCTTTTATTTGGAGACATTACTTCATGGTGCATTATGATCTGTGTGAGGCAGCTGGCTTCCCAGGCAGGCAGTCCCTCCCAGTGGAAATGTGGGTGTATCCTGTCTTTGATGAGTGCCCCTCAGTCTTTGTCATTGCGATGAACCCTAGACTCACAAAATTACAAGCAACAATAATTTTACCTGAGCTCTGTGATCCTGGAAAATAGCGATGGTTAAAGAACCCCCACCCTTTTGTGTTCTCAAAACCACTTACTGTAAAATGCCACCTTTCCCCAAATGACTTAGATTAGACTCACAGATGCAGTGTTTACCCATGGCCAGATTTCACACAGACCCTCAAAATTCCCATTCTTTACCACATAATGATTAGCTGTTGTAGTTTTGACCCCATTGATCAACTGGAACAGAACGCTTGTTAACCAAATTTTGGTTAAGACTCTCTCTTTCCCCCAGGCCCTTGAACTTTGGCTCACCCTCAGCCTGGGCCCGCATACAGTCCCTGCTAGAAAATAAGCTGGCCCCAGAGTAAATCATTCTCTGACCTCCTTTCCTATCACACCAGCCTTTCATCCCACTTCCCCAAGCCTAGTGCTTTCTAGCCTTGTTTATTCCTCTCTAGAAAAGAAAAACCCTTTTTGCCTAATCCTCAAGACACTTGTAGATCTTCTGGTCAAAACATTCTCCATATTGCAGTAGTCCCTCTTCCCCCCCCCCCCACTTGATCTTTGCAACACTCCTTTTGAATAAAGTCTCTCCTTACTGAGCACAGATTGTTTTATATTTGACATAAACTTTGATCAAAAGAAAGGCATTTACTCCTCACTCCAAAGAGTTTTTTGAAAATTGTCCCTGTTCCTCTCTAGTCCTTTACAACCAGGCCACTCCACATCTTTTGCTTCTCTTTCGTTCTTGATTATTCCATATTAGCTCCCTTCACAGAGGTAGCTCAGGTGTCCCATTGCTGTCTTTTATTTGCCCCTATGCAGAGCTGGGCTGTGATGGATACCTCTAAAGTACTGACGACTGGCTAACTATTGTTTGTGGCTGCTGATCTTGACTTGTCACCTTTGGCTTGGAGGCAGGTCTGTCTGTGGACAAAGTATCGGACAGGTTAATTTTGTTCTCAGGCCCACGCACCCCTCTTCACACTTTGGAGACAATATCGCCTTCAACTACCTGGGTTTCCATCTCCCTCTTCCACTTACTAGCTGTGTGACTTGAGCAGATGATTCATAAACTCTAAACCTCAATTTCCAGATCTCTAAAATGCTACTAATATTACTTGCCATTATCTCAAGGGTGGTGTAGGGGTTAAATAAAATAATACACGTAAGTGCTTAGTACATTGGAAGCCCTCAATATATTTTAACTTTTAATATTATTATAATTATGATGATGATTAAGATACAAAAGACTATGATAGTGTGAATCTGCACCTGTTGGGCTGCGAGAAGTCTGGTGTGCAGGAAGAACCTGTCAGTCCAGAGAGAGAGCTTTGTGACAATAGAGTGGGCACACAAGCACATGACTTTGTTTTCTCTACTCAGCTACATATATGTTCTGATTACCTCCTTTTCACTCTGTTGATGAAAGAGGGATCCTCCACTCTAAATAGCATATGATGGCAAAACACACAGCTCCTGACACTGGACAGATGACATCCATAGCAGTTTATTAGTCACATGCATTCATGGCCCAGGGGAGGAGGACACATGCCCTGCGGGGCCACACTGGGATGCATGTGGGAATAGAGGGAACCAGCAGGGCCTGTGGGAGATAGGGTACTGTGCTGCTGGTTTGGCTGATAGGGAAACTAGCTGGGTGGGAAGCCTTTTTGCTGGTTGGGGGGCATATCTTGCAAGAGCAGGGAAGTCATAGTCAGGTCTTTGGGGCCCTGTGAGGCTCAAAGGTGTCAAAGCAGCCCTTAAAATTTTAGGTTTTACCATAATATATAAAACGACTCTCCTGAAATAGTACACACTTTATTTTCTCATGAAAACAAAATTTTAAAAAGAAAATCATCTGGTGCCAGGGATACGAATAAAGAGAAAGCAATGAGCTCTGAGAAAGTGATGGTTCTTAGTCAGAAAATCAACAGAAGCTTGGGGGTAAATGGGAAGATGGAACATAAGCTGGGCAGTGCTCAGAACTGATGAGATGGATGAGTCTACCACACATGACCTGCAGAGAAAGGAAAACATGGTTTGTGAAACCATGTCAGTAAATACAACAGCCAGCGCACAACTGCAAATTGAGTGAGATGTAAAACTGTAGAGAAGATGGAAACTCAAAAGTGGTGTGAGACTAGGCTCAGGAATCAAGTGTCTTGATCTGAGACAGGGGGAGAAAGTGAGGGGGCCTGTCCAAATGCTTCTATATTCCCAGACTTAGGGATTCGTGAAAGGTATAGATGTATTCCTGTCCAAAGTCAAGGGTAGGCTTTACTTTGTTGGTTTGTGTCTGCCTCTACCCTGGCCAATGAGCTGCTTAAAGGGAGCGTTCTGTATTAACAGATGTGATGGTTTCAAGCTGTACAGACCCCAGAAAAGTATGTTCTTAAGGTTAATCCATTCCTGTGGATGTGGATCCATTGTAAGTAGGATCTTTTGGTGAGTAGGATCTTAACTTAAGATGTGACCTACCTTATTCTGAGTGGGTCTTAATCCTTTTGCTGGAGTTCTTTATAAGGGAATGAAATTCAAACAAAGAGAAAGCCACAGAAGCAAGAAGCTGAAAACAATGATAAATGGGAATGAAACCCAGAAGAGAAGAGAGACCAACAGACACTGCTGTGTGCCTTGCCATGTGACAGAGGGGTCCAGGATCACCTCTTCAGGGAGAAAGCATTGCCTTGATGATGCCTTGATTTGGACATTTTTCTCAGCCTCAAATCTGTAAGCTTGTAAACTAATAAATTCCTATTGTTAAAAGCTAACTCGTTTCAGGTATATTACTTTTGGCAGCCCAGCAGACTAGAACAATAGTCGTTCTCTCTCCAAAGCTATCCCAGTACCTGGCATATAATTGGTATTGAGTGAGTCATTGAAGGAACCCATCCCAGGAGCCAGGTTCCAAGGCCTAGCAAGACTGGCAGATAGGACGCTTGTACTAAGGCAATTAGCTAAGACCCCAGGGTTGCTGTCTAGGCTCAAGATTAAGCAGACACACAGGGTTCAGAGGATAATGCAAAGCAGTTCTTGGGCTTTTTCCTTGGGTGGCAGTCAGTCTGGAAGTATCCTTTTTGGGCAGACCCCAGGGAGGTCTTTCTCCCTGTTCTACCTCCCTTTGCATCCATCCCACCCTTTCCATCTGAGCCTGCCCTCTGGAGTCCTAGCTCTCAAGCCCTCAGTGGAACTGGGCAGTGGATGGAGGGGTCAAGTCTCTTCCACTCTGCTAAATGGAAAGGGCCTAAAGCAAACAGTTTTCATGGGTTGGCCTCAAGGTGATGCCTCTACAAGATAAACATCTTTCTCTTCCAAATATTGATCACTTTTAATAGCATATTTCTCTGCATTATTATGCTAGGAGTTTCTGTTTCTTCCATGTTATCAAAGACCTCCTTCTTTTACTTTTGTTGCTAAAGAACAGGATCCAAAGGATTACCTCACCCCTAGGAATGAGGGAAAGAAGAAAATTCCACTGGGCCTCACCTTTTATCAGAAAAGGTTTTCTATTACTGAGAGTAGGGAAACTGCAGGTTAAAGGCCAAATTCCTTTGGCTGTAATGTAATAATAAAGCACTTTCTTTTTAAGGCTCAAACAAAGCCTGTGCTTAAACCCATTATATGTGCAAATACAACCCCTGTACCTCTTGCTGTGACATGTTTGTGCTGGCTGAAACCTGAAGTATTCTACAACCAAAACGCACAGGGGTTTGGGTGGAGAGCCGATCCTGGGAAGAGAGGGCAGGTGACCTATTGACTGCATACAAATTCCCTCCCTGCAAGCAAAACAACTACCCCACAGTCATTCGTCATTTGGCGCAGTCAAGGGGCAGTGGAAGGGTATGTGTTTTGCCTGCTTTGTTGCAAGGAGGAAAGGGAGGATTGCTCTGTCCTGGATGAGGAGGCAAAGGTGGCAATTCTATATTTTTGTTGGATCTCTTTGCATGAACACCTGTCAAAACACGATGAAAAATGAAAGTGGAAAAAAGGCAGAGACCAGAAAGAAGATAGAGCAACTTGAACCAGGGCCTTAAATATAATCTGTAAAATGTCTGATTAGATTTCATTGTATAGCTTCTCAAGTTACTATATGCTAAATTGTATATGTGTCTCTCTGTGTGTGTTTATATATTTATCTCCTAGGATTAACCATGTAATCATTATATGTAGCCCAATGGGCACTACAGATGTAGTCATAAAAAAGTAATTTCTAGGCAAGAAGAATAAAAAATATGAACTTTCTTTACACAGTGTCTTTTGTAACATAACCATAGATAGTAATTTCCAGAATTTTAAGAAGTAGTTTTATAAAGCAAATGCTTTCACATAATCATCTTATTTAGTGGCCTGAACATTTGTTCACCTCCTCTTCTCCAAGAACCCCCAGAATTTCCACTCTTGATTTCCAGGACCATTCCAACAACTGAGTTTCCCTCAAAATTTCCTAATGTCCAAACCCATCTTTGTCACTTGGACTTAGAGAAATTAGACCTCTTTAATCTGATGTAAAGCTGTCTCTGCACTCCAAACACTCTTGGGTGTCTGAAACTGCCTCCCCCATACGCAGCCCTTATCATGTGGGTTGAATGGTACCCCCCCACCCCCCATATTCATGTGCACTTGGAATCTCAGGATGTGACCTTTGGAGATAGGGTCTTTGTTGATGTAATTAGTTAAGATGAGGTCATTCTGAATAAGGGTGACCCTAGTCCAATGACTGGTATCCTTATAAGAAGAGAAAATAGGCACAGATAGGCACACAGGGAGAATGCCATGTGGCAATGGAGACAAAGATTAAATGCAAGGCAAAGAACACCACGGATTGCCGGCAACTACCAGAAGCTGGAAAAGCAAGGAAAAATTCTTCCCTAAAGGCTTCAGAAGGAGCATGGCTCTGCTGACACCTTGATTTTGGACTTCTAGTCTGCAGAATTGTGAGAGAATAAATTTCTATTGTTATGTTAAGATCTCCAGTTTGTGGTAATTTCTTACAGCAGCCACAGGAGACTAATACAGCCTGTGATCAGTTAATGCAACATTTTCCCCAAGAAAAAAATTGATAAATGGGAACTCATCAAAATAATAATAAAAAAAATTGTACATGAAAGGACTTTATCACAAATGTAAAAAGACAACCTATGCAATGAGAGAAATTATTTGGAAAACACATATCTGATAAGGGTTTAATACCCACAATATATAAAGAAATCCTACAACTCAACAATAAAAAGACAAACAATCCATTTAAAAAATGGGCAAAAGACTTGAATAGATATTTCTGCAAAGAGGGTATACAAATGGCTAAAAAGCACATGAAAAGATGCCCAACATCACTAGCTATTAGAGAAATGCAAATCAAAACCAACAGTAAGATATCATTTTATACCCACTAGAATGGCTACTTAAAAAACAGAAAATAACAAGTGTTGGAGAGGATGTGGAGAAATAGGAACACTTGTTCATTGTTGGTAAGAATGAAAAATGAATGGTGCAGCCACTGTGGGAAACAGTTTGGTGATTCCTTAGAAAGTTAAGTGTAGTATTATCATATGAACCACTTCTAAGTATATACCTGAAAGAATTGAAAGCAGGGACTCAAACATATCTGTACACAGATGTTCATAGCAGCATTATTAGCAATTGCCAAAAGGTGGAAACAACTCAGGTGTCCATCAACTGATGAATGGATAAACAAAATGTGGTACATGTATAAAATGGAATATTATTCAACCATACGAAGGAATGAAGTTCTGATACATGTGACAACATGGATAAACATCGAAGACATTGTTTTGGGTAAAATAAGCCAAACACAAAAGAACAAATATTGTATGATCTCATTGATAGGATCAATAATAAGAATAAACAAATTCATATAGTCAGAAACTAGAATACAGTTTACCAGGGTCTTGGATGGGGCTAGGGAATGGGGAGTTAATTGTTACAGAGTTTCTGGGGCGATGGAAAAGTTTTGGTAAGAAATGGTGGTGATGGTAGCACAACATTGTGACTGTAATTAACACCACTGGATTATATATTTGAATGGTTAAAAGGAGAAATTTTAGGTTGTATATATGTTACTAGAATAAAAAATATATATTTAAAACCATATAAAAAGTTTGTTGCCTGGGTTTCCCTAATTTCTGACTCATGGTAGAATCTCACTCTTTGTTAAATAAACATATGAAAAGATGAATAAAAAATAAAAAAATACATGCACAGCAATGCTCACACACACAAAAATTTTGATGATCCCTGTTTCACTTATGTCTATGTGAAAGTAAAATTCTGATAGTGATTGATAAAAGTGAAGCATCAGAATAAGTTGCACATTAGAGCTCTTTTAAATACAAAATGTATCAAATGTATATAGTACTTTCAAATTCAAAGAAAACTTGTGCCAAGGAAACATAACCTATGTTGTATTATAAAATAAATTTTAATGTTGTAAATGTTTCTGTATTTATATAAAACTGTAAATATATCCTTTAAAAGTTATCTGTTTGGCAAATAGTATTTCTTGGGAAGAACTTTTGTTCTGAAATGATGAACTTCCTACATTTTGGGCGTTGAAATATCCTTTCCTTTCTGAAATGATGGAAATGGTAAGTTTTTGTTATTGTTGTTGTTGGCAAAATTAAGTTTGGCAACTCTATGTTGTCTTTCTCAACTGCTTTGGGAAGTTTTACTCTTCTGAAAAATTTAAGTCTGGGAACCAGTGGCCTAGAATGTTATTCTAAAATACAGAAGGATTAAAGAGATGAAAATAAAAAAATTCTATGTAAATTTAAAATCAGGAAATTTGATTAGTTTCATTAGTTTGTTTCACATAATCCACTGGGTAAAATATCACTTTCTTCTACCACTTTTTTACTGTGTTATTTTATAAACACCAAAACTGAAAAGAACTAAAATGGTAGAAACTGAAATACAGTGTAGCTACACAGTCATCATATATCACAGTTATTTGGAATATGTACTTTTCACTGATACATTATAAAGGTTTTTGTTGTGGTTGTTTTCATTTGTTGTCTGTGTGCATGTTTGCTTTGATACTTTTCCTCTTGCTTCACATGAATCTTATGCATTAGTGAAGGATGCCAAATATGCTCTATAATGGTTGGGGTGGTTTCTTATGTTTGTATTAAAGAAATAGATGGAAACTATGGAAACGTGCTTCTGAATTTATTTCCCTTTTTCCTTTGCATCGTATAACATAAGCAATAAAGCCATTTCATTAAAGTGTAAAATAATTTCCTCAATTCTGTATCCTAATTGGGAACTTTTCAGCATGCCTGTGGTTTTGGTCTGCCTAGTTCTTCAAAGGCTTTGTAATGATATGAAAATGGGGCACTTGTTGGATTTTCTCTTCATTTCAGTTCATGCCCCAACTCAAAGGAATCTCATTGTGCCTCATTAGAAAGGAGATCTCTTTGCTCCATTCTGTCTCATCTCCATTTCAATGAGTTGTGGAAGGAAAACACAATCTCCATGACACCTATGGTTTCAGAATGAGACCATCTGAATGTTACACTCACAGCAGGTAGTTTTACATCAGTCTACCTTAATAGCAAAATTGGAAGAGGTAGCTTGTTAGCATTTCTCTGCTCAGCTTGGAGATTGAACTATGAAGTGCCAAACTCTATATTATTTTGAAAAGTTATTTCACTTTGTATTACTTGGGCATTCCAAAATTTACTTTATTGCTTTTACTGTTGATACTTTGAAACAATTTGACAGTAGTTACTTAGATACAGTATGTTGCTGTTATATTAACTTAATTACAAGTTGATTTTTATTTTTAAAAAGTGGATGAAAAGATGTAAGGTCTTAGTTCTGGACAACTCCTTATATCCAAGTAAAGCAGATAGCAAATTTTTAATGGTGTCAATTACTTCCAAATACTGAAATATTTGATGGAGATTTCTTTGTAGATAGTGTGATTTAGGAAATAGGGAAACATTGGTGAAGTCAGAGAATAGTAGAAATTGGGCCAAAGATCTCATGTTGATGAATACAAGAAAACATAGCATCAAGAAAGTTTGGAGAATTACTCAGTATACAACCAAAAGAACTGAAAGCAGATACTCAAAGAGATATTTGCCACCCATGTTCATAACAACATTATTCACAATTTCCAGAAGATGGAAATACCCAAGTATTCATCAGCAAATGAATGGATAAATAAAATGTGGCATATTTATACAATGGGATATTATTCAGCCATAAAAAGATATGAAGCCCTGATGAAGCTGGGGAAGTGTTGGATTCCTCTAGGTTCTAGGCTTTGTCGCATAAAAGAGTTTAAGAACACACCAATTTAGTTAGGCCAGTAAAAAGAATTTATTGAGAAATGGGGGAAAAGAACAGAGCTTGCTGAGAAATGGGAGAGAAGGATGGAAATACACACTGAGATTTGATGCAGGCTCTTCTAGGCAGAGAGAGTGATTTGGCTTGTGCAGTTACCTTTATTAAGCTATTAATTACTCCTCCCCTTGTTAATGCTAAACGGAGGGGCCCCAGCTATTATAGGTTACCCCACCAATGATGGGGGCCAATGGTGAGGCCTTTTGTGTGGGGTTATCCAGGACCAATGGGGAGGCCTGTTTGGAATTATCCGGGAACTCCCCTTGGCCCTGGAAAGAGTCCCAATTGGGACCTCAAGGTCAAGGTCTCGGCAGGATCTTGTAGCCCTTTTGTCTGTCAGCCATGTTGTCTGCCAGCCATGTTGTGGCTTGTCTTCTCCTCCTTTCCCTGTACTCACCTGTCTCACTGATACTTGTGACAACATGGTTTAACCCTGAAGACATCATGTTGAGTGAAATAAACCAGAAACAAAAAGACCAATATTGCATGTTCTTATTGATTTGAAGCAATTAAAATAAGCAAACTCATAGAATCAGAATCTAGAATATAGGTTACCAGGGGACCGGGTGGGGATAGGGAATAGGAAGCTAAGGCTTAAAATGTACAGGATTCCTATTTGGAATGATGGAAATATTTTGGTAATGGGTAGTAGTGATGGTAGCACAACATTTTGAATGCTGTTAACAGTACTGAAATATATATCTGAATGTGATTAAAAGGGGAAGTGTTATATTGTATATATGGTATTAGATTGTATATATGATAATAAAATTTTTTAAACAAAATCCATGTAACTACACTACATACACAGTGAACCCTAAGTTAAACCATGGCTGTTAGTTAGTAGTAGAGTATAATTATTAAAAAGTGCTATTATCAATTGTAACAAATGTTCCACACCAATGCAAGGTGTTGGTAGTGGGGTAGTGAATGGCAATCTTGTATTTTTTGCAGATTGTTCTGTAAACCCCCAAATTCTCTAAAAAAGGGGGGAAAAGTTTGGAGAAAGGAGACAGTTTGGAGGTAGAAAATAAATTTGCAGCAAATCACTCTGATACCAAAATTCCTAACTATTTTAACCTAGAATGATGTGGATATTTTAAATTCTTGCTAAAGAATAGAAGTGGCTAATATTTTTAGCCGAAAAGAACCATTTCAAATTCACAAATTATGTGTCTATTTATTTTTCCATTGTGAAGGATACACACTTGATACCTTAAGTAAGACCTCCTGCCTTCCATAGTTTCACTGTGGGTAAAAACAATATTGACCAAGCCTCTGATCCTGCCTGGTAGGAAACTGAAACACACTTATAATCATCGAATTTTTGAGCTGGAAAGTACCTTTGGATGAGATTTAAAGACAATGTTAAATAACTTTTGACTTTCACACCACTTATCATTTACAAAAAGTCATGATAAATTTAATAATACTGGACAATAGTGCAAATGGGGTTCCAGTTAATGAGCTTGTTACTTCTCTTTTTTATTACTGGGTAAAATCCTTGCACAGAATTCTAAAGTTTGGTGAACTTGGCAAGACTTTGGAAATGGCCAGTCTGACTGCATGATTTTGCACAGATTAAAATAGGAAAATTGACAACATGAAGTTCTCACAGCTACTTAGTGGTAAAGCCAAGATTAGTATAAGGAAAGACCATAAACTCTCTGAAAATAGAAAATTAGGCCCCCATTCAGGGAATCAATCTTTGGCTCTAGACTGTTGTTGCCTAAGAGGAGGATGGGACACAATGAAGAGAATTAGAACTCATAATAGTTAGAGTTGAGGAATCCACCCCAGACCTGAACCACACTTTGAAAGTGAACCACATTTGTCTGTGTCTGTTAATCAGCTCCTTGATGAGAAAGAACTTTTAACTCATATCAGAAACTCAGGGAGTATGATTTATAACCTGTTGTTATATAAAGGAACCTAAATGAACTGTTTTGAAGCCCAGAGATGGTGTATCAGTTTGGTTGACCTTGGGTGCTGGGCTCTAGCTGTCTGGGTTTGGTTGGAGGGTGAGAGAGAGCAGAATCAACCATGCAAGTCCTCGTAGGTCACATCAAAGATTAAAAAAAAATTTTTTTTTAATTGGAGAAGTTGGATTACAAAGCAGTCATGCATAAAATACAGGCTTTCCATATACCACCCTACTACCAACACCTTGCATTGGTATGGAACCTTTGTTGCAACTGATGACAGCATTTTTAAAAATAATTGTACTATTTTTTAAAACAGTAGTTACCTTTGTTATTCTTGCTGAAAGATTATTGAAGATGTACTATATCTATTATCTATAATTTACATTAGGTATATTCTTCCCATACACTACCCTATTATTAATACCTTGTATTAGTATCATACATTTGTTATAATTCATTAAAGAACATTCTTATATGGGTACTGTTAACTATAGTCCATCCTCTACAATAGGGTTCACTGTGTTATACAGTCCTATGTTTTATCTTTTAATTTTTATTCTAGTAATAAATACATCCTAAAATTTCCCCTTTTAACCACATTCACCTCTATAGTTTAGTGCTGTTGATTACACTCATAATAATGTGCTACCATCACCACCAGCCATTTCCATACCTTTACCATCAACCTAGAAATTCCATACAAATTAAGCATCAACTCTCCATTCTCTACCCACAATCTATCTCTTGGTCACCTATATTTTAAATTCTAACTTTTTGACTTTGCTTATTATAATTAGTTCAAGGGCAGCCAATGTGGCACAGTGGTTGAGTGCCGGGTTCCCACATATGAGGTCCCAGGTTCAATCCCTGGCCCTATAACCAAAAAAAAAAAAGTGCCTATACTTATTATAATTAGTTCATACCAGTGAGATCATACAATATTTTTCCTTTTGTGTCTGGCTTATTTTACTTAACATAATGTCCTCAAGGTTCATCCATGTTGCCGTAGGCATCAAGACTTCATTCCTTTTTTAATAGCTATATAATATTGCATTATATGTATATATTACATTTTGTTTAGCCATTCATCAGTTGATAGACAATTGGGTTGCTTTCCTCTTTTGGTAATTGTGAATAATGCCACTATGAACATCGGTGTGCAAATATCTCTTTGAGCCCCTGCTTTCACTTCATCTTGGTATATACCTAATAGCAGAATTGCTGTATCATATGGTAATCTATATTTAGCTTCCTGAAGATTTGCCAACCTGTGTTCCACAGTGCCTGCACCATTTTACATTCCCACCAGCAGTGAATGAGTGTCTCCATTTCTCCACACCCTCTCCAACACTTGTAGTTTTCTGATTTTTTAAAAAATGGTGGCTGTTCTAGTGTGCATGAAATGATATCTCATTTTGGTTTTGATTTGCATTTCAATAATAGTGATTTTTTGTTTGTTTGCTTTTTTTTTTTTTATTATGGGTAAAAATCAAAATTCTCACAATACATACAAACATTTGCAAAATGATATATAAATATATATGCATATATGTGTATTTGCTTACAAAAATGTTATTTTTATATATATTTACATATATTTTAAGAGGTGCTTAGATTACCCAAAATATTACAAGGAACCGTGATTTTGAACATCTTTTCATGTACTTTTTTGTCTTTTATATTTCCTCTTTGGATAAATGTCTATTAAAGTCTATTGTCCGTTTTTTAATTGTTTTTGTTTTGTTTTGTTTTGTTTTGTTTGTCTTTTGCTTGTTGAGTTGTAGGATTTCTTTATATATTCTGGATGTTAAACCTTTAGTGGATATGTGGTTTCCAAATATTTTCTCCCATTGAGTAGCTGGTATTTTCACTTTCATGACAATGTCCTTTGAGACGCAAAAGTTTGTAATTTTGAGGAGGTTCCATTTATCTATATTTTCTTTTGTTGCTTGTGCTTTGGGTATAAAGTCTAAGACCATTGCCTACCTCCTGATCCTGAAGACACTTCCCTACATTTTCTCCTAGAAGGTTTATAGTCCTGGTTCTTTTATTTAGGTCTTTGATTCATTTTGAGTTAATTTTTGTATATGGCATGAGATAGGGGTCCTCTTTCATTATTTTTCTTATGGATACCCAGTTTTCCCTATACCACTTGTTGAAGAGACTATTCTAATCCAGTTGAGTGGACTTGGCAGTCTTGTCAAAAATCAACTGACCAGGGGGGCGGATGTGGCTTAAATGGTTGGGCGTCCGTCTGCCATATGGAGGGACCTGGGTTCGATCCCTGGGACCTCCCGGTAAAATAAAAAATATATAGTGGCTCTGTGTGCCACTGAGCTGTCAGGCCCCGGGAGCCATGTAGCAGAATGATGACGTAACAGGGGAGAGACAAGACGAGATGCTCCGAAAGCTCTAGAAGCCAGGAGCTGAGGTGGCGCAGGCAGCAGAATACCTCTCTCCTACATCGGAGGTCTCCAGGATCGAATCCTGGTGAAGACTGGAGGAGGAGGATGGGAAGAGATGGCAGGAAACAGACACAGAGAATTGCCCAGCAAATGGACACAAAACAGCAAATGGGGAAGGGGGGGTTTCAAATGGATAAAGTAAATAAATAAAAATCTTAAAAAAAAAAAAAAATTAACTGACCATAGATGTGAAATTCTATTTGTGAACTCTCAATTAAATTCCAGTGGTCAATTTATCTATCCTTATGCCAGTACCATGCTGTTTTGACCACTGTAGCTTTGTAATAAGCTTTAAAGCCAGGATATGTGAGACCTGCAACTTCATTCTTCTTTTTCAAGATGTTTTTGGCTATTCAGGGCCTCTTACCCTTGCAAATAAATTTTATAATTGGCTTTTCCATTTCTGCAAAGTAAGCTGTTGGAATTTTGATTGGGATTGTGTCGAAAACTAAATCTGTTGGAGTCGAATTGACATTTTCATGATATTTAGTCTTTCAATCCATGATAAAAGAATGTCCTTCCATTTATTTAGGTCTTCTTTGATTTCTTGTAGCAGTGTTTTATAGTTTTCTGTGTATAATTCCTTTATATCCTTGTAAAATTTCTTCCTAGATATTTGATTCTTTTAGTTGCTATTGTAAATTTAATTTTTTCTTGATTTCCTCCTCAGATTGATCATTACTCGTGTATAGAAACGCTACTGATTTTTTGCGTGTTGATCTTGTATTCTGTCATTCTCTGAACTCATTTATTAGCTCTAGTAGCTTTGTGGTAGCTTTTTCAAGACTTTCTATACATAAGATCATATATGAAAATAGGAAAGTTGTTACTTCTTCCTTTCCAATTTGGGTGCTTTTTATTTATTTTTCTTGCCTAACTGCTCTGGCTAGAACTTCCAGTACAATGTTGAATAACGGTGACAGTGGTATCCTTGTCTTGTTCTAGATCTTTGAGGGAAAGCTCTCAGTCTTTCACCATTGAGTATGATGTTAACTCTGAGATTTTTACATATGCCCTTTATCATATTGAGAAAGTTTCCTTCTATTCCTATTTTTCTAAGTGTTTTTAGCAATAAAGGATGCTGAATTTTGTCAAATGCCTTTTCGGCATCAGTTGATTTAAACATGTTTTTTCCCCCTTCATTTTGCTAATGTATTATATTAATTGATTTTCTTAGGTTGAACCACCCTTGCACATGTGGGAGAAAACCCACTTTTAATGTGTGATTGGATTTGATTTGCAAATATTTTGCTGAGGATTGTTGCATCTATATTCATAAGATAAATTGGACTGTAATTTTCTTTTCACATAGTATCTTTATCTGGCTTTGGTATTAGAGTAATGTAGGTCTCATAGAATGAGTTAGGTAGTGTTCCCTCCTCTTCACTTTTTTGGAAGAATTTGTTTAGGATTGGTATTAATTGTTCTTGGAATGATTGGTAGAATTCACCTATGAAGCCATCTGGTCCTGGGCTTTTCTTTGTTGGGAAATTTTTGATGACTAATTTAAAAACTTGTAATTGGTCTGTTGAGGTCTTCAGTTTCTTCAGGAGTCAGTGCTGGTTTGCACGTTTCTAAGAATTTGTCCATTTCTATTAGATTGTCTAATTTTTGGCATACAGTTGTTCATAGTATCCTCTTTTGATCCTTTCTATTTCGTGGGGACAGTAGTAATATCACCCATCTCATTGCTCATTTTATTTGCATCTTCTCTCTTTTTTCTTTGCCAGTCTATTATGGGTTGTCAGTTTCATTGATTTTTTCAAAGAACCAATTTTTGGTTTTGTTAATTTTGTCTATTTTTTTTTCTCAATTTCACTTTTTTTTGCTCTAATCTTTATTATTTCTTTCCTCTTGCTTCCTTTGGGTTTAGTTTGCTGTTCTTTTTCTAGTTCCTCCAAGTGTGCTGTTAGGTCTTTGATTTTAGCTCTTTCTTCTTTTTTAATGTAAGCATTTAGGGCTATAAATTTCCCCTCTCAGCACTGCCTTTGCTCCATCCCATAAGTTTTAATGTGTTGTGTTCTTATTTACATTCATCTTGAGATTTTTACTTATTTCCCTTACAATTTCTTCTTTGACCCACTGACAGTTTATTCAGTTTTGCTTCCATATATTTGTGAATTTTCCAGTTCTCCACCTGTTATTGATTTTCAGCTGCATTCCATTATGGTCAGGGAAAGTGCTGTATATGTTTTCTTTTTAAATTTATTCAGACTTGTTTTATGACCCAACATATGGTCTCTCCTGGAGAATGATCCATGTGCATTTGAGAAGAGTATATGTCCTGCTATTTGGGGGTGCAATATTCTTATATGTCTGTTAGGTCTAATTTGTTTATGTTATTATTCAAAATCTTTGATCCCCTGGATGTTCTATGTATTGATGACAGTGGCATATTGAAGTCTCTGTCTATTATTGTAGAGATATCTATTTCTTCCTTCAGTTTTGCCAGTGTTCCCATCATGTATTTTGTGACACCATGATTAGGTACATTAATGTTTATGATTATTATTTCTTCTTGTGTATTGTCCCTTTTATTAATATCTAGTGTCCTTCTTTGTCTCTTATAATGGTTTTGCATTTAAAGTTTATTTCGTCCAATATTAGTATAGTATCCCAACTCTTTTTGGTTGCTCTTTACATGGAATATCTTTTTTTTTTCAGTTATTTTATTTTTATTTATTTATTTATTTATTTATTTATTTATTTATTTATTTATATTTATTTATTTATATTTTAAAAGATGCTTAGTTTACATAAATGTTACACAAAAATTACAGGGATTTCCATGTTCCCCACCTCCCACACCTCCCATAACATCCCACATAAACATCTTTCATTAGTGTGGCACATCACCTGCAATGGATATACACATCCTGGGGCTTTGCCACTAGGCATGGACCACAGTTCATATTGTAGACCACATTCTCTCCCACATAGTTCTGCATGGTATATGCGGATGTAAAATGGCCTATATCTGTCATTGTAATGTCACTCAGGATAATTCCCAAGTCCTGAAAAAGCACCTGTATTACAACTGCTTTCCCTTCCCTGCCCCAAAAGCATCCAGTGGCCACTGGCTCCACCTCACTGTTGTAATTTCTTCCATTGCTTGAATCATATTATGTCTACAATAGAATACCATTAAGTCCACTCTAGTCCATAGCTCTTCCCCCAATCCTGAGGAGTTTGGGATGGTGATGTCCACTCCACCTCCAAGTGAGAGGGGGCTTATATCCCATGGATACGGTGGATGGGATTATACAGGTTCTCTCCATTCCCTGGGATGGCTGTTGTCCATCATCATCTCCTCACCAGGTGACTTGGGTGAGTCCAAGTTATTTTAAGTTTTAATTAAATACTACTAAGTAAAAAAGTGCACCATTGGGAAACGGATGTGGCTCAAAAGGTTCGGCGTCCGTCTACCATATGGAGAGACCGGGGTTCGATCCCCGGTACCTCCCGGTTAAAAAAAAAAAAAAAAAAAAGTGCACCATTTCAAAATATTCAGATGTTTGTTATTAGACATGTAAGCAGAATTTGAAGGTGTTTTGAAGTTTACCTAACACTGTGGTGCATAACCTTTTAGAATTTGGTATCAGCTGTCAACTCTCTAGAAAAATGCACACATGAGTACATATGCATAAAACATGATATTTAATTTAGGAGTTTAGCATTCCCAGCTTAAAACTCATGTTGTAGTCCAACCACATATCCAAACTTAAATTTCTTTTGTTTTACCTCAGCAAGAGGTTGTCCAGTCTAGATTTGAAATCTCCAGGGCATGCCTCCAACTTCATCCCTTAAAACCCTGGGCAAAATGGCTCTCTTAATCTGCTAGTTGCCTTTACTTCTCATCCGTCACTTTCAGCCTTGGCTCTTGTTTCTTTTCCTTTGGCTCTGAAAAATATTTCTCACCCATGTCTGTTTCTAAAGGATGTATTTGTTTTTCTTTTCTTCCCCTTTAGATAGATGACTATTTTGGACAATTTGATGGGATTTTTTATTCTGATTCCTCTTAAAGTATTGCCCCTGGTGTATTTCTTTTGAGGAAGTAAGCCCAGATGTTGTGCCCCATCCAGACTTCCTGGACCTCAAGAGCCCTGAGGTTTACATGGAATATCTTTTTCCAACGTTTCACTTTCAACCAGTTTGTCTTTGGGTCTAAAGTGAATCTCTTATAAATAGCCCATAGTTACATCGTGTTTTTTTTTAATCCATTCTGCCAAGCTGTATCTTTTGATGGGGAATTTAGTCCATTAACACTCAATGTTATTACTATAAAATCAGTACTTACTTCAGCCATTTTATACTTTGTTTTTTATATGTCATATCTTTTTTGTTTTTATCTCCTTTTTAGCCTTTTAGTTTCTGTATTAGTCAGCCAAAGGGGTGCTAATGCAAAATACCAGAGATTGGTTGGTCTTTATAAAGGGTATTTATTGGGAGTAGAAGTCCTCAGTTACCAGGCCATAAAGCATAAATTTCTTCCCTCACCAAAGTCCATTGCCACGTGTTGGAGCAAGACAGCTGCCAACCTTTGCCAGGGTTCAGGCTTCTTGGGTTCCTCTCTTCCCAGGGCTGCATTTCTCTCCGGGCTTAGGTCCTCTGTTTCCTCCACAAGGTCAGCTGTAGACCATTAGGCTCTCTAGGCTTTGCTTCTTTCCACAAGGCCAGCTGTGAACTCTCAGGAGAATGGCTTGTCTCTATCCTGGGGCCTTCTCTCCAACATCAAAACTCCAACATTAAAACTGCTACTCAAAACTGCTGCAACTCTGTTCTTTGTGATGCCTTTTATATTTTATTCCCCACCCACCAAGGGGTAGGGCTCAACACCCTACTGACATGGCCCAGTCAACACCCTAATCATAACTTAATCATGCCCAGATGAACAGATCAGTTTACAAGCATAATCCAATATATATTTTTGGAATTCATAATTATATCAAATTGTCCAATGGCTACAGTTACCCTTACTGATAATCTTCATTTCTTCACACTACATCAAGCCACTCTCTCCTGACTTTTCCTTTCAGCTTGCAGGACTTCCTTCAATATTTCATGGAGGTCATGTCTCTTGTTGGCAAACTCAGTTTCTGTTTATACATGAATATTTTAAACTCTCTCTCTCATTTTTGAAAGACAGTTTTGCCAGATAAAGAATTTTTGCAGGCAAATTTTCTTTTTCATTACCTTAAACATATGTATCATTGCCTTCTTGCCTCCACAGATTCTGCTGAGAAATAGACACTTAGTCTTATTGTAGACTGCTTGTGTGTGAAAATTTGCTTTTCCCCTACTGATTTCAGAAATCTCTTTTATCTTTGGCATTTGGCATTCTGATTAGTATTTGTCTCAGAGTAGGTCTGTTAGAATTTATTCTATTTGGAGTACATTGCACTTCTTTGACATGTATATTTATATCTTTCATAAGAGTTGGGAATTTTGGGGCCATTAATTCCTCAACTATTCTTTCTGCCCTTTTCCCTTCTCTTCCTCTTCTGTAACATCCATGACATGTATGTTTGTGTATTTCATGCTGCCCTTCAAATCCTTGAGACACTGCTCAGTTTGTAAGATTTTGATTGTCCCGTCTTCTAGTTCACTGATTCTTTCTTCTGCCTGCTCAAATCTGCTGATGTATGCCTCTACTGTATTTTTAATCTCTTCTATTGTGCCTTTCATCCACATAATTTTTCTTATATTTATTTTCTTACTTTCAAATTCTTCTTTATGCTCACACTTTGTCTGCCTAATGTCATTTATGTCTTTAGCCATATTTTCCTTCATCTCCTTGAATTGATTTAGGATATTTGTTTGAACCTCTTTGATTAATTTTTCCATATTATGTGTTTCCTCTGAAGTTTTAATTTGTTCTCTTGAATGGGCCATATCTTCCTGTTTCTTAGTATGGTTTTAATTTTTTGCTGATGTTTAGGCTTCTGGTTTTCTTTATGGGTTTATGAAGGTCAGTTTCTCTCTCTCTCCTAGGGTTTTATTGTTGATTGGCTTTGTGTTAAGGTTTTTTTTTTTTTTCTTTCTTTCTTCCTTTCTTTTCTTTTGACTCTTAGTCTGCCTTATTCTGGACATTTACTCATCAGATTTTTTTTCAGCCCTTCTTCATCTGATTCTTGCCCTGGATATGTGGAACAAGTCTTAAGATTATACCACAATTGTGTACAATTCTTAAAAATTGTTTCACCTCCAGGAAAAAGCTTCCTTTCCTCTGTTCCTTCTCCAAGAATCTTGATCTGTTTGTTTTTGTTTTGCCTATATAGATTTTTACACTCCTTCATTGCCTTTAGCTGAATTTGCCTTGAGGGCAAATTCTGAGAGGAGGGTCACCCCAGAGAGGACTTTCCCAAGTCAGTATTTTCCATCCCAAACAGGGTGAGGGACCCATGAAGGGGATGCAGACTGGCTCTGAAGTGCCCTGGAAAAGGGATCTGGAAGGGCACCAAAGACCTCTTTGATGGCTCCCCAAATCTGTGCTTTCTGGTCTGCCTTACAAATGCAGCCCTTCAGCTAACTTTCCCCCAAAGTCCTGAGAAAGCACTGCATCTTTAAATTTCCATTGCCTATGCCCATTTCTAGGACGAACGTGCAACAATGGCTGTTGCCACCTTTGTCCAAGGTGGGTTTAAAACTAGCTCACAGCTGGGACACAGTGATCTGAATTTATTAATCAAAAGCCCAGGTCAGTGATCTGCTGTGCCCATCTCTGGTCTTGGGGAAGATAATTTTTATTTCCCTTTGTGTTACTAGCAAGCTAGGCAGGGATTGAACCTCTAGGCAGCCTGGCATGAGAGTGGGAGATGGACTCTGGCAGCTGCCATGTGGAAAGAGCAACTCACTGTTCTTTAATCTAGTTTATTAGCTCCTTCTTCCTGCTCTTCTCTGGGCTGTACAGTGTTCTTCTGGTCTCTGGAGTCCCAGAACAGTTGTTTCAGACAGTTCCTGCCTGTTTAATAGCTATTTTGGTGGAACAGCTGGGTCTTGGAGCTCTCTACTCCACCATCTTCCCCTGGCTTTCCCCAGCATTAAAGATTTCCTTTTTAATCCAAAGAACATTGGGAAACCATTCAGGTGTTTCCGGTGTTTGAAACAGAGAAGTACATGCTTAATTTCATCTTTGAATGCTTTACTAGTTGTATGAATTTGGACAAGTGATTTATCTTGTCTGTGCCTCAGATTCTTCATCTGTAATATAGAGAATAATGCTCACCTCTTACTGTGACTATGAGGATTAAATGAGACAACACTTTAAATTATCCAAAACAATTCCTGAGACTCTCAAAGAGCACTCTTGAATGGTGATGGTATTCAGCTCTGCATTCTCCACCTTATGACCAAGTGGTCATAATTCTGGGAAAAGAAAGAGAAAGAAAAAGACCCAAAGGAAATAGAATGGTTGGTGGTTGAGAGAGAATAAAGGGTGGAAGGAAAAGAGGAGGTAAATTTAGAGGGTTCTATAGACTCCTATAGTATTAGTGACAAGTAGGAGACAGATAGGGGCAGACTCCATCTGGGTTTCGAAATTGAACTTCAGAGAATTTTCACCTTTTATCAACAGCCCTTTGAAATGCTGAGTGATCCATTAACAACATCCTTTGCTCTTTAGCACTGATTAATTTTCAGAAGCTCCACTTTGAGTTGGGCTGTTTTCTTGGAATATCTAGAGTATTCTTGAAATATCTGTAGTTCAGTGATTCTCCAAACTACAAGAACAGTGATAATAGCAAAATCATGTTGAGCAAAGATTCAGCTTGGCATTTGAAACTCTGTGAAATCTGAATCTAATTCCTACAGCTCCCTAACCCCAAGGGATAAAAACCATTCGGTGGCTCAGCATCAAGCCCAGGCTCCCAAATGTGCCTTCAAGGCTGCTCCAATATGGCCTCTACCTACGCCTTCCACTCCTGGCCTTGCACGTCATGCTCGCACAGCAATCCAGAATGACCTGTAGGTTCTTCTGCTCCTCCTCTCTACCACAACAAATACATCTTCTAGCTTGTATCTTTGCTCAGCAGTGTCCTTTTCCCCACATTAGCCCACGGAACTCCTACCCATGCTCACTCCCACTTTATGCTTTAAAGTCAGGAAGTCCATACTGATCCTCCTTCCTAAGGGTTTATACAGTCCATACTGATCCTCCTTCGTAAGGGCCCATGCAGTTCATCCTGATCCTCCTTCCTAAGGGTCCTGCAATATCTACTGCCTTTATTTTTCACTGGGATACAATCATTCACTGTAGTTTACTTTTTTTTTTTTTTTTACCAGGAGGTACCGGGGATCGAACCCTAGTCTCTCCATATGGTAGACGGACGCCGAACCTCTTGAGCCACATCCGTTTCCCTGTAGTTTACTTTTATTTAACTGCCCTATGTGTGAACATCTTGCATCTCATACAAGATTTGAGTTGTTTTGTTTTTACAAAATTGCATCACATTTTCTTTTCAACACTTCCCTCCCCTAATATGCAAATGATACCATCTACCTTGTTAATCTCAGTAGGTTGAGGTGAGCAGATGATGTAAAAGCACGAGTGCCTTTGTGTATACATATGTTTGGAAGAATATGATGTGTGGGTTTGATTGGTTTGGGGATTGAAAGGAGAAAATGAAAAATGAAAGTTCTTTCTATACAACTATATTTCAGGATTAGTTGCTACAAGCTGGTGAATTCATTATTTTAAAGAAAAGAATGAAAACACTTCAGGGAATTGTAATGAAATTGGTCAAGGGTAAGAAAGACAAAAACACTAGTCTGGCTAAAGAGTGACATGTGGTGGGTAGGGTTTGGGCTTTGGAGTCAAATGATCTGAGTTCTTTACCTTGTCCTGAATTTCCTCTGGGACTCAGGTAAGTAACATAACCATTTCAAAGCTCAGTTTCCTGGAGAATTATTGTAATTCTGTCACCTAGAATTATTGTAATGATTAAATGAGCGAATGCATGTAAAATAGCTAATTCAGAACCTAGGCATTCTTACTAATGCCTCCCTCGTTTGCTTATGACAAGACCAGACACAAACACTCCAAATTCCCCTTCTTTACCTCTTAAATGATAACTGAATGGTTTTGTCTCCACTGAGCAATGGGCAAAAAATTCTAGCTAACCAAACTTTAATTAAGATAGTCTCCTTCCCCCAGGCCCCTGAAATTTGACCCACCCTCAGACAGGCCCTCCTGCAGGATTCCTTCCAGGAAATAGGCTGACCTTAGGATAAAACATTCTCTGATCTAAGATCTGATCACACCACCTTTTCATCCCCCGTCCCACTTCCCCAAACCTGGTTCTTTCTAGCCTTGTTTACTCTGTTAGAGAAAACCCCCTTTTGCCTAGCCTTGAGACTTTTGCAGATGTTATTTGTGGTCAGAGCATTCTCTCTATTGCAATGGCCTTCTC
This sequence comes from Tolypeutes matacus, assembly GCA_026826555.1. NCBI lineage: Eukaryota > Metazoa > Chordata > Mammalia > Cingulata > Chlamyphoridae > Tolypeutes > Tolypeutes matacus. The sequence goes on along the minus strand of JAKSZT010036119.1, from coordinate 25,860,851 downwards.
CCTTCACCCCTGCACAATAATCCTTCTGAATAAAATCTCTCTTTATTAAGTCTGGATTTGTTCTTTATTTGACAGGGCCTAAGAAAGGGTATGAGTGAAACTGTGGAGGCAATGGGGGAAAAGGGTGAGTGAAATCATGAAAAGCTGCCCATTGGAGGGGCAGGAGATCTCCCTCTCCTAGGGGGAGAAGGTTTAAGTGAAGGAAGATCAAAATGTGAAAAGTTAAAGGAGGGGGTTATTAGAAAGGAGTATAAAGAGAAGGGGAAGAAGGAACAAACTAGGATATGGGAAAATTCCTGAAATTCCCTGAAACACATTGCCATTCATTCAGAAAATATTGAGAGTGCTTCATCCTTTGTTAGGTAGCATAAAAACCGGCTGGTCCACTGAAAGATAATCCCACAGTGTCAGTGAGTCATGTTGCTATGGAGACTGGTCAGAGAGGCGTAGAAACAGATAAAATAGCAAACATTATTCAATAAGTCATTTGACTCCATCCTGTACCTTGAAATATATGCTCAATGTACATATAAATAAATATTTATATTCTAGTAATTTAGTTACGAATTCCCCCAAAATAACTTGTGGACATCTCAAACTCTTTACATCTAAAGCAAAGCTCATTATCATCTCTCCAGAATCTTTAGTACTATCCTCTTCCCTATCTTGGATAATGGTGCTACGATTTTTCTAAACTCTCAGGCTAGAAAAGTTCTCTCCATCTTCTCTCTCACATTTTGCCATTCAATTAGTCATTACTGCAATAAACACTTGTATTCAACTTTTTTCTTTTTTTTTTTTTTTAACTTTACAGCAACTGCCTTAGCCCAGGCCCTCATTTGTCTAGAGTTTTAGAGCTGGAAGGGACTTCATTTTACAGAGGCTCAGAAAACCCAAATGGCTTGCCCAAGGTCACACAGGCAATCTGGGCTAGCCAGATCAACAAACCCAGTCTATTGATCAATCAATTTTTCTTTGACTTCCTAATGTTTGAGATGCTTAAATATATATATATATACAACCAAACTGAACCAATAGATCTCAAGAGTCTCCATGAGCAAGCTCATAACTTCATCTTGAGCCGCTCAGCAAATGACTGCCAGATCTAGCCTCAGTCTTAAATCATTTTCTGAACTTAGTTCCCCATTTCCTGCAGCCTGCTGGACATCTTCAATTGGATGTCCAGCCAACACTTAAAACTCTATTTGTCTAAATGGAAACTCCTCCTTTTACTCCTCCCCACCTGGAAATGCAGAGTACAGTGATGAATTAGGAAATGGGAATCTAGATTTTAATCTTGCTCTGCCATTTACTAAGATAACTCTCTGAAGCCTCAGTCCCTTTAGCTGTAAAATGAAAATAATAATAGTGCTTACTTAATGGAACTATTGGGAGAAGTAAGAGATATGATATTTTATTAATCACTTAGCAAAGTATCCATCTTGCTATAATTGCTCAATAATATTAGTAAAGTCCCCCAATGAGAAAGCTCAACATTATCCTCAACTCTTTTTTTCTTGCTCCTCAAATTCAATCAGTTGGCTGAGTCCTGCTGATTCTTCTCCTGCAGTCTCAATTGCATTCAACTAGTCTTCTCTATTCTTACTTCCAGAGAAGAGAGAACCTTGGCTGATAATGTATGGCTCTAACAGTAATCATACCTTGACTGCCACAAAAATAACTTTCTTCTCCACCCAGTTTTTCTGTCTCCTCCTCCACTTGGCTCTGGAAGGATTTGGGTTACCTAAATGGAAGTCATATGGATTGCATTTCATTTTTAATAGTTCACCATAGAGCAAAGCAATGGCTCCTCACACAATTAAATAGATCAGGTCAACTTTTCTGGAACTTTTTTTCCCATTGCAGCACTAACTTCCACATTTAATTTGTGGTGAATATTTAACACAATCACCTGCTCTCAACCCAAAATAAATAAAAAGGAACATCATCAGTAGAAAACCAGTTAGCCAAACCTACTTTGCTTTGCCCAACCCTTTGTTATGTCAACTGTTTCATTATAGTTTGTTTATTTACAGGGAAGGTATAGGGGTTTAAGAAGTAAGAAAATTGTTCAGACTGTGGATTCACAGTAGCTAACATCCTTTTGAATCAGTTTTCCACAAATGAGCTATAAGGGGGAATGCTCAGAGATCAGCAACTGTGCACTTTTGCTCACAGCACAAACATTGCTGACATGCACAATTTCAGACTGTAAGCAGTTTTCTCAGTGAAAACAATGAGAATGGAATCACAGCATTAAATAGTTGGGAGGGAATTTTTGAGATAACGTAATCTACCTCTTTTGTTTTCCACATACTCATCCTTTGAACTATTTTGCACAAATGAAAACCCATGCTATTTAAATGGGTCTTCATCAGTAAGTATCTTCAAATACAACTGTCCTCTAAATCAGGGAGTAAATTCTTCTGTTTGTAGTAGACAAAGTGGTTGTGCAGCCAAAAGCATTTCCCTATTTTGTCTTTTCTGGTAAACAGCAAATTTGAAGGACTTGTTCATCCCTCTCCTATGTGTCTCAGGATTAAATTTGATAAGTTTGAGTTTGCTAGTGATTGGTTTGGAGAAGGTAAATGATCCAGTTCTGACAGTAACTTGTACTGGGAGGACACCTGGGGGGAGATTTTGGGAAAGGTTTCCTTGCTCCTAAAAGAAAACTTACAGGAATAAACAGTCCTTATTTTTTTTTTTGCCTGCACATGATACTTGGAGCTGTGGGAACCTCCCATATCCATGAGGGAGGTGGCCAACGACCAGGTCGCCATCACAGTGAGGATGGCAGAGCAGAGATATGGAAAGAATCTCCGTCATTGATAATACCATTGAACTGCTGAATCAACAAGCCTAGAGCCACTCCATCCCAGGATTTCTTGTTATATGAGATAATAAAATGCCCTTATTGATTATAGGTTGGTGTTTTTTAAATTTATTTTTATTTTTATTTTTCTAGGAGGTACCAGGAATTGTATCCAGGACCTTGTACATTGGATGCAGGTGCTCAACCACTATGCTACACCTGATCCCTATAGGTTGATGTTTTCGTTTTCTAGACTGCTCCAACAAATACCATGAAATGGGTCAGATTAAAGAATGGAAATTTATTTGCTCACGGTTTTGAGGCTGGGAAAATGTCTAAATCAAGGCCTCATCAAGGTAATGTTTTCTTCCCAAAGATTGGCTGCCAGGGATGCTTGGCTCTTCTGTCACATGACAAAACACATGGCAGCATTTGCTGGTCTCTCCCTTCTCCTCCAGGTTTCATTGAATTCACCTTCTTGCTTCCATGGCTTTCTCTCTGCCTGAATTTCATTTTCTTATAAAGGGCACCAGTTACAGGATTAAGACCCATCCTGATGGGTCACACCTTAACTGACTTAACCTCATCAAAAGGTCTCACTTACACCCACAGGAATGGATTAGATTTAAGAACATGTTTTCCTGGGGATACATACAGCTTCAAACCACCACAGTTGGTAACTATAAATTGGTGGTTTTCTTATCCAGAACTTTCCTGGAGACTGACATTCAAATCTCCATGTCCACATAAAAGCCATTCCAGAGAATGGGACAATATTTTATATGCAAGCATTTAGAGAAGGGAATGGTAAGCAGTAGGCTCCACTTTGGATTCACTAAGACCAGGCATGCAAAATTAAATTTGTTGATTGATTGATAGAATTAGTAGATTATATGTCAGGGAAAGTCAAGGACATCAAATATTTGATTTCAGCAAACATCTGACAAATTGAGTATAATATTTTGGTGACAAGATGGTAAAATTTTGGGGAGAAGATGTAGATGTTGAAGAAAGGCAAGATGCTGAAGGAAGACAAGACCAGTTGGAAGTTCATGACATTTTAAAGGTACTGTGATAGATAAAAAATAGGTGATGGCATACTAAATGGTGTACAGTATACTGGGAATTAGGAAGAAATGCTTTTTGGAAATCCAGGCAGGCATGACTTGGCCCGACAGAAAAATTGATCTCATTTATTGTATGGGAATTTGGCAGGGGGAGGGTTTCCTACATGGGAATTTAGGAGGTGTGGATGAATGGACCCTAAGTTTAAGTATTATAAAAAGAGTGCGAGGAGGAAAAGCTCCAATTATAGGATAACAAGGGGAAAAAGAAGCTCATTGGAACAGTAAGAATGGGAATATGGCAGAAGCCCAGTTAGATCTTGGACTAAGGCCAGTGCTATATTAGGAAGAAACATGATCTGATGTGAACTTCTAGAGTTTGGGGCTGGAAACCTTCAAATTCCCAGCATTGTTCTTAAACATATGCAGAGGCAGAGCCCATAGATAGAAGTCAAGTAGGACAGCTCAAGAGAATATAGGAATGTAAAGGGAAGGAACCAGGAAGTGCCGTAAACAAACATAGTTAATCAATGGACCCATATCAACTTTGAGGAAAATCTCTTAAATATTTATTTAGAGCTTTGTTCATGACCCTGACCTATCCAAATATTTTTATGATGAACTTGAATAAAAACAAAGAAGCTAAGAAAATCATATTTGTGGAAGTCATAAAGTTGGGAAAAACAGTTAAGATGTTGGACTCAATAATAAAAAAGTTAAGTGTAGTTTAAGTATGCATCTGGCTAGCAGCTCTTAAAGCAACTTTTTTCCAAACTTACAATAAAATACCATGAAGACACAAAAAGACCTTGAAAACTTATAATACTGTATCCTGGGGCCATATGTTTAGATTGGCCCATTGTGAGAAACTTGGAGGAATTTCCATTAATTACACACCAAGAGAAAGTGACTGAAGAAGGTAACTGGTGGATTCCACAAGCCTTGGCACATATGAGCCAAGCTACTTGAAAGGATTTGCCTCTGCTTTCTAGTTCTGGTTAACAAGCCCAAGTTCAATTCCAACCAGAAGCACAGAACACTGCAGGTATTTTGCTTTATGTGTATAAGGTGAGATTTATTATTTATCCTCTCCAAATGTTGATCCAATTTTCTCCACACAACTTACCAATTTATCTTTTCTCCACCTAGTTTTGATGCAACCTCTTTCATAGGTGTCTGTTGCATTGTTTTGTCTGTTCCTGTGCCACTAAAGGTTGTTTTTTTAAAATTACATTGCGTTTGTCTTAATATATGGTAGGGGAAGGCCCCCTTTCCCCCAATTTGTTCTTTTTTGAGGAAGTTGACCTAGTTTTCATGTTCCTTAATCTTTTCATGCAAATTTGGCATATATTGCCTACTCCCAAGTCCTACTGGTATTTTGATGGGAATTGCATTAAAATCACAGATTAATTTAGAGAGAATTAGAATCTTTATACTGGTAAGGTATCCCGCATGAGCATGGTTTCTCTCTTCATTGATTCTTTAAGTGCTTCAGTCCCGTACTCAAGTATGGTCCATGAACCAGTGGCATGAGCATCACCTGGGAGTTTTCTGAAATGCTGTACAGGACTACTGAATCAGGATGTGCTGTTTAAACAAGATCCCCAGGTGATTTGTATATACATTAAAGTTGGAAAAATACTACTTAGTACAATTCAAAGATTTCTGCAAGCGATTTTGTACCTATTAGGTTAATTCCTAGGTTGATAGAGTTCAGCAAGACAACCAAACCCTTTGCTAAACTCAATAATTCTAAATGCTTTTCTGTCAAATCTCTTGTGACTTTTCCAAGTAAATGTTCATAACATCTGTAAATTATGATGCAAGTCTCTTAACTCTTGTCCTCTTCAATCTTTACTTCTTTATTTCTCTTGATTTGTATTTTATTGGATAAGCCTTCTCATAACATATGGAAATTAAGGGTGAGAAAAAGACAAATCCTAGTCTTGTTCTCAACCTTAGAGGAATGCTCCTAATATTTCTCCAATAAATATTAAATTTGCTACAACACAAAGAATGAACCCTAATGTAAATTAGGAACCATAGCTAATAGTACAATGATAATAATATTGTTTCATCAGTTGTAACAAAGTTACCACACTAATGCAAAATGTTGGTAATAGGGAAAACTGTTTATGTGAGGGACCGTATATGGGAGCTCTGTACTTTCTAATGCTTTTTCTGTAAATCTACAACTTCTCTAATTTAAAAAATGAGAAAAAAAATATTAAATTTGCTGCTGAGTTTTAGTAAGTAACCTTATTGGGTTTAGGAATTTTCCTCTATTCCTAAACATTTTTAAAAATTTCATAATTGACATTAAACATTGTTTTCTTCATATGTAGGATAAAATCATGTGCTTGTTTGTCCACTAGTCTTTTTTTTTTTATTTTTTTAAAGATTTATTTATTTACTTTATCCTTTTAACCCCCCCCCTTTCCCATTTGCTGTTTTGTGTCCATTCGCTGGGCAATTCTCTGTGTCTGTTTCCTGCCATCTCTTCTCATCCTTCTCCTCCAGTCTTCACCAGGATTCGATCCTGGAGACCTCCGATGTAGGAAAGAGGTGTTCTGCCACCTGCACCACCTCAGTTCCTGGTTTTCAGAGCTTTCGGAGCATCTCGTCTTGTCTCTCCCCTGTGTCTCTCTCCTGTTACGTCATCATCTTGCTGCATGGCTCCCCGGGAGCCTTGTGGCTCACCGGCACACAGAGCCTGGCAGCCCATGCGCCTTCTATATATATATTTTTTATTTTACTGGGAGGTCCCGGGGATTGAACCCAGGTCCCTCCATATGGCAGACGGACGCCGAACCATTTGAGCCACATCTGCCCCCCAACTGATTAGGCACAGGTTTTTTTTTTTTGTTTGTTTTGTTTTGTTTTACCAGGAGGCCCTGGGGATCGAACCCGGGTCCTTCCATATGGTAGACAGACACCCAACCACTTGAGCCACATCCGCCTCCCTCCACTAGTCTATTAATGCAGTGAATTACATTGCTATAATTTCTCACTTTGAATCATGCTTACATCCTTGAAGTAAGTCATAACCTGATAATGACTTTTAAAAAATACTATAATTCTCCCTTCAAATCTCTCTCTAATACTCATTAGATAATAGAATAAAGCATGTAGCTTTTATATTGTTTTTTATATTTATATTAAATTATGGGAGTAAAAATGCAGCTGAATTTAATTTTGCCAAAAAAGTAATTTGTTTTCATTCTTGCCTCTTTAATGAAAAGAACATGGACCGACGCAGAAACAAAACTTCTCACAGAGATAAATTGCTCTTGTTTGTGATCATGATAAACATTCCAAATAAAATAATGGGTACAATTGTTGCTTTTTTCCCATGGTTTTTTGGTTCAATAACTTAGATAAAATTTGAAGCTGATCTATAGAGATGAATGTCCTTGGCCATCCCTCCCATGTGGCTATTTCCAAGGCATGACCTAGCAGTTACCTCCCAGTTCAACTCTGCCTTTACTCTTTTTTTTTTTTTTTTTTTTTTTAAAGATTTTATTTATTTATTCATTTATCCCCCGCCTGCTGCTTGTGCTCGCTGGGTCAACTAACCACGCTGTGCGGGCGGGCCTGCCTTCACCAGGAGGCCCCGGGAACCGAACCCGGGGCCTCCCATATGGTAAACGGGAGCCCCACTGATTGAGCCACAGCTGCTTCCCTGCCTTTACTCTTTATATCAAAAGATGATGCTCTTAACTTCAATTACCATCTCTGTAGAGGTGCGGCAGAGAAGACCTAGGCGCAACCATTTGATATATCTATCCTTCAAGATCTTTTCTCTACAGCTGCAAATTGTGATTAGTAAATCCTAGAGCAGTTCATAGTTATGCATGGACTGCCCCAAACCTACAATGCAAAAGCTACCCCATTGCTGATGTGTAATGGGTCATCTGCTCTCTCAATGCAAAGCAGCTGAGCAGGGCCCTGGGAGTCAGGTGTCCCTGAGTTCTTCTTCTCTGTTATCTAATTAGGACAGTGCTGCTTCTCTATTCCCAGTTTGTGAGTGTCTGCTTTGAACATTCAAGAATCCAGTGAAAACTCATTCCAGAAAAATGAAAAGGAAAAAAGAGAGAGAGAGAGGCATGTTATTTCTGGAAATTCACAAACTCTCCAAAGCCTATCCGTGGTCTAAGTGGGGATCCCAGGCTTTAAGTGAAATCCCCCAAGAAAGAGCCAGAACAGAAATTTGGAAGCTCCACAGCCTGGTCAGATTTTACTTTCATTAGAACAATTCAAAGAAAGGATGTGCCTGTTTTCTTGACAGTTCCTGTTTTTAGGCAAAGAGTGCATTTGTGATGTGTGTAGGCTGTAAGGAGTGCAGAATTGCACAAGTCTCACCAGGCCTTTGGCCAGAAACACCCATAGCCTTATGCAGATCTGCTTTTTGTACAAGCTTCCAGAGAGTGGTCATCATGGAGTCCTCCTGGAAGGCTGGGCAAGAACTGCGATGACCCTCAGAGTCTTCCCAGGACTGGCAATGGCTTTGAACATTATGGCCATATTCATTCATTCTCTCATTCATTTAACAAACATTTAATTAAGATCACATTAAATTCAACAGGATGGTGAATTTTCATCTTCTCCTTTGCCAGGAAGTATATAAAGAAAACATATCTTTTGGGGTTAAGATAAGGCAAAGAGCAATAATTATTATTTTCATTTAACTACCACAGCATGAATCTTAATTGAGAAATAAATACTTTAGCAGAGCTGCCTAGCACAAAAGAAAAGTAGGAAGAAAGTTCTGCAATTCATCTTTCATGTCTAACATAGGTTGTGTTGGGAAGAATAAAATAACAGCCATGTAGTGATTATACACTTAATCCTTATCTGATTTTAGGTATTGAAGACTTGCATAAATTTTAAATGAAACCAAAATATACAAAGGGCAAAAGAGCTTGTCTTTATATTTTTGGAAAAATAATAGAAGTTCTGTAACACGTGATTTCAATTAGATTTTTAAAAATATATTTTTAATTGAAGTATATCATTCATACATGAACATACATAAACAATAAGTATATAGTAAAGATTGTGAATTTACAAAATAAACATGCATAACATCATACAGGAGTCCCATACATCACCCTTCCACCAACACCTTGCATTGTTGTGAGACATTTGTTACAAACTATGCAAGAGTATTGTCAAAATATTACTACTAACTATAGTCCATATCTTACCTTTGGTGTATTTTTTCCCCAATGCATCCTATTATTTTTTAAATATAGTTTTGTTACAGAGGTTGTGAACTTACAAAAAAATCATGCACATGTGTAGAATTCCCATACAACACCCCTTGACCAACATACCACACTGTGGATGGAATATTTGTTACAGGTTATGGGATAATATCATCAAACTATTGCCACCAATCATGGTCCATGGTGTACATTTGGCACACTTTTTCCATACTACCCCTACCCCCATTATCAACAGAGTACATCTTTGGCACTGATGCAAGAATATTACAGTATTCCTGTTAACCACAGCCCATAGGTCACACCAATTGTAGTTTTCCCATGCTTCTCCACATTCCCACCACCCTGCAATAGTGATGTATATCTGCTCTAGCTCACAGAAGGACACTCTTGCATCTGTACCATCAACCACAACTCTCATCTACCTCTGGGTTCTCTGTGTAATTCAATGTCTAGATTATTGTCTAGCTTTCTTTCATTTGACATTTACATCTCTAGACTACCCTTTTCAGCCACATTCCCATTTATAAACCAGCTGCTACTCACATAATGTGTTACCATCAACTCTATCCATTTCCACACTTTTACAGTCAAGTTAATTAAAACTTCTACATACATTAAGCACCAGTAGTTCTTCTCAACCCTCCTCTTATCTCCTAATAACTCATACTCTAGGTTTTTAACTCCATGTGTTTATTCTTTGTATTTAGTTCATATTAATGAGACCATGAAATATTTGTCCTTTTGTGTCTGGCTTACTTCACTTAGCATAATGTCTTCAAGATTCATCTATGCTATCATATGTGTCCAAGTTTCATTTCTTCTTACTACAGCATAGTATTCCATCACATGTATATGCCACATTTTGTTTATCCATTCATTGGTTGATAGATACTTGGGTTGTTTCCATCTTTTGGCAATTGTGAATAATGCCACTATGAACATTGGTGTGCAGATGTCTGTTCGTGTCACAGTTTTTAGTTCTTCTGGATATATTCCTAGTAGAGGAATTGCTGGATCATATAGCAGTTCTATTTTTAGCTTCCCAAGGGGCTGCAAAACTGTCTTCCACAGAGGCTGCACCATTTTACAATCTCACCAACAGTGAAGGAGTGTTCCTATTTCTCCACATCCTCTCTGCACTTATAGTTTTCTGTTTTTGTTTTTTTTTTTAAATAATGGCCATTCTATGCAGTGTGAGATGATATTTCATTGTCATTTTGATTTGCATTTCCTTAATAACTGGTGATATGGAACATTTTTTCATGTGTTTTTTTGGCCATTTGTATTTCCTCTTTGGAGAAATGTCTATTTAAATCTTCTGCCCATTTTCAAATTGGATTGCTTGCTCTTTTATTGTTGAGTTGTACGGTCTCTTTATATAGAATGAAAATCAAACCCTTATCAGATATGTGGTTTCCATATGTTTTCTCCCATGAATGGGCTGCCTTTTTACCTTCTTGAATCACAAAAGTGTTTAAGTTTGAGGAGTTCCCATTTATCCATGTTTTCTTTCATTGCTCGTGCTTTTGGTGTAAGGTTTAAGTATGCATCACCTACCACCACGTCCTGAAGATGTTTTCCTATATTTTCTTTTGGGAGCTTTATGATTCTTGCTTTTATATTTAGGTCTTTGATCCATTTTGAGTTAACTTTTTTATAAGGTGGGAGATGAGGGTCCTCTTTCTTTCTTTTGGCTATGGATATCCAGTTCTCCTAGCACCATTTGTTGAATAGACTGTTCTACCCCAGCTGGGTGGATTTGACAGGCTTGTCAAAAATCACTTGACCATAGATGTGAGGTTCTGTTTCTAAACCATCGGTTTGATTCCATTGGTCTAAGTATCTACCTTTATGCCAATACCATCCTGTTTTTACAGTGTAGTTAGGTAATATTTTATTTTCACCATTGTTTTGACACTTTTAGTTACTGTTACTTATACTATCTTCACTTCTAGACTCTCTACCAAGCCTCTTTCTCCTGTCTTGTCTTTTCAGGATTTAACACTCCCTTTAGTATTTCCTGCAAAGCCTGTCTCTTTGTTATAAATTCTATCAGTTTCTGTTTATCTGTGAATATTCTAAACTCACTCTAATTTTTGAAAGACAATCTTGCCAGATATAAGATTCTTGATTGGCAGTTTTTCTCTTGCACTATCTTAAATATATCATATCACTGCTTTCTTGCCTCCATGGGTTCTGATAAGAAATTGGCACTTAATCTTATTGGGTATCCCTTATATGTTATGCATTGCTTTTCTCTTGCTGCTTTCAGAATTCTCTCTTTGGCATTTGACATTCTAATTAATATGTGCCTTGGAGCCGGTCTATTTGGATTTATTTGGATGGGAGTATGTTGTGCTTCTTAGACATGAATATCTATGTCCTTCAGTAGGGTTGGAAATTTTCTACCATTATTTCTTCAAATATTTCTTCTGCTCCTTTTCCCTTCTCTCTCCTTCTGGGACACTCATGACATGTATGTTTGCAAGTCTCTTGATGTTATTTAGTTCCCTGAGACCCTGTTCAATTTTTTCCATTCTTTTCATCTGTTCTATATATATATTCCCTTTCAGAGGCCATGCCTTCAAGATCACCAATCCTTTCTTCTGCTTCCTCAAATCTGCTGTTATATGCCTCCAGTGTATTTTTTATTTCATTTATCGTGCCTTTTATTCCCATAAAATCTGCTTTTTTCTATGTATGCTTTCAAATTCTTCTTTGTGCTCACCAGTGTGTTCTTAATACCCTTAATCTCTTTAGCCATTTCTTTGAATTTATTAAGGAGATTTTTTGGGAACACCTATGATTAGTTGTCTCAATGCCCTATGTCATCTGGAGGCTTATCTTCCTGTTTCTTATCCCTTATGTCATCTGGGCCATATCTTCCTGTTTCTTGGTATGGATTGTAATTTTTTGTTGGTGTCTTGGCATCTGGCTTACTAGATGTATTTATTCTGGGTGCAGTTTCTTTCTTAGTTTAGGGCTTTTTTGCCTTTTCTCCCTTTACAGCTGTGTAGCAGGAGTCAAGGACATAGCTGGTGCTGTAAGCTGTGGAAGCTAAAGCTGCCTGTGTTGCCCCAGGAATTGATGAAGCTTCTCCCTCCTTTCTTCTCTGCCAGGGGTAGGGACAGAGCCACAGCTGTGTGTAATAATCCAAGTTGTACAGGACTAGACTGTAGTTGCCTAGAGAGAATGATGAAGCTTTACACTCCTTCCTCCCCTACCTGGGGTGGGGGTGGAGCTGTAGGTGTGGGCAGCAATCTATGCCATGTGGATCCAAAATGACTGCAGTTGCCCAGGTAGACTGACGTAGCACTGCCCCCCACCCCCACTGTGGGTGGGGAAGGACATTCTGGAGTGCCCAACAATCTAATCTGTGTGGGCCGAATATGCCTGTAGTTTCCCTGAGAGGCTGAAGGAGTACTGTCCCTTCTATCCTTTAGGGGGTGGGAAGAGAACCACCAATGCCCACCAGTTCAGCTCATGTAGGCCGAAAGTGCCTGCTGTTGCCTGGAGACCACGGATGCCCAAGAGTTCAGTCCCTATAGGATGAGAGTACCACCTGTTGCCCAGAGAGGCTGAGGAAACACCAGTCTTCCCCTATACTATTGGGGGGTAGGGTGGGGATGGATCCACAGGTACCCACTAGTCCAGGCCATGCAGACTGAAAGTGCTTGCTGTTTCTGGGAAAGCCTGAGGAAACCCAGCTCCCCTCCTATCCTACTTGGGGTCAGGGATGGAGCTACAGGTGTCCAGCAATTCAGTCTGTATGGGCCAAAAGCACTTGCAATTACCCAGAGAGGCTGGGGAAACACAGTCCCTCTCTTGTCCTATCAGGGGTGGGCAGAGGTGGAGATGGAATTGAAGGCACTCAACAAACCAGTTCCTGTGGGCTGAAATTGCCTACAGTTGCCCAGAGAGGCCAAGGAAACACAGCTCCTCTCCTATCCTATTGGGGTGCAGGGATGGAGCTCGAGGTTTCTGACTATTCAGTCTGTGCTGGCCGAATGTGCCTGTAGTTACCTGGAGAGACTGGTGCAGGTCCCTCCAGCTTCCTCCCTGCCGGAGGTGGGGCTGGAACCTAGGCTAGGGCTGCAATCTGATCTTGGTGAAAAGAAGCCATTCCCTACCAGCACTGTGGTTTTCAGTCTGCCCAGCTTCCCCTCTAGCCAGCTGATTTTACTAATCAGTAGCTGATGTTAGTGGCCAACTGTCTCTTCCTCCCCTGTTTTCAGAAAATGGAGCTTCCAATTCCAGCCACAGAATAGCTCCCAAGGCAGCTTGTGCCTTGAGCACGGGCCTCCTCGGCGTGGAGTGTTCTACTTATGAATCTTCTCTACAGATGGGCAGTCTCCTCCTTCCATTCTTGCATGGATGTTGCAGGATGCTCTTCTGGCCTCCTGGGGCCCCCAAATAGGTCCTTTAGATGGCTCTGGGTGGTTACTAACTGCCCTGTAGCACCAGCTGACTCTAGGAGCTCCTTACTCTGCCGCCATCTTGCCCCTCCTCTCAATTAGATTTTAATAAATCAAATTACATGTTAATCTAATCTATCTATTTCAAAGATCTGAAGTAAAACAATTGAGCAGGACAACCTACTATTTATAACATAATAATTTATACTTTTAATTAACTTCACGCCATTTGATTTCTTTATTTGAGCTCTGAAGGGTATCCCCACTCTGAATCCAGAGTAAAAGCTGGAAACCACCATTGATTATATCATAGAAAATTCCAGCAAGGTGCAAATCTGATCCTTACTTTCGTTTGTTTTTAAATTAAAACTAATAATAATTTTTTTTTCAATTAAGATTAACAGGGTTTGTGTGTGTGTTTGGAAAACTGTAAGTAATGACTTTTTCATGACCAAAGCACAAAGGAATTTGGGAAAGGATGACTTTTTCTCATGCTCTGGACCCTTTAAGAATCAAATACTGAGATATTTTAGCCTCAATTTAGCTAATAATCAGTTGCTAAAATGTAAAATTAAGTTTAATTTCTGCAATCAGGGAAAGGTCTGACAGAAAAAGGTTTTTAGAAGAAAAAATAAAATGTAGAAATCATTAGAAATGATTCACAGTACCATTCTCTTAGACCTGTACTGTCCAATACTGTAGACACTAGCTATCTGTGGCCCTGAGCGCTTGAAATGTGGCAAGTCCATACTGAGATGTGCTTTAAGAATAAAATACACACTGGATTTTGAAGACTTAGGACAAGGAAAAAAGAATGTAAGATAGCTCATGAATAATTTTTATATTGATTACATGCTGGAGTAATACTTTTGATATATTGGGCAAAAAGATATATTATTAAATTAATTTAATCTGTTTCTACTTTTTTAATGTGGCTATTAGAAAATTAAATAACATGTGGCTTGCACTATATTTCTATGAGACAGCACTGTGCTAGACATTAAATAAATGACTCAAGTTGAGGGCTTATTTGGTTTTTAATGAGTGTTCTTCATTTCCAGGCAGATAACCAGATGTTAGCTAATTAACAGAATGATAGGAATTTAAACTTAAAAGTGATTTAAACAAAGAGAAGACCTCCTGGTATGCTCAGAAGAGTGGAAAGCATTTTTGTTATTATGTTTGTTGTTTTAAACTTTCAATGGTATATTGCTAGGCTGTTTGGGGTGACACTTTTCATATCAACTTCAAAGGCAGTCTGTAGTTCTTTAAGATATTAGACAATGACAATAAATCCTGATTTTAAATTGTAGGGATGCGATGAAGTTAAATAGGAGGAGGAGCTGATGAAATGAAGTTAACTTAAGAGCATCTCCCGGTGGCCAGCACTCATACAAAGAAAGCCACCATTTTATATAAATGTATACAGCAAATGTTATCCTCCAGGTCAGATCAACCTGAGATAGAGTGAAGGTGTAAGATAGTGTGGCAGTTTGATGTAATTATGAGTTCCAAAAATATAATTGAATCATGCTTGTAAATTGATCTGTTAATCTGGGCATGATTAGGTTAGGATTAGGATGTTGAGCCCCACCCCTTGGTGGGTGGGGAATCGAATATAAAAGGCAAGGCAAAGGACAGTTGAAGCAGTCTTTTGAGAAGCAGTTTTGATGTTGGAAAGAAGAGAAGAGAAGCAAGCCGTTCGCCTGATTGTCTACACCTGACCTTGTGGAGGAAAGAGGAGCAAAGCCCGGAGAGAAATGCAGCCCCGGGAAGAGAGGAACCCCAGAAGCCTGAACCCTGGCAAACGCCGGCAGCTGTCTTGCTCTAACACGTGGCAATGGACTGTGGTGAGAGAAGAAACTTAATGCTTTATGGCCTGGTTTCTGTGGACTTCTACCCCAAATAAATACCCTTTATAAAGACCAACCCATTTTTGGTATTTCACATTAGCACCCCTTTGGCTGACTAATACAGATAGTAATTAAAAGAAAAAAAAAATTTTTTTTTTTCATGCAAGTCTCCTGTCAGCTGATTCTTGGAACTTTTATGATTCTTTCTTAGTGGCTCAAGATGACTGTGGGGAAGCTGTGAGTGAAATCTGAGCAGTCTTTTTGGTTTGTTTTTTTTTCAGGAGGTACCAGAGACTGAACCAGTGGGAGGCAGATCACCTGAGCGATCTTTTTGTGTCACACATTTTCTCTTGGATCCCCTATCCTCACGTGGCTGCCAAGCATTTCCAAACCGGTCTTTGGGTACCAGAGACTGCCACACCTACTGACCTGCCAAGTCTGCATTCAGACGGCTCCACCCAGACGTTGGTGAGTCCTCACGCCCTTGTTGCTGCCTTCTGCAAAGCGTCCTGACCTCTGTAGTTGGAGTGGTCCAGCATGAGCCTGTACAACAGCTTGTCCCCCTCCACAGGAAACAAGGGACTCCTAGTTTCTTTCCTTTCCTCTTTCCTGTGGGGAAATCCACCTAGGACTTAGCTATCTTGGGAACGGCAATAGCCCTGCTCTACTCTCAGCCTCTGTCCATCTTGGTGCATATGTTCCCACAGGCAGAGGGAAGGATACCCGGGACAAGCCCCAGCCCCCAGCCTCTCTCCTTTCAGAAACCGGGATTTACTTCAGCCTAGCTGCTTATATTAAGTTGAATCGATGTATTGTGATTTTTAAAAAGGATTTTGCTATTTTACATACATTAAAAAGACTTCATAGATGTAATCCATCAGCAGCATGTATCAGTATGCGAGAATGGCATATTCAGGAAATCCTGGGCTAACGGTTGGGGTGTACTTCACCAGCTCTGCTGCAGGGTGACAGAACCTTCCTCAGTCTTACTGTCACCTCTACCCCAGACATTGTCAAGTGGCCCGAGCCAGGTTCAGTCTCAGATTTCCTTCATTTGGTCCATACAGTATTGAAATCACTTCTTTAAATTAGTTGTCACCATCTTTAAAAATCAGATAGCACATAAATCTTCTGGCTTCTCTTGAAGAGTAGAACCAGAGACATTGTTTCCACCTCCCCAAATGGGAGCAGTGGCCCCTGAGATGGAACCTGTGCTCCGTGGTCCAGATAACTAACCTGCTTGGCTTGTTTCATTATCTGCCTGGCCTGTGGGCCCAAATTGTCAACCTTGACCTATTGCATGGAATGAATAATATTTCCCTCATATAGTTGCTATGAGGTTGAAATACAAGAACGTGTAAAGTGGCTCCCAGTAAGACCTCAGTAATTGTTTCTTCTCCCTCCATCCTTGCTTACATTTAGGCTTATGAGTTTACATTGATGTTTAAACATTTAAATAGATTTTTCTACTTTGAATACACAGATGCTAGTTTAAAAATAGCACCAAAAGGGAAAAAAAAAAAAAAAGAGTTGGATGTACGATGAAGAAAATCCTTTGGGGGAAAACAAACTGACTTGGGAATCCTGAAATATTCTTTGAAAGATAAACTTTTTTTTTTTTTTTTTAAGATTAAAACTTAGACTGGAGTTATATCTTCCCAAGTGAACCAAACAATAAGACAGGTCATTGGTCAATCGCTGTTTGTCCTATACTGCGTCAAAAAGCTGATATGTTTGCTTTTATGATTAAATTAAGGGAGGTGGCTGATTGTTTTGCAAACTCATTCCTAGCCTTTTATTGATTTTTGTTTAAAATTTAGCCATTGAACATTACAATAAAATGACTAATCCACCTTGAAGTGACAAAAGCAAGGACAGTCACCAGTTGAAAGTAGCAAACATGATGATGAGATGTATCACAGCTAACGCAGACTTTTTCCTTGAAAATTTATGCGATCACATGAAGGCTAGAGTTCTAGAGTTAAGAATCTTAGCCTTGAGATTAGCTCTTGACTTAAAGCTGCATCAACTATTGCTCATTCTCGAGGGCTCAAAAGCTTTCACTGGAACTCGGTAGCTTGTTCCATTTCTATCTTGAAGATTTCTTTGCAGATTGAGTCATTTAAGGGGTTTCTTTCATTTCTCCAGGTTTCCTCGGTGGCTTGGGCTAAGCCAGCTGTGGCAAGCTGCCTATTAAAAAACTCTCAAGTGGTTCTTCCTTCTATTCCCTCCAACCCCCTGCCCCACACTATACCTTGCAGAATCCTGAAACCAAGGGTCCATTTTCTGAATGGTATGCTCAAACAGCTGTTAGATGAACACTTCCTCGTTTATAAAGTAGACAGCCATCTTATACCAGGCCTGAAAGTCCCCATTTCCCAGCATGAAGGGCAGAGTGGAATGTGGCAGAGGCCCATCAACCTCTCCTTCTAGGACTTAAATTTCTCTCTGCCTTGGGCGTCTCTTTCACAATCTATACAACATTCTCTATTTCCGAATGCTTCTCTTCACCTTGTTTTTCTTCTTTGCATTTGAAAAATGATAGCACTTCTTCTCCTGGGGTGGGGGTGGAGGATCTTTGAATGTCTCTGGCATTTTCATAGATTTCTTTCTCTTTTTTTTCCTTAAACTTTGGTTATGGAAGGAAAATATGGGGATTTAAATGTTTCATTAGTAACAGCGGTTTCCAGGTTTGATTTGTAAACTTAGGACTCAATGAAAGTGCAGGCATTTATTTAGTTTTCTAAAGTGAACTAGCACCCTCTGTAGGCTAACATTTTTATGAGAGAAACTAGCAACTCAGACAGAGTGCTAGTTTTTAAAGCCTACGGCCAAAATTAGCATATTGTTAAATTATCTGTGAAAACCCTGTAAATTATCAGCATAAAAGCCAAGACTTAGCTTCTTTTGTTTCTCTTTTAATTTGGTTGTTGCTTTCTTTTATCTGGAGCAGTAGAACATCCACAGGGAAAGGAAGATTTGGTTAAAGAGATAGTCTCTTTTTCTGGCCCTCCTTTTCAATCACTTTCCACCCCCTTATTTTGAGAAATCAGTATTCTTGAATTCACATACATTATATTCATTCATTCAGCATCATTTATGGACTGTCTACTAAGTGCCAAGCACCATTATGGGTTCTAAGACAGAGTGATCCTTGCTCTCATGGAGTCTTGTGTTCTAATGAGGAGATTAAGAAGATTAACGTTTACATTTTTAAAAGAGTTGCTTTCTCTGAGAGTGATAAAGTACTCTGAGGGAAATAAAAGGGGTAAAAGGCCTAGAGAGTAATGGGGGCAATGAGGCAACCAGTTTTAAATAGAGCAATCATGGTGGGTCTCCAGCAGGAGGTGACTTTGAGCTGAGGCTTTCAGATGAGGATTAGACAGCTGTATGAGCTCTACACCATTACAGACTATGGAGAGAGGAGGTGATGAAGCCATTTGTCAAGTGCTTACTTTAGCTCTTACTTCTCTAAGCCCAGGAGTTTGGGTTTGTTTGTTTATTGAATAACATTTTCTGGTTTGTTGGATAGCTTTTCATTTCACTTAACACATTGTTAGGGACCTTAAATGGATTATTTTTTCTAAATTGTGAAATGAAGTGAATAATTCTGGGCCGTTCTTATGTGCAGGAGGTGAGGGATGGACATTAATAAACAGGATGGGGCATGCTATTTCAGGTCAACCTTTGGGCTGAAATGGCAAGTCTTCCTTCTGTAACCACAGGTCCCCCATCTTGGCATTGCTCCCTCAAGGTAATGTCCCACCTTTGCCATTCTATTCTGAGGATGTTCTTCCAGCACAGGGTGACAGTCCTGCTCTGGCCTGAAGAACCCAGGAAATGGGGGAAGTAGCAACCTATTGCTGACGATCATTTGCAAGCCCTTTCCAAATTATGTCTCTCAAAGAAGAAGTGTTGGAGGGAGGGTAGGTGTGAAACCATCATACTGTATTCCAAATGTAAAGAGAACCAGGATACTATTTTGTTTATCCATCCATCCACTCATCGGTTATCTATTGGACACTGGCAATATGCCAAGCACTAGGAAAGGCACTGCGCATCTGTTAGTGAACAAGACCTACTCCTGAACTCAAAGTGCCAGCAACAGCCCAGCAAAATATTGTCAAGTGCATCAAGAGTTCTCTTGTACTATTCCAATCCTCATTCCCATAATCCCTACTCCTCCCATTTTCTCAAAATCCTGTTCTTCTAAGGATGCTGTTAGGCTGCTCAGGACTCTCTTGCTTTGGGGCTCCACTCTACATAGAAACTCTCAAATTCTACTTTCACCTTCCAATTAACATTGCAGATAGAGAAAGCGGAATGTAATGATTAAGAGCATGGGCTTTGGAATCCAAGGACCCTGGGTTCAAGTTCTTACTTTTCACTTACTGGATACCCGAACTAAACCTCTCTATGCCTCATGTTCTCATCTCAGAAATGGGAATAGAAACAACTTCTTCAAAGAGTTGCCATGCAGACTAAACAAGATAATTATGTACAGTGTTGAGCCAAGTGTGTCTAGCACAAAGTGAATGTGGTAGGCTGAAAACAACCCACAAAGATATCCAGGTCCCAATCCCAGTAACCTGTGATTGTTACTATCTATGGCAAAAAGGATTTTACAGGTGGGTTAAATTAAGGCATTGGAGATAGGATGTGGGCCCTAAATGTAATCCCAAGTGTCTTTTTAAGAAGGAGGCCTATGGAGATTTGACTATAGAATAATCAGACAGACATCAGTGTGATGATAGAAGCAGAGAAGAGAGCTGAAGATGTTATGTTGCTGGCTTTGAAGATGGAGGAAATGTCCATAAGGCAAAAATGTAAGGAATGCTGCTATAGAATCTGGGAGTGGCAAGGAAACAGATTCTTCTTGAGAGTGTCCAGAAGGAACCGGCTCTGCCAACATCTGCCTTCAGCCCAGCAAAACTGATCTCAGACTTCTGGACTTCAGAACCATAAAATAACAAATTTACATTGTTTAAGTCACTAAGTTTGTGGTAATTTATTACAGCAGCAATAGAAAACTAATATAGTGAGTGTTCAATAAATGGTCAGTATTATAGATATGGAAACAGGAATAGTGAAAATATTCATAACGACTACTTTTTGAGGACTTATTATGGTCTAGGTTCTAAGTGATTTATTCTAAGTACTCTATAAAGATTAAGTCATTTAATCTTCACAAAAGCCTATTATCTCTCTCTTTTTTTTTTAGTTACTTTTTTTTTTTTTAAATAGGAAATTGAGCTATAACCTTGACTGAGCTGGGATATGGCAGACTGGCCCCAAATGCTGTACTTCTAATCTCTAAGTTTACTGCCTCCTACATGTTGTATGTTGAGCTAGGCCATTTGGATGACATCATAGAAGATTAAAATGTATTAACTGTGCAGCTTTAACCCCACTAAATGACCTTGGAACTAGCAATCTCAGGAACTCTGGTTGACTAGGCACCATGATGTGGTGATGGGAGAAGGTTGGTGGCCTGGTTAAAGATACTTGTAGTTCAAGAGGCTGGTCCTTTCAGGCCCTCAGAGCTCCCAGATTTCTCTACCTTATGCAGAATGGCTCCTGATGCTCACAGCAGTGTGTCTATGTGAGGAAATGGGTTCCATCTTATGAATATTTCACACTATCTCTCTTATCCATTTAGAACTCATTCAGGATGCTGAGAAGCTAGGGAGAAGAAGAGTTCTGGATTAGGTAGGGAGTCTGGAGCTTGAGCTTGAGTAGTTGGGCAGGAGACTGCAAATGCCATTTCCTCTGGGCCGAGCCCTATATCAAGTGATCCTTCATGGGCAACCTGGCACTCTTGGCCAACAAATGGTGGTGCTGGGGAGCAGAGGACACACTCCTGTCTGCCTCTCCACACTGGATTCCTTCATGTTATCGCAAGTCTCACAGCAGAGGAGTGTGGCAGTGTTTCAAAGAGAAGCCAGAGAGAGAAACACAGGACATAGTGTGGGGAAAATGTGGGGGGAAAAATTGGCATATCCGATTGGTTTCTCTGAGAGTTTGCTTCCATTTTCAAAGTATTCCATTTCAGTTAAAAGACAAAAGTACTATCATTACTATTATTATTTAGGAGGTAGCAGGGATTGAACCTGGGACCTCGTACATGTGAAGCATGCACTCATCCACTGAGCTACACCTGCTCCACAAAAGGCAAAATTATTGACTGATATCAAGCAGAAATGGATTCTGAAAAGATGCAGTGATAATACAATGCTTGACATATAGTAGATACACAATAAATGATTGGTGAAGAAATATGTAAGGCAACTAGGGTTAAAAATAATATCTGAATCAGCCATGCCATGAGTCCCAATTAAATAACTTTGAAATTGCTTTTTGAATGATCAAGTGAGAAATTAGTAGTAGGTTGAAACTGTGTGTTCCTAAAGGCAAAAAAAAACTGCCTTTGAGGCTCAAAGAGATTGCTCAAGGCCTTATCTATGTCTGTAGGTATTTTTGTTTCTTTTTCATCCTTGAAAATATACAGTTTAAGATTTTTTCATTTTTTATTTTTTTATGTACTGGGGCCGAGGATTGAGCCTGGGACCTTGTATGTGGGAAGTTGGTGCTCAACCACTGAGCCACATCGGCAACCCTGAGTTGGTTTCTTTATTGTTTGCTTGTTTTTTTTTTTGTTTGTTTGTTTGTTTTTTAAGAGGATCCAGGGTTCGAACCCGGGACCTCCCTTGTGGTAAGCAGGTGCTCAACCGCTTGAGCCACATCCACTCCCCTAAGAGATCATTTGTATCTGAGTTTTCCTGAGCTCCTGTCTTCCTTGGTGACAATATATTCAAAATTATACAACACTATATAAGTTAATTTAGTAAATAATTACTTAATGAATAATAATAAACTATTATTATTATAGTGGAATGAACAGTGCTGTGGTATTTAATTATCAAAATTCATTTATATCTATCATTATATATCTATATTTTTATCTATCTATTTATCATTGTCATCTACCTATCTATCAACTGCAAGTCCTTGACTTTATTGAGGAGTGAGCCGTTTTCCTAATTTGACTGTTCTGGTTTTCTGGAGAACTTCCATGAGCATAGTTGTTGAATATTTGCATTATCCCGGGATCAGAACTGTTAGCAAAATTCTGTGTGTACAAATTGAGAGCCTTGATTAGAATTTACAAGCAGAACACCTTAAATATAATTGTTGAAAGTAAGGGAAATATCGATAGGATTATAACCATGCCAAACTGGAATACCATTCCACAGACTGGAAAAGGGGTTTCAACAGTAGTTTAACAGTAAAAAGGAAAAAGTTTCCCCATCACACCATCTGAGAATGCCTGTGCAGGTCTTTTTTCTTTATAACTCACCTAAAAATGGGGTTGCGAGATAAAATACAACTCACCCAGTTAAATTTGAATTTCAGACAAACAATGACTAATTTTTTAGTATAAGTATATATCATACAATATTTGGGATATTATAAACTTATAAATTTTAAAAATAAATTTTTTCACTTATCTGAAATTCAAATTTAACTGAGAGTCCCATATCTGTATTTTCTAAGTCTAGCAACTTGTGGTAGTTTGAGATTATTTATGAATCCCAAAAAGAGAAAGATTATGTTTGTAAATGAATCTATTTCTCTGGGTGTGATACCCTTTGATTGCATTAAATTCAACTGAGGTGTCTTTGATTAAATTACCTATTAAGATTAGGGCCTTTTTTTTTATTCGACCACTTCAGTAAGGCATGACTCAGGTAGAGTCCCCACCCACTTGGTGGGTCTGATATAAATGGACACTCACAAGGATAAACAGACACAAGAACACACACAGAGAAGGGGACTTTGTCATTTTTTGATCCTGCCATGTGACAGAA
The DNA here is from genome assembly GCA_026826555.1 of Tolypeutes matacus. Classification (NCBI taxonomy): domain Eukaryota; kingdom Metazoa; phylum Chordata; class Mammalia; order Cingulata; family Chlamyphoridae; genus Tolypeutes; species Tolypeutes matacus. The sequence goes on along the minus strand of JAKSZT010036119.1, from coordinate 25,837,611 downwards.
AGGAGTAGGTATAAACAGTTAAAGTCCTGGGGAGAGGTTTGCCTGATAGCTTATAGCTGACCTTGGGAAGAGAGCCGAGACTAGTATAAGAAGCCCTGAGAGGCAAGCCCTATGTCAGCCTACAGCTGAGATAGGGAAGAAGCTGGGTCCAGAGAGCCTCAAGAGGAAGAGGAAGCCCAGAGGGGAAGGCTGAAACCTGGCAGAGATAACACGTGACGGCTGACTTTAGTGAGAAAGTACCTTTTATGGTACCTTGAGTTGGACCTTCTATGGCTTTGGGACTATAAGCCTTTATCCCAAATAAATACCCTTTTAAAAAGCCAACAGATTTCTGGTACTTTGCATTGGCACCCCTTTGGCAGACTAACACACAACCCTACCTTAAAAGTACTCATTTTACAATCCTCAAGGATCCTCTAATTTCAATGCTCTGTGGAATAGCTACATCTCTTGGCTGGAATGACTTGTGTCCTCTGAGGATATCTGGTAATCAGGTGGAGGCATAAGTACTTTAGTTAATATCAAAGAGGGAAACAAAGGTCTTGGAGAAAAAAATGGAAGTGAAAAATAAGTATAATTCATATGACTTGGAAACTACATAACTAGTGAGATGCATTGCTATAATACTAAACTACTAATCTATGAAATGGTTTGTTATACTTGTACATGCTATCAAAAGATTTTTGTAGGATGAAATGGTGGAGTAAGGGCCTCTGAAAAACCTCTCCTTCATAAAAACAATGAGAACACTGAAATTGTCAGAATCAACTTTTTCATAACTCTGGAAAGTAACCAAAAGCTTGCAGTAATCCAGAGAGCATTTACACAAGAAAAATGGATGAATCTCAGCAAGAAGAGTTATCTTTGTGATGTTTTAACTTGTTCTATTCCCATTTCCTCCCATGCAGCTCTGCAATAGGCTTGAAAACCAACATCCCACAATCACAGTGATAATTAGCAGCCTGGCAGCCACTGGAGAGAGAAGAAAAGCTCCTTCAAAGCTCCATTTCCAGAAAACAGTCATTATTATTTTTTTTTTTAAGACCCCAATTGCAGGGCTGCCTTTGACTTTATTTGACCTAACTTGGAACTCATCTAGGCCCTTTATACTGGCCTGGTTGAAAACAGTCAGAGGCAATTGTTTAACATGGTGGTCACCTGATGCAGTGGATAACAGTTGAGACAAACAATAGGCTAATTGAAAAGTTTAAAATGAAAATCAGGGGAATGAAATGTCCGGGGGTGGGTTGGGATGAAAAGCTCTGATATATATATATTTTACCAGGAGGTTCCAGGGATCGAACCCAGGTCCCTCCATATGGGAGACAGATGCCCAACCATTTGAGCCACATCCATCCCCTGTGGCTCTGATATATTTTTGGGAATCTAGAAAGCCATGCACATGGGGTAGTATTATGCATATGCCTGGTGCTGTGCATTTGCTCAAGAGGGGCTTGAGAAGGTCCAATACTCTCACCTCTGGCTAATTGTGAGGCTCTGCACAAGCAATATGTGAAGGCTAAGATGGAGTGTAAATTGGCTGGCTGAGTGTTATAGTTGTGCCCCAAGGTTCATCTAGAGCCCCTAAGCAAAGACTAGGAGAATTATTGGTTCCAGACATTTAAGGAAATCTCTGTTCATTAGCTGACCATTAAGTTAACCAAACAGAGACTTCAGCAAAGAATATGGATTTTAGAGAATCGGCTCAGAATAGTCACTAAACAAACACAAAACAATAACAACAAACAACAACAACAACCTCAGGGAGGGGGAGAATCTGATTTACAGAGCTGTCTTATTATATTATCTGAAATGTCCAGTTTTCAACCAAAAAATTTTGAGACCTGGAAAGAAACATGAAAGTATGGCCCATATACAGGGGGAAAAAAACAATCTGTAGAAACTATCCATGAGGAAGTCCAGATATTGGACTTATTAGTCAAAGACTTTTAAATCAGCATTTTAAATATGTTCAAAGAATTAAAAGAATGATGTCAAAAGAACTAAATGAAAGTATGAGAATGATATCTCACAAAATAGAGAATATAAATGAAGATACAGAGATTGTAAAAAGGAACCAACTAAAAATTCTACAGTTGAAAAGTAATAATTGAAATGAAACAATAACTGAAATGAAAAATTCACCAGAGGGTTTAAACAGCAACTTTAAGCAAGCAGAAGAAACATTGAATTTGAATATAGGTAAATTGATATTATCCAATCTGAGAACCATAAAGAAAAGGAATGAAGAAAAGTAAACAAAGTCTAAGACAGGGGTTCTTAACAAGGGGTCTGTGAGCTTGAATTGAAATTCAAAAAAACATTATTCTTGTGGGGATGTGTTGGTGCAGGTGTGATATATTTATTAAATAATACACAGTATAGTGTGGACTTAGTAAGGGGTCCATGGTTTTCACCTGACTGGCAAAGGGGTCCATGGAACAAAAAAGGTTAAGAACCCCTGGTCTAAGTAATATGTGGAACACTGCCTTAGTTTGCCAAAGGGCTGCTGATGCAATGTACCAGAAGTGAGTTGGCTTTCATAAAGGGGATTTATCTAGGGTAAAAGATTACAGCTCCAAGGTTGTGAAATATCCAAATCAAAGTACCATTAGAGGTGCTTTCTCACCAAATTCAGCTACTGTTGATCTTGTTGTCTGGCTACATGGCAAATCAAGATGTCATTTGATCTCTGCTGAGGTCTCCACCTTCCCCTGGGCTTCTCTGTTTTCCTGCAGTCCTCTCTCTCACATGGCTGGATCAAATATGGCAGAGCTCTCTCCTCCCAACAAGAGGGCAGAGACTCAACCTAAAAGAATTTCAATCTGCCACAGATACTATCCAGTACCACATTATGGGATTCCCAAAAGGAGGGAGAGAAAGGGAAAGAAAGAATATTTGAAGACATAATGGCCAAAACTTCCCAAACATGATGAAAGGCATTAATTTATACACCCAAGAAGCTTAACAAATTTCAAGTAAGTAAAAACTCAAAGAGTTACACACTTAGCCACATCACAATCAAACTGTCAAAAGACAAAGACAAAGAGATATTCTTGAAACTAGCAAGAGAGAAAGGACTCATCACATATTAGGGATCTTCAGTAAGATCAACAGCTTATTTCTTATCCAAAAACATCAAGGCCATAAGGCAATGAAATGACATATTCAAAATGCTGAAAGAAAATTCATGAACCAAAAATGTTATATCCAGCAAAATTATCCTTCAATAATGAAAGAGAAATTAAGACATCCTAGATTAAACAAAACAAAACAAAACAAACAAAAACAAAACAAAACAAAACAAAACAAAAAAAAACACAGAGTATTCATCACTAGTAGACCTGTCCTGCAAGAAATACTAATGGGAGTCCTTCAGGCTGAAAAGAAAGATCACTAGACAGTAATTTGAATTCACATGAAGAAATAAAGAGCACTAGTAAAGTGCTTAACAAAGTAAAGTTAACTACATAGGTAAATATAATAGTATAAATGTAGTTTTTGTTTGTATTTTTTCCTCTTTTCTGATTTAAAGTACAACTTCATAAAACAATAATTGTATATTTGCATTTAAGGGTATTCAATGTATAAAAATGAAATTTGTACAAAAGAGGGGCTAGGGAGTGGAGCTCTATAGAAGTAGAATTTTTGTATACAATTGGAATTAAGTTGGTATTATCTGAACTATATTATTATAAAGTCACAATGATAGCCTCATTCCATGGAATGGGCACAGTTGATCATGGTGTTCAGAATTGATAAATGTGGCTAAATTGAAACAGGTTATGCTTCCATCACAGTAAATTTATTACAGTGGTGACAATGAGACCTGTAACACTTTTTTTTTTTTGGCTAAGGTCATGAGTTAAAAAATGCATGTTAACAAGTAGAGGCTAGTACATTTTAGATCATTTGCCAAAATACAAATGTACTCCTTCTAGGGACCTAAAATGAATAACTTGAAGAAATTAGGATCCAAGAATTCTAATGAATAGGTGGAGAGTTTCTGAAGCATAACATCAGTTTGTCCATACAAGTGGAGATGAAAAGAAGCCCATCTAAAAAACAAATCTCACAGAAGGAAACTGGCTCCAGAACCCATTCCTGGATATATAACCTTTATATTCTGGTGACTGGAAACAGCTGTGGATTCTTTTTAAGAGGACTATCGAAGATAAATCTTGTTTCATTGTTTCAAGCTTCAGAAAACTAAGTTTGACTTTGATAATTAAGCAGTGGAATGATCACATATTTAATTCTGTAAATAAAAAATTTATTAACTTAATTTGCTACACATAATAAAATTACTTTTTACACTGTAAAAAAAAAAAAAAAAAAAAAAAAAGGCACAATGTTAATTTAATCCCCAGGGCAATCACTAAGAAAATAACTTAAAAAAAAATGACAATACAATTAAAATAGTACACAGGAATAAAGAAACAGAAAAGACACGATATACAGGAAATAAATAGCAATGGCAGGCATAAGTCCTGACTTATGAGTAATTACATTAATTATAAGTGGATTAAACATTCCAAATACAAAGCAGAGACTGGCAAAATGAATTTAAAAACATGATTTCAACTCTATGCTATCTAGAAGAGACTTGCTTTAGATTCAAAGACACAGGGTTAAATGTAAAAGGATGGAAAAATGATATGCCATGAAAACACTAACCAAAAGAGAGATGGCGTGGCCTTACTAATATCAAACAAAATAAAATTTAAGAAAAAAACATTACTAGACATAAAGAGGGATATTTTATAATGATAAAAGGGGAAACCCATCAAGAAGATAGAAAAATGATAGCTATATGTGCATCTAATATCAGAGTCCCAAAATTCATAGGAAAAAAACTGACAGAAATGAAGGGGGAAATAGATAATTAACAATAAAACTTTCAATAATGGATAGAATAACTAGATAGAAGCTCAACAAGGAAACATAAGACTTGAACAACACTGTATTCGTCAGCCAAAGGGGTGCTGATACAGAATACCAGAAGTCAGTTGGTTTTTATAAAGGGTATTTATTGGGGTAGAAGTTTAACAGTTACCAGGCCATAAAGCTTAAGTTACTTCCCTCACCAAAGTCTATTGCCATGTGTTGGAGCTATTGTAGATGGGATTGTATAATAGATCACTTCAGTAAGGCATGACCCAGGATGGGTCTTAATCCTCTTACTGAAGTCCTTTATAAACAGATGAATACCAAGAGAGGGGGGCCTCAGAAACACACAGTAGCACAGAGAGAAACCCCAGAAGCTTAGAGACAAGGCCCCAGGAGCCAGAAGCTAAGAGTAATGAGGCCTGGATGAGAGGGGAGAGATGAGCAGATGCCACCAAGTGCCTGAATGCCTACACCTGCAGCTCGGAGAGAAAGCCTCGCCTGATGATGCCTTGATTTGGACACTTTATGACCTCAAATCTGTAATCTTATAAGTTAATAAATCCCCATTGTAAAAGCCAACCCATTTCTAGTATATTGCCTTGGCAGCCTTCCACAAATGAAAACATGTAGCTTTCTGAGGAACCACCAAACTGTCTTCCATAGCAGCTGTACCATTTTACAAACCCAAAAGCAGTGAGTGAATGTATGTATTCATCCATATCTTCTCTAGCTCTTGTACTTTTTTTTTTTTAATGGTCGTCATTCAAGTGGGTGTGAATTGATATCTCATTGTGGTTTTGATTTGCATTTCCTAATAGTAATTCTGAGCATCATTTCATGTGCTTTTTAGCAATTTGTATATCCTCTTTGGAGAAATGCCTATTCAATTTTTTTGCCCATTTAAAAAATTGGGTTGTTTGTCTTTTCGTTAAGTTGTAGGATTTCTTTATATATACTGAATATTAAGCTCTTGTCAGATATGTGATTTCCAACTAATTTCTCCCATTGAGTAGGTGGTCTATTTACTTTTGTGATAAGGTCTGTTGCTGCACAAAATTTTTTATTTTGTGATGTCCCATTGTCTAATTTTTCTTTTGTTGCTTGTGCTTTGGATGTAAAATCTAAGAAACCACTGCCTACCACAAGATCATGAAGATGGTTCCCTACATTTTCTTCTATGAGTTTTATAGTACTGGTTTTTATATTTGGTCTTTGATCCACTTTGGGTTAATTTTTGTATATGATATGAGATAGGAGTCCTCTTTCATTCTCTTGGATATGAATATCCAGTTCTGCCAGCACCATTTGTTGAATAGACTATTCTTTTCCACTTGAAAGGACTTGGCAGCCTTGTCAAAAATCAACTGGTCATAGATGTGAGGGTCTATTTTTGAACTCTCAATTTGATTCCATTGACCTATAAAGATCTATCCTTTTGCCAGTACCATGCTGCTTTACCACTGTATGATTGTGGTAAGGTTTAAAGTCAGGAAGTGTGAGTCCTCCAACTTCATTCTTCTTTTCCAAAATGGTTTTGGCGATTCATGGCTCCTTGCCCTTCTAAATAAATTTTATAATTGGCTTTTCCACTTCTGCAAAGTAGGCTGCTGGAATTTTGATTGGGATTGCATTGAATCTGTAAATCATTTTGGGTAGAATTGACATCTTAACAATATTTAGTCTTCCAATCCATGAGCATGGAATGCCCTTCCATTTATTTAGATCTTTTATTCCTTCTAGCACAGCTCTGTAGTTTTCCATGCATATCCTCTACATCTGTATTAGTCAGCCAAATGGGTGCTGATGCAAAGTACCAGAAATCTGTTGGCATTTATAAAAGGTATTTATTTGGGGTAGAAGCTTACAGTCACAAGGCCCTAAAAAGTCCAGCTTAAGGTACCATAAGAGGTACTTTCTCACCCAAAGACATTGGCCAAGTGTTGGAACAAGATGGCAGGTGATGTTTGAGTGTTCAGCCTTCCTTCTTCCTCTTAAGGGTCCGTGATCCCAGCTTCTTCCAATATCAGCTGTAGGCTGGGATAAGTCTTGTCTCTCTCCTGGGGCTCATTTCTCTCCAGGCTCAGCTGCTCCATTCTCTCCACAAGGTCAGCTGTAAACTCTCAGGCGAATGGCTTGTCTCTCTTCCCAGAGCCTCTGCCTTGTCGATGGAGCCATCTCTATTCCTCTGTGTTCTTCTCCTGTGTATTTACTTCCTGGGGCTCTAGCATCAAAACTCCAAACTCCCTCCTCTGCCATGCCATTTTCTCTGCTAGTCCCTGCCCACCAAGGCATGGCCCAATCAAAGCCCTAATCATAATGTAATCAAGTAAAAGTGAAACCTCTGAATTTAATACAATCAAAGGGGAACACGCCCAGAGGAACAGACCAGTTTACAAACATAATTCAATATCTATTTTTGGAATTCATAAACAATGCCAAACGACTACAACAACCTTAGTTAGACTTTTTCCTAGATATTTGATGATTTTCATTGCTATTGTAAATGGAATTTTTTTCTTGATTTCCTTCTCAGATTGCTCATTACTAGTATATAGAAATCCTACTGATTTTTGTATGTTGACCGTACCCTGCCACTTTGCTGAATTCATTAGCTCTAGTAGCTTTGTTGTAGATTTTTCAAGATTTTCTATATATAGGCTCATGTCATCTGTGAGTAGGTATAATTTTATTTCTTCATTTCCAAATTCGATATCTTTCATTTCTTTCTCCTGCCTGATTGCTCTGGCTAGAACTTCAAGTACAATGTTAAATAACAGTGGTGAAAGTGGGCATCCTTTTCTAGTTCCAGATTTTAGAGGGAAAGATTTCTGTCTTTCGCCCTTGAGTATGATGTTTGCTGTGGGTTTTTTCATATATTTACTTTATCATGTTGATTACATTTCCTTCTATTCCTATTTTTCTAAGTTTTTTTTTTTTTTTTTAATCAAGAAAGTGTGCTGGTTTTTGTCAAATGCCTTTTCTGCATCAATAGAGATGATCATGTGTTTTTTTCTCTTCATTTTGTTAATGTGGTGTGTTATATTAATTGATTTTCTTATATTGAGCCACCCTTGCATATATGGGAGAAAACCCATTTTATCATGGTGTATAATTCTTTTAATGTGCTGTTGAATTAGATTTGTAAGTATTTTGTTCATTATTTTTGCACCTATATTCATAAGAGAAATTGGTCTGCAATTTTCTTTTCTTGTAGTATCTTTATCTGGCTTTGTTATTGGGGTGATATTGGCCTCCCCAAATGAGTTAGGTAGTGTTCCCTCTTGTTCAATTTTTTGGAAGAGTTTGAGCAGGATTCGTATTAATTGTTCTTGGAATGTTTGGTGGAATTCACCTGTGAAGCTATCTGGTCCTGGGCTTTTCTTTTGGGAGGTTTTTGATGACTGATTCAATCTCTTTATTTGTAATTGATTTATTGAGATCTTCTATTTCTCTTAATGTCAGTGTAGGTTGGACATGTGTTTCTAGAAATTTGTCCATTTCGTCTAGGTTGTCTAATTTGTTGGCATACAGTTGTTCATAGTATCCTCTTATGAACCTTTTTATTTCTGTGAGATCAGTGTTATGTCACCCCTCTCATTTCTGATTTTATTTATTTGCATCTTCTCCCTTCTTTTCTTTGTCAGTTTAACTAAGGTTTGTCATTTTATTGATCTTTTCAAAGAGCCAAGTTTTGGTTTTGTTAATGCTCTTTATTTTTTTTAAATCATTTATTTCATTTATTTCTGCTGTAATCTTTGTTATTTCTTTCCTTCTAATTGTTTTGGGTTCAATTTGTTATTCTTTTTCTAGTTCCTCCATGTCTGTAGTTAGGACTTTGATTTTAGCTCTTCCTTTCTAACATAAGTGTTTAGAGGTATAAATTTCCCTCTCAGCACTGCCTTTGCTGTATCCTATAAGTTTTGATATGTTTTGTTCTAATTTTCATTCACAGCAAGATATTTACTGATTTCCCTTGCAATTTCTTCTTTGACCCACTAATTGTTTAAGAGTATGTTATTTAACCTCCGTATATTTGTGGATTTTCCAATTCTCTACTTGTTATTGATTTCCAGCTTCATTCCATTATGGTCAGAAGAGATGCTCTGTATAATTTCAATATTTTCAAATTTATCGAGACTTGTTTTGTGACCCATGTGGTATATCCTGGAGAACATTCCATGTGCACTTGAGAAGAATGTATATCCTGATGTTTTGGTGTGGAATGGAATGAAGCTCTTCCCAGATCCTCCTCCCTTGTCTTTCTTACATAATAAAAGTCTTAAGATTCTGATGGAAGAGCAGGAAATGAAAATGGCAGAAAGGAAAACATGACAATAGAGATGATGAATGCCTTTAATGGGCTCATCAGTAGAACTGAACTCTCAAGGAAAATGAACTTAAAGACAGGTGAATAGAAGGTACCTAAGCTGAAGCACAAATAGAAAAAAGAGTGAAAATAATGACAACAACAGCAACAGAGTATCCAATTGGGACTTCTGGGATAATATCAAATGGTCTAAAACATGTATAATTGGAATATCAGAAAATGAAGAGAGAGAGAGAACAGGGCAGAAGAAATATTTGAATAGATAATGGCTGATAATTTTTTGAAATTGGTAGAAGATACCAAACCAGAGATCCAAGAAGCTCAGAGAACACCAAGCAAAATAAATACCACAAAAAGAAACAAATAAAGAAAGAAAACCAACACCTATATGCATTATATTCAAATGATTGAATATAAAGATCAAGAGAAATCTTAGACAGCCAGTCAAAAAGGCACATTACAAACAGAGGAACAAAGAAACTATGCAAGTCACAAGCCAATGGAGTGACATCTTTAAAGGGCTGTAAGAAAGAAAAACTGTCAAAAATATCTTTCAAAAATTAAGGAGAGCTCAACACCATTAGCCATTAGGGAAATGCAAATCAAAACCACAATGAGATACCACCTCACTGCCATTAGAATGATTATTACTTAAAAACTGGAAAATAAGGAACCCTTGTACATAGTTGGTGGGAATGTAAAATGGTGCAGAAACTAGTTTTGTAGTTTCTCACAAAGTTGAATATAGAATTACCACATGATCTGGCAATCCTGCTTCTAGGTATATATCCAAAAGAATTGAAAGCAGGGACTTAAAATAGCCAAAAGGTAGAAGCAACTCAAGTGTCTATCAATGGATGAATAGATAAACAAAATGTGGTATAGCCATCCAATGAAACATTATTCAGCCATAAAAAAAGAATTAAGTTCTGATACATGCTACAACATGGATGAACTTGAAGGCATTTTAGCAGTTTGGCAGTTTGATATAGTTATGAATTCCAAAAGTAGATATTGGATTATGCTTATAAGCTAGTCTGTTCATCTGGGCATGATTAAGTTATGATTAGGGCATTGACTGGGCCACGTCAGTAGGGCATTGAGCCCCACCCCTTTGTGGGTGGTGTCTCAAAGATAAAAAGACATAGCAAAGGACAGAGTTGGAGTAGTTTTTTTTTAAAGGTTTTATTTATTTATTCATTTATCCCCCCCTTGCTGCTTGCGCTCGCTGGGTCAGCCAACCACGCCGTACGGGCGGGCCTGCCCTCACCAGGAGGCCCCAGGAACCGAACCCGGGGCCTCCCATATGGTAAACGGGAGCCCCACTGATTGAGCCACAGCCGCCTCCCTGGAGTAGTTTTGAGTTTGAGTTCTGATGTTGGAGTCTTGAGCCGGAGCCCCGGGAAGTAAGAGAGCTTGGTCGTGAGGAAAGAGAGAAGGCCCCAGGAAAAGAGACTAGCCATTCTCCTGAGAGATTACAGCTGGCCTCGTGGAGAGAGGCAAAGCCTAGAGAGTGTCATAGTCTACAGCTGACCTTGTGGAGGAAACAGAGGAGCTGAGCCCAGAGAGAAACGGAGCCCAGAGAAGAGAGGAACCCAAGAAGCCTGAACCATGGCAAACATCAGCAGCTTCTTGCTCCAACACGTGACAATGGACTTTGGTGAGGAAGAAACTTATGCTTATGGTCTGGTAACTGTGGACTTCTATTCCAAGTAAATGCCCTTTATAAAAACCAACTGATTTCTGGTATTTTACATCAGCACCCCCTTTGGCTGACTAATACAGGCATCATGTTGAGTGAAATAAGCCAGACACAAAATGACAAATATTGTATGATTTCACTTACATGAAATAACTAGAACATTCAAATTCATGGAGATGGAAAGTAGAATACAGTTTACCAGTGGTGGGAGTGGGATGGTGAATTGATGCTTAATGAGTAGAATTTCTGTTTGGCATGATGAAAAATTTTGGATGGTAGTGGTAGCACAGCATTGTAAATGTTATTAATGCCACTAAATTGTATGCTTGGGATGGTTGAGATGTGAAATTTTATGTTGTATATATTAACATAATTTTTAAAAACAGAGAGAGACTAAAGGGACAGTGATAATTAAATGCAATACCAGATCCTGGACTGGATCTAATAATGAAGGAGAAAATGCCCCAAAGGACATTATTAGGATAATTGAAAAAAAAAATGGAATACAGCAATGTTAAATTTCTTTTTTATTTTTATTTTTATTTTATTTTATTTTTTTTAATTTTTTTGATTTTTTTTTTTTAATTTCTTGAACTTGATAATTGTTACAATTGTTAACCACTTGTACACATTGTTACACGAATTAATGTGGTTACATAAGTGAATATCCTTGTTCTCAGGAAACCCATATGGATGTATTAAGTAGTAAAGGAGAATGATGTATGTGACTTACTATCAAATGTTTAGAAAATGATGATAGATGAGAGAGATAGAGAGATAGATAGATAGATAGATAGATAGATAGATAGATAGATAGATAGATAGTAGATAAGGGATAATATATAACAAATTTGGCAAAATGTTAAAAAGTTGGTGAATCTAGGTATATAGGTAGGGGATATTTGGAGTTCTCTATATTATTTTTGCAATTCTCCAGTAAGTTTTAAATTATTTCAAAATAAAAGGTTTTTTTTTTTAAATGAAGGAGAAATAAAGACTTTTTCAGAAAACAAAAACTGAGACAATTATTAACCAAACTCCATCACTAGAAATGTTAAAGGAATTTCTTTAGGCAGAAGGAATATAATGCCAGACAGAAACCTAGATCTACACAAAGAAATAAAGAGTGTTGGAAATGTCACAAATAAAGGTAAATATGAATTTTTAAAAAGTTCTAATTGCTCTAAAAAGTGATATACTAAGCAAAAACCAGTATCACTGTATTTTGTGAATATAGCATATACAAGTATGACAACAGTGGCACAGTGAATGGGATGGAAGAATTGGGAGTCTACCACTGTAGGGTCCTAACACCATATGTGAAGGAGTATAATATTATTTGAAGGTAATCTGCAATTAATTAAAGATCAACCAACTTGACCTGATTGACATTTGTAGAACACTCCATCTAACAATAGCAGAATACAAAAAATATGCTCTTGTGGAGCAGATGTGGCTCAGTAGTTGAATGCCTGCCTCACATGTATGAGGCCTCAGTTTCAATCTCCAGTACCTCCTAAAAAAAAAAAGGTATGTTCTTAAACTATATTAGAAGTAAACTAGACATTAATATCAGAAAGATAGCTGGAAAATCCTAAACTATTTGGGAATTACACAACATACTTCTAAATAACTCATAGGTCAAGAAGAAAGTAAAAAAGAAAATTAGAAAATATTTTGAATTTAGTGAAAATGAAAAATATTGGTAACATACAATCAGTATTATAGAGAGAAGGATTAATTATGACTCCTACCCTCTATCTAGGCCCCAGTTTCTGGGTCATTTCCTGTATACTTTTTTGTTGTATAGAGTCCAAGTAATAGGGCAAGTAAAAAAGAAAACTAAACAAATCCAAAGAGACTTAGTTGATACCCATAAAAAATATCTGAGGCTAAAATGAGAGGGAACATGTCCAGTAGAATTTTCTGAAACAAGGAGAGGATGGAGAAAGTGCTTTCGTGGGAAGCCACTGCATAGCACTTAAGAATGCTTGAGGGAAGCAGCTGTGGCTCAATCAGCAGGGCTCCCTGTTTACCATATGGGAGGCCCCGGGTTCGGTTCCCGGGGCCTCCTGGTGAGGGCAGGCCCGCCCGCGCGGCGTGGTTGGCTGGCCCAGGGAGCACAAGCAGCAAGGGGCGGATAAATGAATAAATAAATAAAATCTTTAAAAAAAAAAAAAAAAAAGAATGCTTGATAGTGATAGGTGTCCTAACTCTTAAGTGTATTTCAAAGAATTTTACTGCATAATAAAATATAGAGCCCTTTCTACGTCACTGTGGACACATCAAAAAAATAAAATCTCCACACCCCCCAAAAAACATCAATATTTTGTCAATATACTAAGTAAAATTTAAATTCCTTTTGATTTTATTTTTCTGCTAGATGACTTTTTCTTTGAATATGACTCTAAGACTGGACTTTATGAAGCCTCATCCAGGCAGAAACAACTCTAGCCATTTCCCTTTCCTTCCTCCATCTGTTCATGGAAAAATGTTTCTTTCTTTAGCATTCTCCTCAGGCTGCAGGTTGTTCTTCTGTAATTTCTGTTCTTCCTGAATGTTGTCCTGGATGTTCACTTTATTTATTTATTTATTTTTAAAAAAGAAGACGTAAAACTGCCTTTATTCTGCAGATGACAAGAATATCTACAGAGAAAATCATATGAAAATTACAAAACAACTTCCATAACTTGTAAGTGAATGTAGCATGATTGCAGGATATGTGGTCACTATGAAAAATCAGTTGTATTTCTACACACCAGTAACAAACATTTAGAAGATGAAATTAAAAAGCAACACTATTTACAACAGCATCAAAAATATAGGGGTTGGATGTGGCTCAACTGGTTGGGCGTCCGTCTCCCATATGGAGGGACCCGGGTTCGATTCCCGGGACCTCCCGGTTAAAAAAAAAAAAAAAAAAAAAGAAACAAAAATATAAAACACTTAGAGATAAGTATAAATTTTACAAAATTTCTCTACATGTACACTGAAAATATAAAACATTGCTGATAGAAATTAGTAAAGACCTAAATAAATAGATATACAATGCTCATGGATTAGATAATTCAATGTTTTTAGCATATCAGTTCTTTACAAAATGATCTGTCCAAATCAAAATCCCAGCAGGAAAAAAAAAAAAAAAAAAAAAGAAAATCCCAGCAGGATTTTTTTTCCTAGAAATTGATAAGCTTATTCTAAAATATATGAAAATGCCACATGTATAGAATTGGATGTTCACTTTAATCTGCTTTCTTTTATAGGGAAAGGCCTTTATAAGGGAGAGGCCCTGAGCACTCCTCTGCCCAGGAAGGATTAAATCTTGCATATACTCTAGGAATGGCCCTTGATATCTCACACACACTCCGAGAATATTTAACAATCAGGCATCTGTATGTCCTCAACATTTCAAAATCCCATACCCCTGCACCCCAGCCAAATGATGTGCATATGACCTGAGCTAAGCCAGGAATTTGAATCCAGAACACAGAAACACACACTTGGAAGATGGCTGGGCTGAGTCATTTTTTTTTATTATTTTTATTTGAGGGCTGAGTCATTTTGCTGGCAGTGGCCAAAATGTACTAATCCAGGAATTCCTGGCACTGAGATCCCTGGAGCTGGCCTAGTCTGGTTCTTTCTGAGACTGGTTTGTTCAGTTTTCTTTTCTTTTTCTTTTTTTCTTGAATTCTGCATTTCTTGTGCCATTCCAATCAGCTCCTTTATTGCTTGAGTTAGCCAGAATCTGTTTCTGTTGTTTGCAAGCAAAGGACCATAAATGAGACAAGTGAACATGAAAATGGTACTGAATGCTGTGCCAGATTCTTTTGAGTAAGGCCTGCTTGTTCTGATGTAGGCTGTGTGATGATTCAATGCTCCCACAATTTTCTTTACTTACACTGCTGTGAAACCTCTGTTTTTACAGCAGACAGTATGTTGAGGCATCATTTGGCCTTCTCTTGATGCAAAATACTATTTATGCATTAGGTCCACATTTGTTCTTTTATTAGTCTGTGTGAATAAAAGTAGTGGTATTAAGAAACCATTTAGATCAGAAAAGTAAATAGTATTCTTAAACGATAAACTGACCATTCAAATGATCCATACTGGGCTTGCTTTGTTGTTGTTGTTTTTTTAAGAGGTACTGGGGATTGAACCTGGGACCTTGTCCATGGGATGCAGCCACTCAACCACTGAGCTACACATGCTACTGGGCTTGCTTTTTGAGATTATCATTGGACTTAAAAAGTATCACTTAAAAAAACACATAAAAGATTTGCAGATCCTATAGAATAGTTCCCTGGATCGTGGTTTGAGAAATCGGGCCCTGAGACATTAAAGTGGGTTGTAGTAGACCTGTACCTTATGTTGTATTTCACAGACTTCAGCATTCTCCCTGACATTCCAGTGGGGGTCAGGGTCAGCCTTGACAAATGTGTAGTTGAGTGTCATAAGCTTAAAAAGTTAACATTCAAGGACAGGAACAGGAATTTCACAAAACGGTTAACAAGCATAGGAAAATGTGTTCAAGCATGAAGATGTTTAATATATTAGTTAGGATGATCTAAGTAATGCTGTAGGAACACTCAGCCTCAAATCAGAGGGCTGAAAAGAATAAAGGTTGACTTTTTTGATGATGTTCATCATGGCTTAGCTGGGGACTTTGGTCCTGTTTTTCCTTGGATTTAACTGACATGACATGTCCATATTAATCCATTATGGAACCTGGGCCCCTTTCTGAGACTTTGCTGGTAACCAGTAGCAGACATGAAAGACAGCTCTGGAAGGTCTTGCACTGGCAATCAAATAGCCCGGAAGCAACACATGCCATTTTTATTCACATCTCAATAACTAGAACCAGTCACATGGCCCCACTTAACCTCAAGGTCCAGGAAATTCAATCCTACCATGTGCTCAGGAGGTGGAAATCCAGAAATATTTGGTGGGCAACAGTAATGACTGCAACATATAATCAAAGCAATTATAAGCTGTTATTTTTCAACTCTCAGATTGGCAACTTCATAAAGAATGATAAAATCACATCCTGGTGAGTGGAAACAGGCACTCTTGTACATTTGGGATAAAAATTTGTACATTTCTGGGGCAGTTTGACAGTATACATAGCACATATTTACATTTATGTGTACACACATACATAAACACACACATACACAATGTATATTCTCTTTACCCTACAATTCTACTTCTAAGGAGATAGTCATACAGTTGTGAAAAGATAAGTGCGCAAAAAATGTGCATCACAGCATTACTTATAACAGTGAAAAATATGTACAACCCACAAATGCAACAGCAGAGTAATGGCTGAACAGTTGATGATAACTATTTGATTAAATATTTTGAATCCACTAAAATTACATCTACAAAGAATTTATGGCTAAGAAAATATCTGTATGTTATAATGTAAAATGGCAAGCGGCATTCAGTATAAACTCTCGCTGCACCCTGCAAGTTGGAAACAAGCCCCTCAGTTCTCCCTGACCTGTCAGTGACCACAGCTCCTTTGGCAGAGTCTGTGCATCTAATCTACAACTAAGGACCCCAACCAAGGCTGCCCACCTTGGGTGACTCATTGTCTTATTTTACAGCTCCCATGTTCCACAGAAGCAATCCTGGGAGCAGGATGGTGGGTGTTGTTTCTTCACAGAGTGGAACACTTTTCTAGAACCTCATTTGTGCCCTGGACTAGGGAAGAGATAGAAATACTGACTCCATTCCCCAAGATCTTTCATAAGGTTGACTTTTCCTTCCCTAAAGAACCATCCTTTGTTGTTTAGGGATTGTCAGAGCACTCTGATTCTCTCTCTTTGATTCCCTTCCTTTGTGCCTACCTGCCTGCCTGCCTTCCTTCCTTCCTTCCTTCCTTCCTTCCTCCCTCCCTCCCTCCCTTCCTTTCTTCGAAATAAATATTAAGCAGTTTTTATGTGTCAGGCACTATGTGCAGTACTAGGAATGAATGAACAAGATACTATCTGTGCCCCCGTGGAACATACTGGGGAAAAGAAGGAAAACAGGCCATTGCAATATATCCCTGTGGGAGGCATCTTCTAATGTGGTCCCCAGTGACCCCAGCCTCTTGGTACTCTTCACTCCCTCTGTAATCCTCTCTCCTTGAGTGTGGGTTGGACTTAGTGACTTGCTTCTAACAGACAGAATATGGTAGAAATGATGGGATGTCATTTCCAAGATTAGGTAATTAACAGGCCCTATGGGGAAGCCTATGTGGCAAAAATCTGATATCTCAGGCCAATAGCCAGTGAGGACCTGATGCCTTTAAACAGCCACACGAGTACGTTTGGAAGCAGATCCTTCAGCCCCAGATCACACTTCTGGCCAATGGCTTGACTGCAGCCTCGTGAGAGACCCGGAGCCAGAACCACCCAGGTAAGCTGCTCCTGGATTTCCGTTCCTCAGAAATGGTGAGAGAATGAATGTTTGTTGTTTTCAGCCATTAAGTTTTGTAGTAACTACTACAGAGCCCTTTGTATTTGAAAAGAGCAAGTCAAGAGTATTGTGGAAGCCCACAGGCCTCACACCTAACGCTCACTAGGAGCCAGGGAGGACAGCAATGAGAGTCTCAAATGAAGAGTTGAAGTTTATCAGGTGAAGGGGTCTGTGTCAAAGCAACAACAGGTCAGACATGCTCAGAAAACCAATTGCAAGAAGTTCAGAACGGCCAGAACCTGACACAGGGTGGGAGAAGGGCTGCCAAGAACAATGCTGGGGTGAAATGGGGGTGTAGATCTCAAGGGTCTTAGATTCAGACCAAGGAACTTTTATTCTGTCTTGCGTGCAATAGAAAACCATTGCAAAGTTTTAAGCCGCCGTAAAGGGACCAATATCATTCCTATGAGTGGTTCATCTATTTAGGGCAGAACCCAGGAGCCACTGGAGAATCTCTAGTTCCCTGGGAAAAGGAATGGCAAGACTGGCAGGGCCCCAGCCATACAGGGCTGGACTTTAGTTCTTGAGGAAATTGAGGCAGAAGTTCAGTCATACATACTAGACCCTCACAGTGAGGGGACTGACACAATCAAAATTACATTTTTGAAAAATCACTCTGGCAGCAACATTTAAAAACCTAGGTAAATGTTTCTCAAATGTTAGTCATTCACTTTTTTTTTTTTTTTTACCGGGAGGTACTGGGGATCGAACCCCGGTCTCTCCATATGGTAGATGGACGCCGAACCTCTTGAGCCACATCCGTTTCCCAGTCATTCACTTTTATTCATAGTAAATGTGACTATTTACTATATTCACATACTGCTTGTACTTTTAGTTTAGCTAATATTTTAATTTGTTTTGACTTGCTTTTTACATAGTACTTGCTATGTGCCAGACAAATATGCACCCTTTTAATCCTCACAAGAATCCTATAAAGTAGCTACTGTTATTCCTATGTTATAAATAAGGAAATTGAGGCTCAAAAAAGACATGGACATATAGCTTGGCTGAGGTCACACAGTAGTGGCACAACTGGGATTTGTACTGAGGCAGTCTGGCTTCAGAGCCCATACATTTCACTACTATGATACACAGTCATTGTCATTTGTCAGAAATAGAAGGCAATTGTAAAAATAAATACAAGAAAAGCAAAACAAATGCTATTAAATCCTAATAAGATAAGATTGCCCACTGAAGGCTCTGAGTCTAAGATCTCCTCTCTGTCACTCTTAAGAAGACAGGTGATAAATCTTAGTGGTACCAAATTGAAACTTACTCTTTGGTACAATCAGAAGGATTAAAGGAGAATTGAGGGAGTGGTTGTGGCTCAAGGGGTTGAGAACCCCCTCCCACATGGGAGGTTCCAGGTTTGGTTCCGGGTGCCTCCTGAAAAAAAAAAAAAAGGAAACAACAAGCAAAACAAACAAAAAAAGAAACCAACTAAGGGAATTTGATGTGGCTCAGTGGTTGAGTGCCGGCTTCCCAAATACAAGGTCCCAGGTTCAGTTTCCCCATCCCCACCTCCTACCTCAAAAACAAAAACAAACAAACAAAAAAAATGTTGGAAAAGGAATCATATGATTCTAGCTTAGTTACTGTTGTGTCCATATGCTACTAAAACTCATCTCTTATTCATGAGGCACTTTGAAAACATTGACCTACATGAATCAACTAAGACTCTCAGCCACAAATACAGGCCAGCACTCCCTATGTAGGGGAAGCTGTTTTGTTTTGTTTTTTTTTTTAGCCGGCCTTAGGCAGTGGTTCTGAGCATGGATACATGGCACATAGGTGTCCCATGAATTTTCATGGTGTGTTTCCAAATTTTGATCATCAGTATATAAACTTGATTTTCCCCCTCCAGCTGAGGACATACACTTTTATGTATGTGCAACAGAAAGCTCTGCAGAATGAGTTTGGCAATGTATACCCTACTCTCTGTACTTAAGAGTCATCACCTGGTTTTGGCAATGGGTGGTGGTGGTAGTAGCACAAAATTGTGAATGCAGTTAATACTGCTGAATTGTATACTTGAAAGTGGTTAAAACAGGAAATTTTAGGTCATATGTATGTTATCAAAATAAAATAAAAATAAAAAGAATCATACCTGTCTGTTGGGACACTTGGCAGGGCACTAAGTACTGAAAGGCAATAAAGGGTGATGGAGTGACTAGCACAATAACTGTAGAAAGTCTTTTCAACTTTCCAAAATGCTTTTTAAAAACTATCATTCCTCCTTTTAAGGCTGTTGAGTGAACTTTCCAAACTTCTAGAATTCAAATCTTTGGCAAATTCCCCCAATTGAGACCCTCAACCCTAAAGTATGGAAAAGGTCATAGTTCAGAGGTCATAGGTCAGAAGCCTTCCTCTAGCAACCAAGTCAAAGTTCAGAATTCTTGCAACTAGGGCTGTGCTTTTACGGGAACAACACTTATTCACTGGTTTGTCAAAGTAATAAAATATGGCTAGTGACTTAAAGTGATAATATTCTCTCTGAAATGCTTTCCAACATACAACTTGATCTTTTTCTTTATAAAATAAATATGAAACCCACTTTGAGCTTGTAAATGATTTATTCCAAGTGACATCAGAGAATAACATTTCCTAAAGGGAATTCTTAGAAGTTTGGAATCTGCCTGATATATTTCTAGACAAATGGGATCAAACAATATAGTCAACTCCCGGAAGTGCAAGGCTCGGGGAAGAGGAGTTCAGGGCAGCTGTTAGGAGTATAGTTCTGTGCATAAGAACAGAAAAAGAAGCTACAGAATTAGAGACAGTCTCAGGGAACACAGGACCTTCGTGTCTGGCTGGTGGGGAGGAGATGGAGGCTGGAGCCAGGCTTGGGAACATGATATGGCTATGGTTCTGACCCCCAAAGATGCTGGCTGATGGTCCAAGTCAGGGGGAGAGGGGCAAACTTGATGTAATTGCATCCATTGCTGATATCTAAGGAGGTCAGGTTTATAAATGGAACAGGCATCAAAGGCATTTGTGCAGGGAACTAATATCAGGCTTATGAAGGGCTCATCTTTTTAGAGTAAAACCCCCTTCAGCTACTTGGGGGCCATGGGGAGTCTCCAGTATTCCAGAAAGGGGAATGGCAAGACTGGCAGAGCCCCAGACAAGCAGAGCTCAGCTTCAGTTCTCGAGAAAATTGAGGCAGAAGTTCAATTGCATTGACCATACCAGGGGTTCTTAATCAGGGGTCCGTGAGCTTGAACTGGATTTAGGGGAGGGTTGTAAAAAACAACTATTTCCAGAACCCACTTGCAAAGGTGGGCCTCAGTGACTCCAGCTTAAAGGCAGTAACTGACAGTACTGGTAGGAAACCAAGTAAAGCAGATCCCTAATATTCATTGAGGGTATGCCCCAGTGACACCTCTGTCCTAGATTTTATCCAAAGGAAGTATGAAAGAATTTATAGAATCCCAAATGACTGGTAAACAAATGAAAGATGCCCAACCTCACTGGCAATCAGGGAAATACTAGTTAAAACCAGAATCGGTCCCATTTTATACTCATCAGGTGTACATAGGAATGTTTACTGCAGCACTGCAAAAAGGTTAAAATTAACCCTTTATCAGTAGGGTGTATATTTGATTTAGCAACAAATATTATGGAAATTTAAATTTGGTATTATATTTTGCAATGGAAGGCTATAAATGAAATGCTAGCAATGAACATGAATAAACATGAGCTAGTAGGGAGACCCAAAGGCACATTCATGAAATACTTCTATATTTCTAGAACACAAGCTTAAGTTATAGAGCATATCTGAATTCCTTATTGTCGACACAGTAAAACCACTGTTCTGACTTCTAATTTAACACTTGCCAGGTTATAGTGTACTTCTTATTTACACACCTTATGGCACAATAAGACAGAATTCTTTGAACCAAACAGAGTGCTTTGACATAATAGATGCTCCATAATGTAGCTGAATGAACTAGTTAGCAAGTGAATGAGGGGACAATTGTGACTGCTGTTTAGCGTTATTACTTGCACTAAGGTGAAAGCAATCATTGCTAATCTTTGGGAGTCCTGCCCTTGCACCTGACCACACTGACCTTTCTCTGGCACCCCTGACCTTCCTTCTTCTTGGACATGCAGGACCAGACAGAGCAAGCTGGGAGAGAGAGGAGCAGTTTCTAAGGATAGGCACACTGTCTATCCATACCTTTCATCTCAGCATGGGCAGCTCGGAGTATTCCCGAGGGCAATCAGGTGTCTTTGAGGCAAGCTCAAGAACGGATCCATGTTTTTCTTATTAGTAATATTTGCCTATGTACGTGTTCACTTGTACATATGCATAAAATACCAGAACGAGCTGAATCCATATTCCCCTAACTTTAGGGACATTCAGAAGACTCACACATAGAAAAGTAAATAAAGCAAATGAAACATAAAGACTGGCTTCTCTCAGAGCCCTCTGATTGGCCTTTACTTTAAGAGACAATTCAGGGTCATAACCTAGAATAAATTCCAAAGAGTAGCAATCCAGAAGGGATTGAAGCCTTTAAAAATTCTAACAAGGACAATAACTAAAAGAATGTTCAAGGTGTATTTGAAGCAGGAGAAACAAGAAAAGGAATAAATCCATTACCTAGGGAACTTGATGCAGTGTTAACTGATGATGCTGAGAAAAATAGAAAAATCCCTCTTTATTTTGCTTTGATCTTCAGAAATAGCACTTCCCAAGGTGGGGGTGCACACAATCCTATGTGTTTAATAGATTTTGCATGAGAAAGTGTTCCATGGCCAGATACATTTGGGAAACATTGGGAAAATATCCAGGTGTCTTTATTGCAGATTTTTCAGATGCTTTAAGATGCACAATGCACTCTAAAATGCTGAGAGTGTAGAACCTTCACTGTTATTCAGACATTTAAAAATGGACATTTTTTATCTGGAAGTATCTCTTGGGAATAATGTGGAACACACATTGGGAAATGCTGTTTAAATGCAAAGATGATGGTGTCTAACAAAAATATGTAGAAATAATGCAAAGAATAGAACTGCATTAAGAAATTTTATTTTTGTCTGAGGAAATTGGAGACAAATTTGAAAAACCTTGCAAGGATTTCAAAATCTTTCAGTCCAGATTAGTCTATTCCAACTACTAAAATCAGTTTTGAGAAAGAAAAAAAAAATGTTCAGGACTCCATTAGATAGGAAATGGGCAAGTGACATAACCAAAGAGAGGTTTTAAAAACCAGAGACCAAAATATGTTCACCACTTAGAGCTAAAATAGATTTTCATTCCATTATGATTCTTTGAATGCAAGTGAAAGAAACAAATTCTGGGCATTTTAAGGAAATAGTGAGTTTGTTGATGGGACTTTCATTGGAATGAAAGATGAGAGGCTAGAGACTGAGGCTTGAAGCCAGGGCAAGAACCAAAGAAGTTCTGGGCAACTGGAGCCCGAAATACATGTTGTCTTTAAAAATTACCACAGCTGACATAATTTCCTTCAAACAGTTTTCCTCTCCTGCCAGTTACTCTGCTACAGATTCTAAGTCCCAGGAGAGGGAGTCCTGTTGGAACAACTTGATTCTCATGCCTGCGTCCTAGCCAAGGGAGAGCTGGGCAACACGCATGCACACAATGGGAAAATGGATTACCCAAAATAAAAGGGAGGGTTGGTAGAAAGGGAAAATGAAAGGCGAGTGGCTGAAAATCAACAACTATCCACTAAGACTATGCCATATCAAATTAATCTAATTTCCTGAGGTTGATAGAACTCAGAAATGGCATAGATGAACAGTATTATTGCTTCTTGGTTTATTGATACATCTATTTATTTATAAATAATTTATAAGTTATTTATTAATAAATAATTTTATAAATATTCAATAAGTAGACAGTAAATACAAAGCACAATATACTAATCACATCTATATCTTGCACTTCAAATGTTTGCACTTAGGATAAAATACAAAACCTTTAACATGGCCTCTCAGGTCCCATGTCATATGAGCACTTGATCTTCTCCCACCGATGGCCCTTGTTTGATCCATTCCAGCCTCTTGGCCCCAGGCTTCACGACTGTCCCATCTGACTGGCACATGCCCCTTCTGACTCAAGCCTAACCTGAGTTACTCCTCATCATTGGTTAGGCTTCAGGTTAAATGTTGATTCTTCGGAAAAATCTTTGCTGAACCCTCAGTCTGATGGTGTCTCTCCTGTTGTTCTGACTGGTGGATCCCTCCTTTTTTTCTTCACAACACAATCTGCAATCTCCTAATTTTCCTATGTATTTATGTAATGACTCTCTTCCTCAGAAGATGGCACATCCCCAAATTCAAGGACCACATCAATTTTGTTCAACTTTCAATTTCATGTCTAACACAGACTTTGGCCATTGCTGGAATGCAATAAACATTGTTGAATGAAGGTTTAGAAATGAATAATAACTCTGTTTATCTGGAGTCTGGGTCTGGGATGGCTACTAAAACAAATTATAACAATCAATGTGGTAAAATGCAATGTGAGAAGGTT
This sequence comes from Tolypeutes matacus, assembly GCA_026826555.1. Lineage (NCBI taxonomy): Eukaryota > Metazoa > Chordata > Mammalia > Cingulata > Chlamyphoridae > Tolypeutes > Tolypeutes matacus. The sequence goes on along the minus strand of JAKSZT010036119.1, from coordinate 25,813,728 downwards.
GCATAAAGTACCAGATGAACACCCTGAAGGGAAGGTTTACTTGGACCAAGAGGTAAAACATTTCATAGCCTTTCTTGTCATATCTCTGTGGATTTCTGAGAGGTGGATGATAACACTATATGGCAAAAGTACAGCAGGTTGGACCATGGTCCTCTGCAATGGACGGAAGTTTGAGGGGTGGCGCCTCTAGCTGAGCACCACATGATTATGGCTGTGACTCTCTCTGCAGCACTTGTACCAAGACTCAGAGGTAGACATAGAAAGATTAATGGCAAAATCTGTACATATCACAGAATTGGGAAGAATGACTAGTAAGCTGTTTTGTCCTGAAATTCTGTTTCATCACGTTTGCTTTAAATATGTATTATTCATTGTGTTTTTTAAATGGCACATTTGCTTTCTATTAATTAGAGTGTTTCTGTGTTTAAATAATTTGCAATTAAATTCAAATGACTTTGGGGAGCAGATGTGGCTCAAACAGTTGAGTGTCTGCTTCCCACATGCGAGGTCCTGGGTTCATTCCTCGGTGCCTCCTAAAAACAAAAAACAAACAAGCAAACAAATGAAAAAACCAATTCAGGGGAGCTGATGTGGCTCAGTGGTTAAGTGCTGGCTTCCCACTAAGAGGTCCTGGGTTCAACCCCCAGCTCCAGTACCTAAAAATAAATAAGTAAAATAAAATTCAAATGATTTTGAAAATGGGTTCTCTAAGAGAACCAATTAATAACTTGATGTTCTGGGATGTTAAATCTTAAAGTTAATTCATGATGCAGAGTAAAACCAAATCAAACCAAACCAAAACAAAACAAAAACCTCTCAGCATTGCTTTTTCAAACTCATGGTCTCTTGCCACCCTTTCAATTATTTCCATCACACAGTTTTGATTCAATTATTTTTATTTCTTTTGCACAATCAGCCTAAATTCAATGTTTTAACCACAGTGTGAAAAAACCATTGACCAGTTTATGTTTACCCCATTGTTACATCAAATAAAAACCAATGTCCCTTTCTTCCCTTTCTCTCTTCCTTTCTCCCTGCATCTCTTCCTCCTTTCCTCCTTTCCTTCTTTCCATGAAAATTTATTAAGACCTGACCAAAAATGTTGTGAATGTAATTAATACCAATGAATTGTGTACTTTAAAGTGGTTAAAATGGGAAATTTTATGTTGTGTATATATCACCATAAATAATAATAATAATAAAGACCCTACCAGAATTTTGCAACACTGCTTTGTGCACATATTTTGAGCATATAATATTTAGCTTCAGATGCATTTAACAAGCCATGTCCAGAGTAACTTTAATATGACTCAATTGGCCCACTACAGTAAACATCTAGAAGCATCTCACACAGTTTTAAACTCTTTATTTCAGCCCAATTTTATGTAACAGAGTTGACCTTTTTTCTCCCCACATTCATTCATAGGTACTGAATGCAGTTCTTGGTTAGCTTATTATTTGTTCTACTTTGGGAGCAAAATAAAAATTTTCTGAGCTGACTCTTTGGTGAGTCAGTAGGCCTTCTTTCATTCCTAATTCTAGTTTTAGAAAGGTTAGAATAAGAAGTTCTCCACCCAGCAGTTGTAATCAACCCCATTAATTGAAAAAGTACAGGGGGAGCAGATGTGGCTCGAACAGTTGAGCACTGGCTTCCCACTTACAAAGTCCCAGGTTCAATCCCTGGCCTCATTAAAAAAAAAACAACTTATAGACCTTATCACATCAATTAAAATAGTTATACATCATATCTAATAAAACATGGGAATCAAAACAAGTACATAGATCTATGCACAAATGCTTAAGTATTAAATGAGATAGAGTGTATTGAAATTAGGTAAAATATTATTTAACTGTGGACCTGCTTTCTTATCTTTTGCTGTTTTTAGAAATGTTTTCCTTTTTTCGCTTTAGTTGGTGGTGGTATTAGGTAAACCAACCAGGTTTCTTGAGTAAGGACAGAAGGTAAGAGATTGTTAGCACTGTGCATGATATTCACCAATATCCCACAGACACACAGTAATGATGTTCTGGAGAGTTTTATTTAAATTTGAGTTTCTCTAAATTATTCATTTAAAAATAAACTAGGAAATTCAGGGTGTTCAGCAGAACTACTTTATAAAGTGAAGTCAAGTGTATAGCTTAATAGACTTGTATGGATGTAGATTGGAATGAACTGTTGCCTAAGAATTTAGGAAAAAGCCTTGGGGGTGTCAACAATGGGTGAAAAGAAGTCCCACATCTTAAAGAAGGGCCATCAACATATGTGAACAGGCCATAGTACCATAAAGACATTCTGAACCAGCAGCTTTCACTCTGAACAGCCTAAAGAAGAGCTCATTAGGGCAGATGCATTTTTAGGGGGACCTTCATAGGAGGAGAGAGCATTATGGCATTGCCTCCCTCATTTACATGTGAGATGATGGGCATTGCTTCTCCCACCAAAGCCCAGTGAAGGGAGGCAGTAAGACAATTCCTTAGAGAATTAGGGGTGCTAGCCAAAAGGGGCTGCTAGAATTTTACTTCCTGCTTAGATGCCTGTTAGGCTGCAGGAAAGTGTAGGTCTGCACTGTGCTACTACAGGAATGGAATACAAGGGTCCCCTAGAGTTTGAAGAGTATTAGAAAATCTGAAGACAAGAGGCTGCCTGGAGCTACCCCTAGTAGCAAGGTGAGAGGACAGAATGTTGCCATGGGAACAAGATACACTTTCATCAGTTGACTAGGCTAGAATGTATAATGATTCCCATGGACCAAGTAGGCACCATGGAGACTGTCACCACCAAATAGAGTAAAAGGATGGGCCAGCCCCCCTTCCTTCATGCTGGTCCCTGCCTGACAGGCATGATAGGAGGGAGGGGAGGGACAAAGAGGAAATGAGAGGAGGTTTGAATTGTGGCAGGGTATGGATCAACACACAAAACTCAGTAGTGTGTCTACATACTAGTAATGAATAATCAGAAGAGAAAATCAAGAAAAAGATTCTATTAATAATAACAATGAAAGGGAACAAATATCTAAGAATAAATTTAACCAAGGATGTAAAGTATTTGTACATGAAAAACTACAAAACATCGCTGAAGGAATCAAAGAAGGACAAAATAAATGGGAGGATAGACCATGTTCATGGACTAGAAGACTATATATTGTTATGATGTCAATTCTATCCAAAGAGATTTACAGATTAAATGCAATCCCAATCAAAATTCCAACACACTTCTTTGCAGAAATGGAAAAGCCAATCATCAAATTTATATGTTAGGGTAATGGATTTGGAATAGCTAAAACCATCTTGAAAAAGAATAAAGTTGTAAGACTCACACTTCCTGATTTTAAAACTTATTACAAATCTACTGTAACCAAAACCACATGATACTGGCACAAGAAGAGACACATAGACCAATGAAATAAAAATGAGAGTTCAGAAAAAAGCTCTCACATCTAAGGCCAATTTATTTATTTATTTATTTACTTACTTACTTACTTATTTATTTTAGGAGGTACTGCAGATTGAACCCAGGACTTCATATGTTGAAAGCAGGCACTCAACCACTGAGCTACATCCACTCCCCAATAAGAGCTGGGTTTGTTTGTTTGTTTGTTTGTTTGTTTTGTTTTGTTTTTAGGAGGTACCAGGGGTCAAATCCAGGACCTCATACATGGGAAGCAGGTGCTTAACCACTTGAGCTACATCTGCTCTCTAAGGCCAATTTATTTTTGACAAGGGTGCCGAGTCTACTCAATTGGGAAAGAATAATCTCTTCAACAAATGGTGCTGGGAAAAATTGATATCTATATGCAAAAGAATGAAGGAGCATCCCCAACTCACACCATATACAAAATTAACTCAAAATGGATCAAAGACCTAAATATAAGAACCAGAATAATAAAAATCTGGAAGAAAATATACAGAAGCATCTTCAGGTCCTTGTGTTAGACAATGGATTTTTAGGCTTTATACCAAAAGCACAAACAACAAAAGGAAAAATAGATAAATGGGACCTCATCAAAATTAAAAACTTTTGTACATCAAAGGACTTCATCATGAAAGTAAAAAACTACCTACACAATGGGAGAAAATATTTGAAAACCACATATCCAATAAGAGTTGGATATCCAAAATATATAAAGAAATCCTACAACTCAACAACAAAAAAGACAAACAACCCAATTAAATAATGGACAAAAGACTTGAATAGATATTTCTCCTAATAAGATATATAGATGGCCAACAGTTCTATAAAAAAATGTTCAACATCATTAGCTATTAGGGAGATGCAAATCAAAACCACAATGAGATACCATTTCATACCAACTAGAATGGCTACTATTTAAAAAAGGAAAATAGGTTTAGGAGAGGATGTGAAGAAATAGAAACACTAGTTCATTGTTGGTAAGAATGTGAAATGGTATAGTCACTGCGGGAAACAGTTTTGTGGTTCCTCAGAAAAGTTAAGTCTAGAATTATAGTATGTTCCAGCAGTCCTTCTTCTAGATATATATGCACAAGAATTGAAAGCAAACAGCAATGTCAATTAGGTATTTGAACACAAGTCTTTGTAGTGGCATTATTCACAATTGCCAAAAGACAGAAGTAACCCATGTGTCCATCAATGGTTGAATGGATAAACAAAATGTGGTCTATACATACAAGCATTTAGTTGTATAAAGGAATGAAGTTCTGATACCTGCAACAACGTGGAGGTACCTTGAAGACATCATATTAAGTGAAATAAGCCAGACATAAAAAGGACAAATATTGTATGATCTCACTGATTTGAAATATTTAGAATGAACAAATTCATAGAGTCAGGAACTAATAGTTTACCAGGGGGCCAGGAGGGGGTAGGGAATGGGGAGTTAATTGTTCAATGTTAAGAGTTTCTGTATGGGGCGATGGAAAGTTTTGGTAATAGATGGTGGTGATGGTAGCACAACGTTGTGAATGTAGTTAATACCACTGAATTATATTTTTGAAAATTGTTAAACAGAGAAATTTTAGGTTGTACATATATTACTAGAATAAAAATCAAAAAACAAAACCATAGGACTGTACAACATGAACAGTGAACCCTAATATAAACTATAGACAATAGTTAACAGTACAAAATCATAATATTGTTTCATTAATTGTAACAAAGGTACCGCACTAGTGCAGTGATAAGAATAGGGAAAATTGTATGTGTGATGAAGAAATATGGGAATTCTGTATTTTATGCAAGATTTTTCCATAAACTTCAACTTCTCTAATGATCCCTTAACTCCTTCCCATGGCTGAGACCTGGAGCAGCCACGTAAGACGGGTGATAGAAGTAAGGCTGTCAGATTTAGCAAATAAAAATACAGGTTGCCCACTTAAATTTGAATTTCATAATAACAATGAGTAATTTATTTTAGTATAAGTATCTCCCATGAATGTTTCAACATAGAAAGATGCCCACCATATATGGGTTTTTAAAAAATATATAACATACTTTTTTTTTTGAGGTACCAGGACTGGGGATTGTATCTGGGACCTTGCATGAGGGAGGCCTGGTACTCAACGGCTGAGCCACATCAGCTCCCTGAGTTGGCTCCCTCATCTGTTTGCTCGTTGTTTTGCTCTTTGTTTTGTTCATTGTTTTTACACGTTGTTTTCCTAGTTATTTTTGCTCATTGTTTTTGCTCCTTGTTCGTTTGTTTGTTTTCTTTAGGAGGCAATGGGAACCAAACCCAGGACCTCCCATCTTGGAGGCAGCCACATCCACTCCCAATATACCTTTTTTTTTTTTTTAATATATTTTAGAAAAACCACAATTATTTTATACCTTTTTTTTTTTTTTAAGATTTATTTATTTATTTTACTTTTTACCAGGAGGTCCCAGGGATCGAACCCAGGTCCCTCCATATGGGAGACAGACGCCCGACCATTTGAGCCACATCCGTCCCCCCCAATACACAAAAACAGCAAAAATTGGGGAGGGGAGAGTTAAAAGGGATAAAAGTAAAATAAGCAATGACCATGTGTACCATTCAAAATGGAGAGAAGTAAGCAACTGAAGATACAAATTAAATATCAGTACATGTGTTTTGAGGATATGCTAAATTATCAGTGGTTTTTACAGGATGGGCAGAGTGCAAAAATATGTGTGATTTTAATTGTCCAAATCACGTATATCTGCAATGTTTTAATAGAAAAGGTGATATATTTGACTTCTTAGAAATTAAAAGAAAAATTCTGTGTATTTAACATTATGAAAAGTTAAAACTTAAATCCAAACTTGGAAAAACTTATTTGCAAAATATATGTGGGCAAAGAGTTGATATTCTTAATATGTAATGCACTCTGACAAATCCAAAAGACAGTAATTGATATACCAGTAGAATATGGACAGAAGACATGAAAAGTCACAAAATAAATACATGTTCCAATAAACTGAAAGCATTCTATCTCATTAATAGAACAGACATATACATGACAACTAGATAACATTTTCCTCCTAAATTGGAAAAGTTTTTTAAAATAAAAATCCCAGTGTTGATTATGCAAGCTCCTTGAGGATAAAGACCTTGTCAGGTTTGCCCACAGCAAAACTTTCTCTCTCATTCTCTCTCCAGGTTCCAAAACAGTTCCTAGTACTAAAAGGTGACTCAATAAATATTTGTTGAATGAATGAATGCCAGGAGTTTTAATAATGACCCCAGTCTCTTTCTATGTGAATACTCTTCTCTACTTTGCCTGGTAGACTCTTGCTTCTCCTTCAAGATGCAGCTCAAATGTCACTTCAGGGAGGGTCTTCCTTGTTTTACCAGGCAAAGGAAAATGATAGTTCTGAGCCTGGATTTTCTGGGCTCATGTAACACTATTACAAGGTCACATATTGGCAATTCATGGGCCATTTTAAGGTCATGGATATGTTTTATTATTGAGATTTTTAAAAATTAGCTGCCAATTTTTAAAAATTGGGGGAATTATACATAAAAATTCAGAAAGCTGAGTTCACTTAGAAAACCAGAAACCTGGCAATTGTCAGTCCATATTTCAGTGTGGCAACAATTGTTTGGATCTGAGAAGTAGCTACCCGTATTAGAAGAGAGGGTTTTGTGAATGACACCCCCCGTACACACCCACATGGTGTTGGGACAGTTGTCTGCAGACAGCCTTCAACATCACCCCCCCAGTCATTGTCTCATTTGCAGAGAGCCTGCCTCCACCAAAGTCATGCTATTCTCCAGTTGCCCAGGTAGCTCACCTATAATAACTAATAAAAAAATACCTGGGTATAAAGGCCAATTGGGCCCAATGTGGAACAGCTCTTATTGACCATTTCATCTCCATAGTTCCCTGTGGAGCCAACTGAGGCTTTCATCAAGGCTGGTGCAGCTTCCTTCCCCTTCCTTTCCTAGGAGTACATGGTAGGTAGAGAAGGCAGAAGAGGGAAGATGGACTTAGAGAAAAGAAAGGGTCATGGGACTGAAGGTTTTTTTCCTGAAGTTGAAGAGCAGTGTATTAGTCTGCCAAAGGGGTGCTGATGCAAAGTACCAGAAATCTATTGGCTTTTATAAAGGGTATTTATTTGGAGTAAAAGCTTACAGTCCCAAGGCAGTGGGAAGTCCAACTCAAGGTACCATAAGAGGTACTTTCTCCCCAAAATCAGCTCCCACATTTGAAGCAAGATGGCAGGCGATCTCTGCCTGATCTTTCAGGGCTTCCTATATCAGTCTCTGGCATAGGCCTCACTTCTTTCCAGGCCTTCTCAGCTGTTCAGCTGTTTTGTTCTCTTCCATTGCAAACTATCAAGTGAATGGCCCATCTCCCCCCGGAGCCCCAGGATCTCTCTCTTCTTGAGTGAGTGCCGTTTATATCAGCACACCAAGGGGGTGGGGACTCAATCTGAGTCATGCCCTACTGATGTGATCAAATCAAAGCCCTAATCCTAACAGGTAATTTAAGCAAGACATGCCAGCTGAGTCTAATTTATTCAAAGGGTATCACATCCAGAAGAATAAATTAGTTTACAAACATAATCTCTCTTTTTGGGATGCATAAATAATCTCAAACTGCCACAAGCAGGTTTAAGTGAGTCCATCAGAGAGGAAGGATAGAAGGTTTGTTATCTGGGAGTGAGATTTTGGAGTTTAAGATGTCTACTGTGAAGCAGCTTCAGGTGATGACAAATCTGAAAGTGGTCCTAGGAGTAGGTCACCAACTGTGGAGTGGAGTAATGATGGTCAAGTTATTGAGAGGCCAGGGTGTCTGGTGGGTTATCAACATTAACACAGAAATCAACAACTATCTGTTATTGGTTGCTAAATGCTAAATGCTTTATGTTCATTAGTCCTCACAGACTTCTACTGAAAGAAGTACTACTCTTCTCCACATTTTACGGAGGAGAAAACTAAGTCTTTAAAAGTTTAAGTAGGGGGGCGGATGTGGCTCAAATGGTTGGGCGTCCATCTGCCATATGGAGGGACCTGGGTTCGATCCCCGGGACCTCCCAGTAAAATAAAAAAATAAAAAAAATTAAAAAAAAAAGTTTAAGTAACTTGCTAGCTTGTCTGCATTTACATAGTAGGCATGTCTGGAATTTAAATGACTCAAAACCCCTTCTTCCCTTACCACTGGGCTATACTTCATTAATTCATGCAATAGTAATTAAACATCAACAAGTATTAGGCACTGTTTTCGGAACTGTGATGGTAAAGTTCACAAGTCAACTTGACCAGATTATAGTGTCCAGTTGTTTGGCCAAGCAAACATTGGCCTGATTGTTACCATGAGGCTATTTCATGGATTTAAATAATCAGTAAATTGATTGCCTCTATGGATGATTACTTCTATAATCAACTGAGGAGATTGGCTTCAGCAATGAGGGAAGGCTCATCAAATCAGCTGAAAGCCTTAAAAGGAGAAGTGATTTCAGCAGTCAGAAGGGAGAATTTCCATCTCTACTCCAGCCACCCAGCTTCCCCTAGAAAGTTCATTGAAAACCTTCACTGGAGTTCCCAGCTTGTGGCTTGCCCTATGGAATTTGACTTGCCCATCCTCACAGTCCTATGTGGCAATTCCTATTAAAAAATCTCAATATTTACATAATATATATGTACATATGCATATATGTTTGTGTGTGTGTGTATATATATATATAGATAGATATCTATATCTATATATCTATATCTATATATATATATCGGTTCTGTTTCTCTAGAGAACTCTAACTAATACAGGCTATATAAAAACAGTGGTAAACAAAGTTTTTGCCCTTGTTTAGTTGATAGACCAATAGGAGAAAGAAACAGGTAAACAGGCAAATATAATATGAGGGCCATATAGTGTTTACAAGAGATACACCTAAAACCAGTTGGCTCATATGGCTCATAGGAGCTGATAGCTACAGCAGCAGATTCCAAATAATAATAATAAAAAAAGTAGAAATGACCCAATGCCTATCAACTGTTGACTGGATAAATAAAATGTGGTGTATCTATATAATGGAATACTATTCAGCAACAAAAGAAATAAAGTACGAATACATGCTACACTGTAGATCAGGGGTTCTTAACCTTTTTTTTTTTGTTCTTTTTTTTTTAATTTTTCTTCCCATGAATACAATTGTACCCATCTTAACCTTTTTTGTTCCATGGACCCTTTTGTCAGTCAGGTGAAAACCACAGACCCCGTCTCAGAATGTAGCCACAGATAGTTTTATGACACTCAACATCGGCATGTCTTTAAATTAAAATTTAAGATTATTCAAAATTACATTTTACAACTTTCCCATAATTTCTATACCTGATAACCTAATATGGTTCAACATCTATTCAAATGGTCTTTTTTGGCAAACATTTAGAAATTTGAGTTTTCCCATGGCATCATAAAACCATCTCTGCCATCCTTACCAACCTTTTTTTTTCCATAAAGATTTATTTTATTGCTGTCCTGATTTTGTGATAATCAGGGTAGGCTAAACAGTCACTATATTAGAAATCATGCATGTGTCCCCAGACCTAGTTTTTCTCCCTAGATCTGGTTTTTAGAATGCTGGTGATAAATTAAGCCTGATTTATTATATAACCATCCTGTATGGGAAAAGACCGTAACTTTGGGTATATTTGGTCAACCTTAAGATATAACAGGGGGACGGATGTGGCTCAGGAGGTTGAGTGTCCATCTCCCTTATGGAGGGACCTGGGTTCGATCCCAAGGACCTCCTGGTAAAAAGAAAAAAAAGAAAAATATAGAATGCATGTGGGCCACCAGGCCCCGCGAATGGGTGAGACACCAGGCCCCAGATGAGCCGCCAGGCCCCGTGAGCCATGCAGCAATATGATGATGTAACAAGAGAGTGACACAAGGGAGAGCCAAGACAAGATGCGCTGAAAACCCAGGAACCAAGGTGGTGCAGGCAATAGGATGCCTCTCTCCCACATCAGAGTTTCCAAGGATCGAATCCCAGTGAAGGCAGGAGGAGAAGGATGAGAAGGAGAGGGCAGGAAATGGACACAAAGCGTTGCTGAGCGAATGGACTCAGAAACAGCAAAAACGGGGGAGGGGGGAGGGGGGTAGGTAAAAATAGATTAAAGTAAATAAATAAATAAATCCTTAAAAAAATGTATAGGGGAAGAAGATACAGACTATAGTTAGTAGTAATACTTTGATGATGCTCTTTCATGATTTGTTAACAGATGTATCACAACAATGTGGGGTGTTTGTGGGGGGGTGATGTATGGGAGCCCTGCATGATGTTATGCATGTTTGTTTTGTAAGTTCATGATGTTTACTGAACACTTATAGTTTATGTATGTTTGTGTATGAATGATTTATTTCAATAAGTTGCTTAAAAAAATAAAATTAAAATTAAAAAAAAAGAGTCACTAGGAACCGAACCCAGGACCTCTCATGTGGTAGGCAGGAGCCCAGCTGCTTGAGCCACATATGCTTCCCAGCAATGCATTTTTAATATAGAGAACTCTAAGGGACAAGACAAGAAAAAACATTAGAAAATTGAAGCAATTGTTAGCCATTTAAGTCAAGGACAGAAAGCAGTCAGTCCCTGCCTTTACTGTGAATAAATCTCTGAGATCATAAGAATTTGTTACTGGGCCAAACTAGTAAATAATCAGTGTTCGTAATGGGTCCCTGAATCGTGAAAAAAAGGTAAAAATTATTTATAAGTATTTATATAATCTGTAAAAACAGAATAATTTAATCTCATAAAGATTTTTTTTTAAGTTAATTTTAAAAAAAGATTTACTTTATTTACTTATCACCCCCCACACCCCTGTTGTTTTTTGCACTTGCTGTCTGCTCTCTGTGTCCATTCGCCATGTGCTCTCTGTGTCTGCTTGTCTTCTCTTCTCTCTAGGAGGCACCAGGAACCGCTCCTGGGACCTCTGATATGGGAGAGAGGCACTCAATCACTTGAGCCACCTCAGCTCCCTGGTTTGTTGTGTCTCTCATTGTTTCTCCTCTTTGCCTCTTTTTGTTGTGTCAGCTCTCTCTGTGGGCCAGCTCTCTGCATGGGCCCCACGTTGCGCAGGCCAGCTCACCGCACGGGCCAGCTCACCGCACAGGCCAGCTCACCTTTACCAGGAGGCCCTGGGAAATGAACCCGGACCTCCCATATCTTACCAACCTTTTTGCAGGCAGTTATCCACTGCACTCAGAACACACTACATCAAAATAAAAATCATACCAAGTCCACACTATACTGTGTATTATTTAATATATCACACCCACATCAAGTTCACACAAGAATATTGTTTTTAAATGCATAAAATAAAATTACAAAGGAAACCAATTACATATATTGAAATACAGTTACTAAAATGAAAAACAATACTATACATATGTGCTTTTTTCCTTAACACATTAAATAATAATCCAATACATCAAAAATATAGGAAAGTTAAAGTTAAATTTTATTTTTTAAGGACATGTCAATGTGCAGATTGTTGTTGTTTACCTTGAATAAGAACATTAAACTGGTGAGTATTTGACAAGGCAACACACATATCATGTTGGACTTCTAATCGAGTTTATTTTTTTCAATTCAAGCTCATGGATTCCTGAAATCTTTCCATGGACCCCTTCTGGGTCTGTGAAGCCCTGGTTAAGAACCCTTGCTGTAGATGAATCTTGAAAGCACTGTGCTAAGTTAAAGAAGTCAGTCACAAAAGACCACATATTGTTTGATTTCATTTGTATGAAATGACCAGAAAAGGCAAACACATATAGACAGAAAGTAGATTAGTAGTTGCCTAGGGTTGGGAGGGTTGGGGTGAAATGGGAAAATTCTGTTAATGGCAACAGAATTTCTTTTTGTGGTGATGAAAATGTTCTAAAATTGATTATGGTTGTGGTTGTACAACTCTGAATATATTAAAAATCATTAAATTGCATACTCTAAGTGGGTATGGGTAGTATATCTCAATAAGGCTAATATTGAAAAAAGAATATTGTCTATTCTTTCCAATTTTGCATTCAGTGACATCATGTTGTTGGTAGTAGAGCTGGCAGATTCAGCAATTAAAATTCAGGGTACCCAGTTAAATTTGAATTTCAGATCAAGAATGAATACTTTTTCAGTATAAGTGTGTTCCACACAACATTTGGGACACACTTTTACTAAAAATTATTCATTGTTTATCTGCAGTTCAAATTTAACTGGGCATCCTATATTTCATTTGGCACCTCTAGGTAGGAGTATCAACTCCACAGAAATTGGCAAATGCTACACATCAGCCCTCTCTGCTCATACCCAGGTTGCTGGTTATTTTTTAATTATTTTTTTATTTTTAAAGAAGTTTTTGATTACATAAATGTTACCTAAATAAATATAGGGTATTCCCATATGCCCTACTCCCTCCCCCTCCCACAATTTCCCACATTAAGAACATCCTTCATTAGTGTGGTACATTTGTTACAATTGATGAACACACATTGAAGCATTGCTACTAACCATGGACTGTATTTTACATTATAGTTTACACTCTGTCCTGCACAATTTTGTAGGTTATGACAAAATATATAATGGCCTGTATCTGTCATTGCAATGTCATGCAGGACAATTCCAATGTCCTGAAAATGCCCCCATATTATACCTATTTTTCCCTTTCCCCCCCCCCCCCGCCCTCAGAACCTCTGGTAGCCACTGCCCTTATATCAATGATAAAAGTTTTTCCATTGCTAGAATAATAATAAGTCTATAGTAGAATAACATTAAGTCTACTTTAGTCCATTGTTCATTCTCCAGTCAAGGATTTGGGGATGGTGATGCCCACTCTGCTTCTAACTGAGATGGGGCTTAGATCCCATGGGACAGATGGATGGAACTCTCTTGCTTGCAGTTGGAGACACTCTCTGTTCCTTGGGATGGCATTGCCCATCGTCATCTCATTGTTAGTTGTCCTGGTTGAGTCCAATGAACTGGAGAGTAGGTGTTGCAACTCTGCTGAAGTTCTGGGCTCAACTAGCACATGGATAGACCAAAGATTTAAGTTTCTAGGACATATATTTATCAAGTATAGTCCCAGGTTGCTGATTATTAAGCATTTACCAGTACACCATTGCCTAAACCATAAAAATAAAAAAGGCTAAAAGTCAAAGGATGGAAAAAGATATACCAAGCAAGTAACAATAGAAAGTTGGCATGACTATATTGATATCAGACAAAATAGACTTTAAAACAAACAAAAATTACTGTAATAAGGATAAAACCATATTAATAGAAGGTTTCTTCGCCAAATTTTAATGATTCTAAATTTGTATAGGACTCATAATACAGCTTTAAAATACATAAAGTAAAAATTTCCAGAACTACGAGGAAAATCAACAAATCTACTACCAATAATTAATAGATCAATCAGAAAAGATAGCCATAAGGATTAGAAAATTTGAATACAATTAACAAGCTTGATCTAATGGACATATATAGACCCCCTACACCTGAAAAATAGATTACATACATTCTTGTAGGTGCCCAGGAAACAATTATGTGAAAACTGTTGGGGCATATGCCCCAAAAACAAGTTTGAATAATTTTGAAAGAAATGGTATATGCAAAACGTATTCTCAAAACACAATGCTATTGAATTAGAAATGCATTTTAAAAGATTTCTTTAAATAGCATATGTTTTGAAATTTTAAAGCACACATTAAAAATTCATATCTCAAAGAAGAAATTATAGTGGAAACTTCTGAACAGGGATTCTTAGAGGGAAATGCATACTCTTCAATGCTTCTATCAGAAAGAAAAATGCAACTAAAAGTAAATGAGCTAAAGAACAAATGAATAAGCCAAAGAGTGTTCAAAAGAGAAATTATGATAAACAGAAATGAAAAGGAGAGAATGGACAAATCAACAAAATTAGGAAAAATCATATCAGTATTACAATATTGAATCATTATTTTTAAGTCTTTCCATGTACACAAACACACACACACATACAACCATGAGGCACAGATAATTTTACAGATGAGTTCTACCATACTTTCAAGGAACAGAAAATGGTGAAAGAGAAGGGGAAATACTCTCCAACTCATTTTCTGAAGTTGGTATAAACTTGACACTGAAATTAGACAACATCAGTGTCAGAAGTGAAATGTATATGCCTTCTCACTTATGAACGTAGATGCCAAAATCCTGAAACAAACTGATTTACAGATTTAATACAATCCCAATAAAAATTACAACAGATTTTTTATTGAACTGGAGAAGCCAATTATGAAATTTATTTGGAAGGACAAGGGGCCCCGAATAGACAAAAACATATTGAAAAAGAAAAACGAAATAGGAGGAATTATGCTACCTGACTTTAAAGCATACTACAAAGTTACAGTGGTCAAAACTGCACAGTATTGACACAACCATAGACATACTGACCAATGAAACCAAATTGAGAGTTCTGATACATATCTTCACATATATGGTCAACCGATATTCAACAAGGCCACCAAGCCCACTCAACTGGGACAGAATGGCCCCTTTAACAAATGGTGCTGGGAGAACTGGATATATATATCCAAAAGAATGAGACATGATCACCATCTCATGCCCTATACAAAAATTAACTCAGGATGGATCAATGACCTAAATATAAGAGCCAAGACCATAAAGTTCCTACAAGATAATATAAGGAAGTGCCTATGAGATCTTGTAGTAGGAGATGGTTTCATAAACTTTACACTGAAAGCATGAGCCATGAAAGAAGAAATAGATGGATCCAGCACCCTGTTTGGAACTGGATGAAATCCCTCATGACTAATAAGGTATTGATTCTGTAAGATATAAACTTAATTAGAATTTTGAAGATACATGGTCCCACTAAAAGGATAAAGAAAATGGTGGTAAGCAGGCCCAAAAAGAGGGTCAGCCATGACATACTGGACCACAAGAGTGAGAAAGGCCAGTTGCCTTCAGAGGCTGCACTCTCCTAAAATTGATGGGGAAACAGCATTCTTCCTTGAGTTCTTTTATGCTGTTGGTTAACTCTAGGGAGAGATTGTGGTAGACCTGCTCAGTTTGGGTATAAACTGCCAACCCCAGTTGCCACAGCAGTGGTTATATTTAGGATAGCTAGGAGAGGTATGAAGAGAGGCATTGTCCTAGACATAAACTCACAAAGACAGTATAGGCAACAACAAGACAAGCATATGGCAAACAAAATAAAGACAGTACTTAAGAAAGCCATTCCTTTATCTTATAGGCACATTCATTAACTACTTAAAAAATGAATTAAATTTACCTGGACTTTTACCATGTTCAATATCACTCTGCATATGATCTAGAATAGAAAAGATATCATCATAATCATCAGGCATATAGGTACAGTACTCAATACTAATCAATGCACAAGTTCCTCTTTGAGCTGCAGTTAATATATCTAAGTTCCAGGTTTGCAATACCATGGAGAAAGGCCATAATGCCAACTGTGTTTGTGTTTTCCTTACAGTAATCTGATAATTGTTGTTCTACTTGGTATGTCCTTCACATCGCACCATTGATCCTAGCAAGAGACTAGGAAGGTAAGGCTCAGGGTTTCACCAGCCTGATGGATAGCACTCTTTGGCACTATGAAACAGAGCCAGTCTGGTGGCAATGTCCATTGTACATCTGCTATATCCAGCCATTGCCAGCTGCTGCAGGAGTCCAAATCTGCATTGTACTCTTCATCCACTTCAACAGCATGTTCAGAGATGTAGTAGGTATTTTTATTGTTTAAGGGGTCAGTGACCAACCTAGCCAATATCTCAAATGGAGAGGCACCACGCAAGGTATTTGGGCCTGATTTGAAATGCAACAAGAGAGTTTGACAATACTGAAGTCTATCTCTTTTGATTTTATACACTTTCTAAACACTTCCAGTGCAGTGTATAACATATCAGATAAACTTAACTTTTTAGTACTTTGCTTTTTACATCTACAGTTTTCCATGATGATTTTAATTAACAGGCGTTTTACTTTAGTAGTACAGGAAAAACTACTTTCTCAATTATTTTATAAGAACTGAAGATTCCCAATGGAATCAAGATTATCTTTCCTTACCACCACTTTAACATGCAGACTGAGGTGGCCTCTCACAGTTTTCCCTGTTATGAAGTTACTTCTTATTATTAATATCAATTTAAGTTTCTACTTAATAATGGCTTCCTGGAATTAACCATTCAAATGCTACAGTTTAGAAGATGCTTTTATAAACTCCTTATAATTAACCATAACGACATAGACTGGTTACTTTACCTTAAAATAAGCTTATTAAGTTACAATTAGGGGAAGCGGCTGTGGCTCAATCAGTAGGGCTCCCGTTTACCATATGGGAGGCCCCGGGTTCGGTTCCTGGGGCCTCCTGGTGGGGGCGGGCCCACCCGCACGGCATGGTTGGCTGGCCTGGCGAGCACAAGCAGCAAGGAGGGGATAGATGAATAAATAAATAAGATCTTTAAAAAAAAAAAAAAAAGTTACAATTAGTAACCAATCAAATTTACTTTATCCATTTAAGAGAGGGCAGATCTATATTTCCCTCTTTAACTTAATTTCATTAAACATGAACTTACAACTTTCATCATCTTAAAAGATTTAAGACATATAATGTAGTTTATTTAATTGGTATTCTATAAACCTAGGGAGATTACACCCAAGCTAAATAAAATTGAAACAGTTATAGTTTATGCAGAGAATGTTCTTTTTCCTTCCTTTACAGGAGATTTAAAACCTCTTTTCTTTAATAAGATTCTAAAACTGTGAATAATCTTAAAAGCATACTGACTGCTAGGTTCTGTAATATATATTATAATTGTTTAATTTGTTTTAATTATAATTTAGAAAAGATCTTTCCATAGCCTTAAGGGCTTTTCCTTTACTTGCTAAATTTGACAGTTGGATTATTAGCCACCCTTATTTAAGGCTGGTAAAAGGTTTAAACTGGGGAATTACAGGGCAAACTGATTCTTAATTCCCCAGCCTAGAAGATAGAGTTGTAATCTAGCCCCTCCCTCAGAGCTCTTGCAAAGAGAAGGCCCTGGGGACTGGGTAGGTCAAAGAGCTCAGGAAAATCTTTTTCTCTTTCCCAATAGTTTCTATATTTCGATTTCTATATGAGCTTTCCATCTTGTTTAGCCTAATTTGGGCTCCTGGAATATTCATTCACATATATAACCACATATTTAATTTTTAATAATTTTAATAGAGCTCTTTTAAGAATTTTCATTTGTTAATTTGATATTACCATCCCAATGTATGAAGACATACTGAGCAAATTGGCAGACACAAGTAGAGAGACACAAAAATACAACTCACTAAAGTTACTTAAAACTTTCATCCTCTTACAAAATAAGTTTAACTGTAAAATAACATTTAAAAGATTTCTTTGAAGGCTATTTCTAATTACTCTAATTTTCACTGTGACCATGCAGTTTTACACAAGAATTTTGTTCCTTTTAATTATTGGCTTATAACCAAATTGTTTCCAATGCTTTAAAATACAATTTACAACATTTTACTGTATTTCAGAGCTTTGCTTATTTCCCGTTTTGACTTTGTCAGACCTTGGATGAGAAGCACTAATTCCAGTGTATACTCACTGACATCGTTGAAGTCTCAGGGAAACCTGGTTTTTCTCATGACTTGCTGCTTTTAGGAATATCAACACTTGAAGTGGGAGGTTTCCCTCCCCAGTCCTCGGCCACTGGCTGGAAGAGTGGATGTCCAACCCTGAGGGTTGAGAATTCCACCAGGCAGCAAACAACTGGAGCCGTGAGAGAAAGCAAGGTCACTGGCACCAGTGGAAGTACAGGAAGAAGGGGTGTCTCAAGTTTGCTTTCCCCTGAGTGATAGGGGGCAGAAGTTGTTATGAAATAACCATAAGCAAAGGCAAGGGGTGAGGCTAGACCTGAAATAACCATAAACAAAGGCAAGCTCAGCTTATAATTACCATCACAATAGCTGAAGTCTAAGGGAGACAGGAAGCTAGTCCCCAAATAACCATAATCAAAGGTAAGTTTAGTTTATAATTACCATTACTATAGCAAGCACAAGCTAGAATTGAAGTAGCCATAAACATAGGTAAATTAGTCTAAGATTACCAATCAGTTCTGGGCTAAATCCACCCAGTTACAGCAATTTCAGATAATATCCTTCCTCTGTTTTATAAAATAAAGGCATCTATATAATGATCTTAACTCTTACAGTTTCCAGTACGTTTTCACTTAAAAACAATTTAGGCACGTCCATTTATTAACTAAGCAACTAAAACAACTTTATTAGTAACAACTTTGCTAATTTTTTCTGCTTTTCTAGCAGTTGAACCAATTCCATGTGATTTTTTACATTAAATCCAATTGCAAGACACAATTGACATTTAAAGACTCATTTTTAGGTTACCTTTCACCATTATCCACTTTGTAACAGGTGAACCCCAAATCTGATTTATGAGTTCCTAGTCATGAGCAGACTAACAAAGTTAAAGCAAGCATGGATTAGAACAGAAGAGAGAATTTTATACACTTCATTAAGTTTAGGGAAAGACTTGGTTTAGAGTCACCTAGATGCAAAGCTCCCAGTGTCTGCCTACAGCAGAAACCTCATGCAGGACCCTCCAGCTTAGTTCCTCCAGGAGAATCCCTGGGCAGCTGCTAAGTATGGAGCTAAGGGGTCCAGAGAAGCCCTGCCCCCAATGAGACATGAATTGGGGCTGCTCTGGGGGCTGTATTCCATTAGTTACCCCCCGGCAAGGGATAAAGCCCTGCAAGGGCTTTTTTTGCTGGAAGGATTGGAGCGTTACAAGGTAATAGGCAGGGAGTTAGGAATGGTCAGGAACCTTTTAATCTTAATTAATGGCACATGAGGACGTTTCTTATTCTACAAGGGAGAGGTTTAATAAATGAAGGGCATTTCCTCCTTCCTTTCAGGAGATATGACCACATGATCTCTGGCCCTCAGATTGTCTGTCCTCTCCTCTCTAAACACAGGTTTAACTGGAATTCAGGGTCCCATACAAAGCCCAGTCTCAGCCAGTCTGCAGTCATGTGGTGTGGCAGGAAAAGATTAGCCTCTTTCTTTTTAGACCATTAGTAGGCAGGTCATCCCAATTTCTGAGAAGGCACCCAAATGGGGAGTCTGCTGGAATGCTGGAAATGCCGCGCATTATCCTAGGGAAGAATAAAATACATTCATCAGTCTGGGGGTGTCCCACCCCTAGACCTGACTGAATGGATTGCTTGCTGAACCAGAGTCCTAGAAATCAGGGAGCCCTGCTCACTGTCCCCATGTTCTGGAGATCGAGAGCCTTATGTCTCTGGGCATCCCCAGAGCCTTAGAGGTCTTGGGGGCATCTGGGTCCATCTTCCAGACTGAACACCCAGGCCGGACTAACCCTAGGGAAGGGGCTGGCTAGGGATCTTTCTTTCTTTTCCCTAATTTGCAGAGGTCTTAGGAGTTAGCCATGAGGGAGCTCATCTCATGGTGACTCCCAGGGTCAGAGTTCTGCAGTTAAACCCGACATTAAAAGCCCATTATTAAAAAATTAGAGACTAATTGTCCTGTGACTTGCCAGCAAGCAGCCTCAAGGGCCCCCTGAAACAATCTCAGGGCCTTCCCAGGGCAGGGAAGGAGCAAAACCTCAGGGCACTACAGAGGGTGGGGCTCATGCCTCCCTAACAAATGCATTTTCAGTTTCTAAGGCATAAAGCATCTCACAGATCCAAAATGAGGACAGCTGTAGTTGGAGAATTAAAGGTACTTCTAATTAGAAGGAGTTAACTACTGGTCTAAGGAAATGATAGAACAGGTGATAGCCATTCTGAACTCACAGAGAGGGCCTGGTAAACTTCTAACAATCCCCTGCTTGGCTTAGGCCACTTGCCCAGTCAGATCTGTCTCAAAGATGATTTCACCCATCATCCAGAACTTCCTTGGATCTACACAGCGTCAGGGCTCACACTTACCATCTCCAAAGAGGGAGCCAGAAGTCTGGGCAGACCGAGTTTATGTCCTGTGGGAGCCTATCCAGGAGGCCCCTTTAAAATGGCAGAACCAAAGAGGGCACAGAAAGGCTTTAATTAAAACTCACCAGTCCCCGGCAAGTGTTGAATTTTGAGGAGGTGCTACTAATCTATTTTTTTCTTTTGTTGCTCGTGCTTTGGACGTAAGGTTTAACAAACTACCACCTACTACAAGAACTTGAAGATATTTTTCTACATTTCTTCTAGGAGTTTTATGGTTGTTGTTTTGGCAATCACATATCTGATAAGGGTTTAATATCCATGATATATAAGGAGATCATACAACTCAACAATAATAAAAGGACAAAGTATCTGATTAAAAACTGGGCAAAAGACTTGAAAAGACAACTGTCCAAAGAAGAAATACAGATGCTGAAGAAACACATGAAAAAATGTTCAGCATCACTAGCTATTAGGGAAATGCAAATCAAAACTACAAGGAGAGGGAAACGGATGTGGCTCAAGAGGCTGGGCGTCCGTCTACCATATGGAGAGACTGGGGTTCGATCCTCGGTACCTCCCGGTAAAAAAAAAAAAAAAAAAAAAAAAAAACTACAAGGAGATATCATTTCACTGTTAGACTGGCCGGTATTAAAAAATTGGAAAACTGTAAACGTTGGAGAGGATGTGGAGAGATAGGAATGCTTATAAACAGTTGGTAGGAATGTAGAATGGTACAGCCACTGTGAAGGACTGTTGGCATTTCCTAAGAAAGTTGAATATAGACTTGCCATGGGACCCGGCAATACCATTGTCAAGTATGTACCCAGAAGAACTGAGAGCAGTGACATGAATAGACATCTGCACACTGATGATCATAACAGCATTATTCACAATAGCAGAAAGTTAGAAACAATCCAGGTGTCCATCACCTGATGAATGGATAAACAAATTGTGGTGTATTCACACAATGGAATATTATGCAGCAATAAGAAATGAAATATTGAAGCATATGACAACATGGATGAACTTGGAGGACATTATTTTGAGTGAAGCAAGCCAGACACAAAAGGACAAATACTGTATGATTGCCCTGTTAGGAACTAAATGTATTATGTGAAATATAAATATATTATATGAAATATGAATATGGGTAGAATGGTATATATAAGACCGTTTTTCTTTTAAGCTGAACAAATGTAAGTTAATAGTACAAAATGTTAATATCAGACAAACAATATTATATAAGTGTATATACTACATATTGTATATTATACTACATATTGTATGATTCCATTTATATAAAATGTAAATATATGTAAATGTAAATATAAATCAATTTATAAAGATGAAAGGAGATTAGTGGTTATGTAGCCTGAGGAAGGATTGCTAAGGGGAGTGGAGTCTTTCTTTTCGGAGTAATGAAATTGTTCTAAAATTTTTGAGATGATGAAGGTAAACCTTTGTGATTATACTAAAAGTCACTGATTACACACTTTGGATAAAATAGCCAGAAACAGCAGCTATGTACAGTGGGGGAAACAGAGAGAGATTGAGAAGTGAGGAATTTTCTTGTGTGTCTGTTTTTTGTTTATTATTATTGAAATAATGAAAATGTTCTAATAATGGTTGAAGTGATGAATGTACAACTATGTGATTGCATCAAATACCATTGATTGTACACTTTGGATGAATTGGATGTTTATTAATATGTATCAATAAAATTGATTTGTTTTAAAAAAACACAAGATTCACCTCGTGAACTATAAAAATACTGTTTTATTTATATTCAAAAACCAAAATACATATATCATTCTCTTCTATGTAATGATATTGGTTTACAGTGTTAAAACACAGGATTCACCTAGTGAACTGTGAAAATACAGTGTTGTTTACTTTCAAAAGGTAACAGTTTGGTGCATTCAAGTCTATGTACTGATATTGACTTACAAACAATTTGAAACACAAGATTCATCTAGTGATATGTGAAAACAATGTGTTGTTTATTTAAAAAAATAAAATACATGGTACATGCAAAAAAAAAAAAAAAAAGAGAGACTATGGGGGATGGGCTGGGTGTGGAAAGATAGAAGAGATGTGAGTTTAACTTAGAATGCTATCAGGCCTGAAAATTTAAAATGATAGGGACAGAGGGGATATTACAGAATCAACCTTGATCTTCATAGTTGATCCTATAATTTCTCAATTAAATTTTAACAGCCTTCAGATAAGAATAATTAATAACCAATAGCCAAATTTCAATAATTAAAAAGATCTGTGGAAGCTATGAAAAGGTTTTTCTAAATTATAAGTAAAATAATTACTGTATAATATATTCTCTAGAGCCTGATAGTCAGTATGCTTTTGAGATTATTTATAATTTTAAGGTATTATAAAAACAAAATGGTTTTAACCTCTTATGAAAGAAAAGAAAAAGAAACATTTCTTATATAAAATATCACTATTTTACATTATTCTACTCGGGTGTAATCTTCTGGGGTTAACGTATATTAGTAAGTTAGCAATGTATCTGTTGAATCTCTAAGATGGCAAAATTGTAAGTTTTTGACTAATGAAAGTATTACAAACCTCTTTTAAAAATAACTGTTTTGGGAGTGAATGTGGCTTAAGCAATTGGGCACCCACCCACATGGGAGGTCCCAAGTTCGTCCTGGTGCCTTCTAAAGAAGACGAGTAGACAACGAATGAACACAACAAACAGACAATGAGCAGAGATGGCAAGCAGACACAGCAATCAGACAATGAGCAGACAAGGGATCCATCGGAGGGGGGTGGGGGGGTGATAAATAAATAAATAATTTAAAAAGTGTTTAATTAAAAAAAATAACGTTTTGGCTAAAGTGAAATGATTAGTTTTTCACAGAACAGAATGAGGGATAGGAGACAAAACTTAGATGGGTATAAAATGATGTAGAAGGTTTGTGAAAGCTTGTTTAAGGAAGCGTGTTTTGTCCAAAGATAAGATGGCTGATTTTCATAAAATCAGGGTGGAAATATGTAGGATAAGACTTGAATAATATGGAAAGTTGTAGAAGGGTTAGTGGAAGTAAATTTCAGTTGTTGCTGACTGTAATTCAATAAGCTTATTTAAAGGTGAAACTTATCTTAAGGTAAAGTAACTAGTCTATAAGGTTATAAAAGATTATAGGAAATTACTTAGAAATTTCAATGTAAGTAGCTGACTCCAGGAAGCCATTATTAAGTAAAAATCTATAAGTTGATATTGATAACAAAAAGTAGCTTTATAGCAGAAAAACCTGTCAGACACCACCTCAATCTGTTATGATCTATGTTAAGATTTGTTGACCAAATGGTATACTAATGCAAAACTAAAATTTGACTTTCTCTCTCTGATAATGTAACACAGTTTTCTTAAATGGCTGGTTCTACTATGTTTTGAGTGGTAAGATATAAAAGTCCTTTTGAGATATTCAATGTATATACAAAGAAACTAAGAATCTGTGCCTTGGCAGAATGGCTCCATCATTTCCTTAGTGGTTTTAAAAAGTGCAGAATCGCTGCTAATTTGGAACTAACTTATTTGTCACTCTGATAAATAGAGGCCTGTGTAAATATAATGTTCAGATCTGACAACTTTTAATATTCTAATAAAACCTTTATGGGTATCTTTCATTGCAAACTGTTAGAAAAGAATTTGTTCTTTCACCTTGTAAAAAGTGAAGTGCTTATATATACACATTTATGAAAATTAACATTATCAATATATTTATATTTTAATTCAAAATGGAAAAATAAATTCCAAAATTGAAAAATATATTACTTGTGTAAACTGGAAGAGATTAAATGGGATATTATTTTGACAGTGTTTTAAATTTTAGATACATTTTATTCTGATCAGAATTTTTATCAAGGTGTTTAAAATAAAAAATAACTGGCTTGTCATAAAATACTATGTATTATCACAGTATTTATCTCCTAAGACTATTGCAAATATGTAGACATGTATACTGCTAAGGGAAATCACTTAATACTTGCAGAGATCCATATTACATTTACCACTCTGGCATTTTAAGGAATCAACCTAATTGTTGAAAGTAATATATTCTTAGGGTTGGGATATTAATGTTCCAATAAGTGTGTGATTACATTAAGGTAGTGATAACTATGGTAATAGGAAGATAATCTAGATTCCATTGGGAATCATAGGTTCACATACAATTTACTAGAAAAATAGTTTTCTTTTGGTACTGTTGAAGTTTCTTTGTGGTAAACAGTATCTTTCTAAAACATGAAGGAGAAATTAAATGTGTCATATACTTACATATTTAGGGATTGTGTGAAATTCTTAGACTTTTAAAGTTCTCACTGTCTATTGTCTCCTAATACTGATTTGCATGGTGATATTGTTGGTTTTGGTTTTAGTTATTCTTAGGAAAATGTGATGTTATGAAAACAACCCAAATCTCTTGTTGGTTATAATGCTTTGCTCTGATGCTTCTCTAAAAGAGCATGCAGTCCTCCCATCATCAACAAAAAGGGACTTTAAAGGAAAAGCAAGGCAAGAGTCTCTGAGTTATGTTTTGCCTGTTGATTAACCGTCTTGGTAAAAGTGTAAAATTAAAGCAAAACAAAACTCTTATTATGGTCTGCAGTTAATGATCTCTAGTAAGAGCTCTATTTAAAATGCTCATAAGGAAATTAAGGCCTAGATTGGAAGCTCTTGCAGCAGTCATATTTATACCTGAGCTCTGATCTCTAATTGTTATTTCTAAGTCCTAAAATGTTTTATTTTTTGTGTATAACCTAATAGCTCCCTAGAATTTTTCAGGGCCTGTGTGACACTTGGAATTCCTAGCTAAAGTTAATCAGCTTTAAATGTGCTGAAAAAGCAGCCTTAATTCTTAAACACCACCCCAATTAAAGAAGCTGAAAGAACCAGACTTTAATTAAAAGGTAAATGGGGCTTATCTAAAGACTAAGGAGAATGAGGATATAAGGAAAAAGGTAATATTATCAGTATTTTAAAACTTTAAGTACTATGGGGACCAGAAAGAAGAAATTTATTTTGTCAAGAAAATTCTTTAAATTTATCTGGAGCACATTCTAATTTAACCTGACTAGTCAACTTATTTAAATGACATGGCTGGCATGGAACCTAAAAGAGTGAATGAGATTGTGATATTCTGTACAGAGCTGTTGTAATACTCCAATGCATTTCAAAGTGTTTTGGGCATAAGATAGAAAGTCCCCTTAAGGACTGGGAAAAACGTAGAAATATTAAACTTCTTCACTGGGAAATTCCTACTTCTCTTTCAAACAATAGGAGTTCCCAATTTATTGAAATGGGTAGACCTCTAAAAGGTAAACCTTTGAAAAATAAAAATAAGCTGAGCCCACAATCCCGAGCTTGCACTTGTGAAACTTATTTCTGTAATGACAAAAAACCTAACTATAATTAATGCCTAACAGTCACCTCTAGAGAACCTCTTTGTTACTTAGATGTGGCCTGCCTCTCTAAGCCAAACTCTCACTACCTTCCCTCTATGTGGGACAGGATTTCTGGGGATAATTTCCCCCCCCCCCGGTAATGTAGGATTTAACTTCCAGAGATTTTTCCTGCAAGACTTAACAACTCCCAGGGATGGGCTTCCTTGACAATGTTGGGTTAGACCAAAAAGGGGAAAAGAAATAGGACAGAATAAAGTTTTAATGGCTAAGAGATTTCAAATAGAGTTGAGAGGTCATTCTGAGGTTACTCTTACATAGGCTTCAGCCAGGCAAAGGGAAAAAAAAAAAAAAAAGCCACAGTAGGCGAAGCACAAAAGAATACTCTAAACTCTTATCTAAGAAAAGCTATAAAATCATCTCCCTAATGTAACATTATTATTTAAACCTGTAATTCTCAATTTACATATTGTTTGTTTTTTCAGAAAGTCTCTGAATTAGTCCTATGGCAGACAAGCCATAGAACCCAGAGGTCAAAATGACAACCAGCTTCCTTTCTACTCCACATCAATGCCCCTTTTCAGCATGAAGAAGCCAGAAAGATCCAATGTCCATATTATCTCCAAGATGGTGAATTTTTTTAATGAATCAATTTTATTGATGCATATTAATACAGCATAAATCCACTCAAGTGTACAATCAATGCTGTTTGGTATAATCACATAGTTGGGTATTCATCATTTCAAACATTTTTAGAGCATTTTTGTTATTCCAATAGTAATAATAATAAAAAAACAAACAAAAAACCTCATCACCTCTCATTCTCACTATGCTTCTCCTGCTGTACATAGCTGCTATTCTGTTTCCATTTCTCTAGTTTATTTGTATTTATACTTTGTAAAAACAGTCTTTTATATGCAATATTACCCATATTCATATTTCATGAGGTTTCACTATGCTATACAAGTCCCATGTTACATTTTTTAGCTTTCCTTCTAGTAATATACATGACCTTAGACTTTCCCTTTTAATTACTGTCATACCCATATAATAGTTCTGCTAGTTACAAACACTATGATGAGCTTTCACCATTTCTATTCATTTCCAAAGATTTATAAACAACCTTTTTCACCAATCCTGTACAGATCAAACCTCAGCTTTCCATTCTCTACCCTCATTCTATTTTTGGGTGACCTATATTCTAATTATTAACTCCATGAGTTTGCACAATATATTTAGTTCATAATAGTATACAGTATTTGTCCTTTTGTGTCTGGCTTGCTTCACTCAACATAATGTCCTCCAGATTCATCCATGTTGTCATATGCTTCATGACTTCATTTCTTCTTACAGTTGCATAATATTCCATCATATATATACACCACAATTTGTTTACCCATTCATCGGTTGATGGACACCTGGGTTGTTTCCATCTTTTGGCAACTGTGAATAAGGCCGCTAGGAACATCAGTGTGTAGATGTCTGTATGTGTCACTGCTCTCAATTCTTCTGGGTATATACCTAGCAGTGGTTGTTGCCAGGTCCCATGGCAAGTCTATATTCAACTTCCTTAGGAACTGCCAAAGAGTCCTCTACAGTGACTGTACCATTTGACATTCCCACCAACAGTGAATAAGCATTCCTAGTTCTCCACAGCCTCTCCAACACTTGTAGTTTTCCACCTTGTTAATAGTAGCCAGTCTAATAGGTGTGAAATAATATCTCATTGTAGTTTTGATTTGCATTTCCCTAATCACTAATGATGTTGAACAATTTTCTTTCTTTCTTTTTTTTTTTTTTTTTTTTGCCATTTTTATTTCTTCTTTGGACAAATGTCTATTCAAGTCTTTTGACTTTTTTTTTTTTCCAGGAGGTACCAGGAACTGAATCCTAGTCCTTGTACATAAGAAGCAGGCACTCAACCACTGAACTACTCCCACTCCGCTTTTGCCCATTTTTAAATTGGGTAGTTTGTCTTTTTATTGTTGAATTGTAGTATCTCTTTATATATCATGGACATTAAATCCTTATCAGATATGTGATTGCCAAATATTTTCTCCCATTGAGTTGGCTGCCTTTTCACCTTTTTGACAAAGTCCTTTGAGATGCAAAAGTGTTGAATTTTGAGGAGGTTCCATTTATCTATTTTCCCTTTTGTTGCCCATGTTTTGGGCATAAGGTTTACAAAACTATTGCCTACCACAAGATCTTGAAAATGTTTTCCTACATTTTCTTCTAGGAGTTTTATGGTTGTCACTTTTATATTTTGGTCCTTGATTCATTTTGAGTTAATTTTTGTATATGGTGTGAGAGAGGGATCTTCTTTCTTTCTTTTGGATATGGGTATCCAGTTGTCCCAGCACCATTTGTTGAATAGACTGTTCTGGCCCAGCTGGGAGGGTTTGACTGCCTTGTCAAAAGTCACTTGATTGTAGATGTGAGAGTTTATTTCTGAGTTCTTGATGGGGTTCCATTGGTCAATGTGTCTGTATTTATGTCAGTACCATGCTGTTTTTACATTACATTTTACATTAACTAGGTAATATTATTCAAAGTCCAGAAGCGAGAGTCCTCCAACTTCGCTTTTTCTTTTTAAGATGTTTCTGGCTTTTTGGGGCCCCTTACCCTTCCAAATAAGTTTGAAAATTGTGTTTTCCATTTGTTTAAAAAATGCTGGGGGAAGCGGCTGTGGCTCAATCAGTAGGGCTCCCGTTTACCATATGGGAGGCGCCGGGTTCGGTTCCCGGGGCCTCCTGGTGAAGGCAGGCCCGCCCGAACGGTGTGGTTGGCTGACCCAGAGAGCACAAGCAGCAAGGGGGGGATAAATGAATAAATAAATAAAATCTTAAAAAAAAAAAAAAATAAAAATAAAAAATAAAAAATGCTGGTGGAATTTTTATGCTGTTTTTTTTTTTTTTTAATTGTTGTTGTTGTTGTTTTTAACCACTGTAGCTAAGTAATGTGCTTTAAAGTCAGGAAGTAAGAGTCCTCCAACTTCGTTCTTCTTTTTTAAGATATTTCTGACCACTCAAGGTCCTTTACTCTTCCAAATAAATTTGATAATTGGTTTTTCCTTTTCTGCAAAAATGGCTATTGGGATTGCATTGAATTTGTAAATCAGTTTGAGTAGAATTGGCATCTTAACAATATTTAGTCTTCCAGCCCATGAACTCGGAATAAGATTAGGAATTTTATAAACAGAGAGGGAGGAATTGTAAGTGAGGGTTAAGAATTAACAGATAATTATGATTATGAAATCATTTAGAGATACCTTTCTATTATAAAATAGCAAAAGGTTAATACCTGAAATTAATGAAGCTGGCTAGAGTGGTCCCAGCCTGTTTATGGTTATTGTAGATTTACTCTCACCCTTGTGTACACTTACTATTGTGACGGTAATTCTAGATTGAACTCACCCTTGTATGTACTTACTACTGGGATGGTAACCACTCCACCTGCCTCTGTTTAATATCCATATGAAAGACCTTTGTTCTGTATACCCCTATCCCAAACCCTTGTGTCTGACCCTAGTTTGCTACCCCATCCCCATCAGCCCTATTCAGCCCTGTAATGTTTATTAATGAAGGAAACTGTGTTCAGCTCCTCCCCAATTATCATTAGCATCCCAGTGTTATAACATATTAGAATTTATGCAGATCGGGGAGGTAGTTTTGGGCCATGAGGCCGCTATGCTCCATTGCTTGCACAACCAATAAAACTTTTTCTCTCTTTGAAACTCCAGTGTCTCAGGAATTGGCGTTAAAGATACATCGGGAGGAAGGAATCTGCTTTTGCTTGGTATCAATACCAGAGATAAAAATTAACCCTAGTAGATTAATTTTTGACATTCTAATTTGACCGAATATTATGAAGCATTAAAATTGCAAATTATGAAGGTCATATAATTATATAAGATGAAAAAGTTATGTCAATGTTTAAAAAATAAAAACATAGATAAATAAAACCCTTAAACTCCTATAATAACATTGCCTTCTTACTGACTGGTGTTCCTTACAAGTGAGGCAGGCCAGAACACGGGCCTGAGGGGAAAAAAGAGTGCCATTGGAAAGCTCTAGGGCCATGAGGACAAAACAGTCAGTGCTATGTAAAACTGCTGCTCGCTGGTGCCCATCTTGCCTGCACTTGACAGTGGAAAGTCCTGTCAACAAGGGAGGATTCAACCGCCCGATGTCAAATATCTGAAAACAATAGATAAGGAGAAGCCCATTTGTACCCTCTCCCCTAACCCACACTCAAGCCAGCAGACACTTGAACCAATGAAAATGTTGTGTTTCCAATCCTTCTTTTGCCTACTCAGAACCAGTGAGAACATTGTAATTTACAAGTGTTCAATTACTTGGAGGAAAGAAGGGAGAGGGGGGGAAGGCCAGCCTTAAAAAGACCCCAGCCCCAGCCCCAGCCCCAGCGCACATCTGTCCCTTGAGCACGCCTGCATCCCTGTCTCAGGCGTGTACTTTTGCTTTCTTTCACTGTACAGTAAACTCTTTACTTGCTTGCTTAAAACAGGGCACATTCTTAAATTCTTTTTTGTGACATGGCCAAGAACCAAGAAACCATACCTGACAATATTAGTAGATTAATTTTTAGCGTTCTAATTTTGACTGAATATTATTGAAGCTGGATCCCTCTAGGTTCTTGGCTATGTTACATAAAAGAATTTGAGAACATGCTGGTTTAGTTAGGTCAGTAGTTTAATGAGGAAAATGGGAGAAGAGAATAGAAATAGGAGAAAATAAGAGATTAGGGATCCCCAGGTGTAAGTGTAGGTTGTTCTCTCCAGGGAGAGAAAGAGAGATTTGGCTTGTGTGGTTACTTTTGAAGCCACCAATTTTTTCCTCCCCTTGCTGATGTTTTGGGGAGGGATCCCAGCTGTTTGCTATTTTGATTGATTATTGTACCCATCAGTTCCTCGGGGTGGGGGGAGGGTGTCCAATAAGGCCCCTTGAGGGTATCCAGGGCTTATCTTTGACCCCGGATGAAATCTCATTCCAAATGGGGTTTCCTGGCCGGAGTCTTGTGGCAAACTTTTGGTGGGGTCTTTCCCTCAGGGGGTTTCCAGGCAGGGTTCTATGGCCAAGTGTTTCACGGCCATGTTTTTCTGCCAGGTTTTAGACTCATCTTCCCATTCCCTAAACTAGCCTGCCTCATTATGAAGCATTAGAATTGGGAATTATGAAGATTATATAATTATATGAGATGAAAGGTTATGTCAATGTTTAAAAAATAAAAATAGAGATAAATAAAATATTAAAACACCTTTAATAACTTTGCTCTCTTTACTAACTTGTATTCTTTAAAAGTGTTTGAAATCATGGAAAGTACAGGCCCTGGAGTCAGTCTGCCAGGTTTTCCATATTGCTCAATCACTTTCTGGTTTGGGCAAATTATTTAATCTCTCTAAGATACTGTACTTCCTATCTCGTAGCATTGTTATGAGGAATGAATTATACAGATAATGTAAGTAGCCATTAAGAACAGTGCTTGTAAGTACTCAATAGATGTTAGCTACAAACTTTCTCTTTGGTTATTTTGTCATTGCAATGAAAAGTTACAAAATACTAAGTAAGGCAGAACAAGAAAGTAAACACTGCAACTTCATCTCATTGTGTAAATTACTTTTAAAACCATACACAAGCTATTAGTAACACTTAGCAATATTTAATAGAACAGTGTTTCTCAATATTGAAAAGATCTAGGTACCAAAGCTTCTTTCAAATAAAAAATGAATCATTTATTTTCCACAAGGAAATTCCTGTCTTTTACCTTTATTTTATCTAATAATAGCACATTTTACAACCACTGAGTAAAATTTGTTTGCCAGTCAAACCTAAGTCTCAATTGATAGAACTTATTTTGCATGAAAAAAGAAACTTTCTAAAGTATCCGTTGCTTGAGTAAGCAATTTAAAATACGAAGAAAAGATCTGGCAACGTTTTCATTTCTTTAGAGACTTTATAAGTAAATTCACTTCTCCCAAACTTCAGTAGCTGATAATTCTGCAAACAACACAACCAGGCCAAAATAAAAAACAAAACAAAACAAAACAAAAAAAACCAATAAAATAATATGAAACAAACAAAAAAATAGATATAGTTCGCTCTAAATTGTTGCCACAGTTATTCACGCACACTTTCTAATCGGGGTCAGAAAATACTACGCAGGCTTGAAAAATGGCTTAGATGTTCCAATGTCTTAAGGCTTGAAAAATGACCGGGTCTTTCCAGGCCTTCAACATTCCAAATCAAAGCAAAAAGTACAACAGATTCCTTTATTCTGTTCTACCACATGGTATTTTAAATTCAACAAAATTGTAAAACTTGAGGGACAAAAATGTTTACCTAACAATTCCCCTAACTTTTCAATTTAAAATTAGTACTAAATTTCCACTGTTATATGCCATTTCAAAATTTTTCTTCAATACATAAAAGAATTTAGAGATTTTTGTCACTTATTTCTTATCACAAAACTAAATTATTTATTATTATTAGCTTAAATTTTATCCCACCATCTTATAATTCAATAGCAACATACCTTCTACAGTCTATTTTTTTGTGTTTTTTTAAACTTTATTTTGTACATTTAATAATTGAAAATACAAACAGTTAAAAACTAAAAAGTAAACACAGATGAATATATACATTTCTCAATTAAATGTAATGGATACATATAAAATTTTTTTTAATCAAACAATATGTTACACAATATATTTGGTTCATAGTAATGCATTCATACAGTATTTGTCCTTTTGTGTCTGGCTTGCTTCACTCAATATAATGTCCTCCAGGTTCATCCATGTTGCCATATGCTTTACGACTTCATTTCTTCTTACAGCTGCATAATATTCCATCGTGTGAATAGACCACAGTTTGTTTATTCATTCATCTGTTGATGGACACCTGGGTTGTTTCCAACTTTTGGCAATGGTGAATAATGTGGCTATGAACATCGGAGTGCAGAGGTCTGTTCGTGTCACTGCTCTCAGTTCTTCTGGGTATATACCCAGTAGTGGTATTGTAGGGTCTCGTCTATTGAGTAAATAAAATTGTCTACAGTCTATTGAGTAAATAAAATTGCCAGTCTGGATGTCAAATGAATTGGGCAAGTCATCATATTTCTTGAAGGCTACCCCAGGCTCCATAAGGTGAACTCAGAGAGGAGGGATTGGGGAAAAGGGTGAAGAGGAGGATGTATTTTCCCAAAGCTGTTCTTTAATTATTTTCCCCCAGAATGAGTGCTTTGTTTGTTTTCAGTCATGTAAATGTCCATTTCATATATTAACCAAAGTCTGTGAAATAAAATATATTTCTGCATCCCATTTTTAGCCAACTAACCTGTAAGAACCACTGTCCTAATAAAAACATTGTGTTTTTAAAAGTATACAAAGTTGCAACAGAAACACATAAAGTATCAAAGCAAGGTTAATAGAAAGCAATTGTCAAATATGTTACTCTCACATACACATATATGCATACAAAAGTGAGCAGTATAGGCAATACTAGTATCAGAAAATAAAAGAATACAAGGCAAACAGAACCAAGACCATTTTATTACAATTTTTGAAGAAGTTATAATAAATGTGGGCATTTATGTACCAAATAAAAGTGTGTGTGTATGTGTGTGTGTAAGGTGAATTAATGGAAACTTCTGGGATTTTGTAACAACTTACCTTATTAATATTAAATTTTATATTTATCTTGCATAGGTTTCCCTTTTTCGCCTGCCAAAGATTGTATCATACAAATAAAAAAGGTGTACCAAGTGTTATTTTGTGTGTAATTTCCAAATGTTGATATACATTTTGAAAAATTTTTATTGTAGCAAAATATACAACTCCTCCCTCACATTTTAACACTTTCAAGTACAATTCAGTGGCATTAATTACATTCACAATACTGTGCTACCATCACCACAACATCCATTACCCCAACATTTCCATAACCTCAAACAGAAATTCTGTACCTGTGAAACAGTAATTCCCCCTTCCTCTCACCCTACTTCCCACCAAGCACCCTGTCTCTGGTAACCTGAAATCTACTATCTGTTTCTATGAATTTGTTTATTCTAGGAATTTCATATCAGCAAGCTCATACAATATTTGTCTTTTTTGTGTCTTGCTTATTTCGCTGTATGTGATGTTTTCTAGATTCATCCATGTTGTAGCATGTATCAGCAAATGTTGATATTTTTAAGGGGTTAGATTTCTTTTAATGGCATCTAGAACTGATGACATAAATTAGGGATGATTGCCCTGAGTTATCATGTAGGTTTTCCCTCCTCAACAAAGAAAACACATTTCTTACTTCAGATAAGAAAAAGAGAGACTCTTCCACCCAGAATACTTTTTACAAAATAATAATTTAACTATTAATAATAATTATATTACCAAAATACTTTATCATCTATTATTCTTCACTCATGCTACCATTTCTAGGCCGGCAAGACATGTCGGATTTAATATTTTCAACAAAGGACCATTTATTTGAGCCCTGACTATAATAAATTACTTTAGATTTTCAGAATATTCTAAGCAACCTATGGGGTTAAGCAATATACTATTTGAATTAGATAACCTCTGGAATCTCTTGTACCACTGAGATTCTATCAAGTAATTGGAGGAGATGGAAGTGCTGTGGGTCTAAATTCTATACAACTCATCATTCTAATTATGCCACCTACGGAGAGGCCAGCTGGCTAATTGTCAAGAGACCTCAGAAAGTTCATTTACATTGGCAAATTCACTGTGGTACAGGCACTGAATCTTTGCTTTGCAGAGGCTCAAAAACTTGAATTTTTGTCAGCACATTGAAAGTAAGTCCTTTTCTTGGCAGGCTCATATTATCCAAGCTTGCAGAGACTGAAATGCCATTTTATTAATTTATAATGGGAAATAAAACTTTCATATGGATTGTTATGCTTGCATCAACAGGACCAGTGCCTTTCCTCTTTAAAGGCAAAACTACAGATGAAGCCAATTATAATCGAAAACTTTTGGGGGTATGTATTCAGAACAGGAGGAGGGAGTTAAATTAGGGACAAACTTGTCATGTGGCCTAGAGTGTTTGGGATCTCTTAACCAAGGTCTCCTCTCTTCTGGAAAGAAACTGTCAACTCATGGATTTGGGGACTTCCATTTCCCATTCTGTGGGACAAACATGCCACCCCTCTAAGACATGACAATCTAATAGAGGAGACAGTCAAGTCAATATTTCATAATAGGGTTAAGTATAGAATGTAGGTATGCACAGGCTGTGTAACTTAGTTTTGGGTGGTGGTGAGACTTGGAGATGAGTAGGAATTAGACAGGCAAAGGAAGGATGGTGAGAGGAACATTCCAGGCATATGGAATAGCATGTTTAATGGAAGAGACTGGGGGATGGATGTGGCTCAAATGGTTGGGCGTCCGTCTCCCATATGGAGGGACCTGGGTTCGATCCCTAGGACCTCCTGGTAAAAAAAAAAAAAAAAAAAAAAAAAAAAAGGAAGAGACTGTGATGAGGTCAGAAAACTGCACTAGTTCAGTATGCCTGAAGTGTACTAGTGCAAATAAAATAATGGCAAGAGATGAGGATGAAGGGGAGCTGGGGGCAAGATCATGTGAAGGCCTTGCAAACCACAGTAAGGAGTTTGGCTTTGTATCCTCAGTACAATGGGGGAACCAGTGAGGGATTCAAAGCAGGAAAGTCATGATCAGATTTGTGATTTAAAAAGATCACTCCAGCTGTAGTGTGGAGAATGAATCGAAGGGATGCAAGACCAGAAAGAGATGAGTTAGAAACCCAGGTTAGAGTGGAGTGGCTATAAAAATTGTGTGAGGCAAGGTAGAATTTACCTCACTGGGTGAGTAATTGGATGTGTACTAAAAAGGGAATAATCAGGATGGCATTCAGATTTCTGGCTTGGGCATGGTAACAGCAGTCATTGTCCTAGGAACACCGGAGTTCATGGCAATGGGGGGAAGGGTGGATAGGAGAGGAAGATGATAAGTTCAGTTTAGAGTTAGACATTTGGAATTTATCTGGCGGATTCTGTGGGATATCTAAGTGGAGACGTTCAGTAGTGTTTTTGTTTGCTAAGCTGCTGAAATGCAATATACCAGAAATAGGTTGGTTTTTATAACGGGACTTTGTTGGCTTACAAGCTTATGGTTCTGAGGCTGTGAAAAATGTCCAAATCAAGGCATCACCAAGTGATGCTCTCCCTGAAGACTGGCTGCCCATGATCCTAGACTCTTCTGTCACATAGCAAGGGACATGGCAGCATCTGCTGGTTTCTTCCTTCTCAGCTCTCAGCTTCTGAGCTTCTGGCTTCAGTGGCTTTCTCTGTTGCTGTCTTTCTTTCTCCATATTCATCCTGTTTATAAAGAACTCCAATAAGAGGATTAAGGCCCACCCCAAGCCACGCCTTACTGAGTTAACCTAATCAGAAAGCCATTAACGGAAGTAACTTAATCAAAAGTCCCACTCACAAGAGGTTCACATCCACAGAAATGGATTAGCTTTAAGAACATGGTTTTCTGGGATACATACAGTCTCAAACTACCACAAGTAGACTTTTGGATATTTGAGTTTCACATTCAGAAGAAATATCTGGGCTATAGATTTGGGGCTGACCAGCAAGTAAATAATGTGCAATTGAAACCACAAGAGTGGTAATCAATAGACATGTATGAGGTTGGGTAACCTGAAGCTGTAAGCTTGTAGCTGTAAGCAGTCCACCTTGTTTAGCTAAAATAAAAAATCCACAAATTATAATACCACCCACTCTCCTGTATACATTTTGCAAAGCCCTTCCCAAGTTGAGTAGTTCTAGAATACGACTGGAAACTCAAAGATGGGGGTGGTATGTGTTTTATTTCCATTTTATTATAGCACTGTAAATATTGTTGCCTGGCTTATGCTAGTCACCTGCCTGCTGCTACTCTTTTTTTTTTTTTTTAAGATTTATTTATTTATTTATTCATCTATCCCCTCCTTGCTACTTGCGCTCGCTGGGTCAGCTAACCACGCCGTGCTGGTGGGCCTGCCCCCACCAGGAGGTCCCGGGAACCGAACCCGGGGCCTCCCATATGGTAAACGGGAGCCCCACCGATTGAGCCACAGCCGCTTCCCTGCTACTCTTAATTGACTACAGCTGGGGAAATTATAGGGTCATGTCATGGATTTGACTTTGGGGATTTTGCCCACACAACATATAGATATAATATGGGGTGAAAAGTTGGGAGAAGGAGACCTGAAGCTCTCTACTCAGTTGGACACCACAACCATGGGAATCTTCTGCTATTTTATGCATTGATATCAAAGCTGGACTTTGCCTAAGCTGGGTGTTTGGGCAGAGTCTATCTTTTTAATAATTATTTAGGAAGGGAGGATGGAAATAGATTTTATATTCTTTTTTTTTTTTTTTTAAAGAAAACACTTTATTGCTCAGAAATTAAAATGTAAGTATTAAACATGTATTTTCTACATAATTTATTGAGATAAGGTTATCAATATCAAATAGAATGTTAATTTTCTCCATTTGCTTTAAAAAAAAAAAGATTTATTTACTTTTATGTATTAATTTATTATTTATGCCCCCCTTCCCTAGATGGTTCTCTCTTCTGTCTGCTCATTGTTTGCTCGCCTTCTCCAGGAGGCACCGGGAACTGAAACCAGGATCTCCCACATGGGAGGCGAGTACCCAACAGCCTGAGCCACATCCGCTCCCCTCCATTTGCTTCTATTCATTTGTCTTCTTGGCCAATTCATTTTTCCTTCCCAAGATCATTGAATGCCACACTTGAGGCTAAGAAGAATTTCTGAATACCACGGCTATGGGCCTGAACATTGATCTGCAGCTACCTATATGTTGTAACTTTAGGTACCTCTTACAGTTGTGTTTTCAGCCTCCTTTTTTTGGAAAGCATTTATCATGATGACCTTCATACTTCTTTAAAACTCAGGCTTTGCTACACCTCGAGGTGGGAGACAGTTCTCTTGTATTTGTTGCTTCAGAACTTAAATCCTTTACCAGTATTTTCATCATTAAATTTTTTTTTAGATCATAATACTTAGTGAAAATGGGACTTAGGCCGCGTCAGGGCGTCCAAGGGCCGCCGGGCCTCACGGCTGATATGCCCACATACACCTTCCCTCCTTGGCTGCCCGGAGCAAAAGCCAATTTTATATTCTTAAACATTGTGCATCTCTTTCTTAATGTTCAAAATAATGAACAGATAAAATGTATTTATTGCATGTAATCTTCTAAAGAAGACAACTTCTGGGAAAGCATTTTAAACTATGTAGAAATTACATAATAAAATACTTTACTTGTTTTTGTTAAACAGCTTTATGCTAGCCTCAGAAGTCACACAGTGTCACTTCCACCACAAGAGTGTACATTGAAGCAAATAGCTAAGCTAGCCCACATTCAAGGGGAAGAGAATTAGAGTCTACCTTTCAGCAGGAGGAGTGTCAAAGAATTTGCAGATATGTTTTAACCCCCCCCCCCCCTGAGAAAAAGATGCTATATGTTTTTGAGGAGTTATTCCAATGTACTTACTACTAACAACTGGTCTGAAATTCCTTCCACCCTCTGTCTCTCCTTTCTTCTCTTCTCCCCTCTCTCCCTTTCTCCCCATTCCCTCCCTTCTTTTTTCTTTTTCTTTCAACTAATTTACTGATATTGACTGTACAGTATGCCATAGTTCATAGCTATTAAACTCCAAATATAGACATATATTGCCAATTGAAAAGAGTTTTAAATGTTGACCATTATCCTTATATTTCCCTTCAATATAGGAAATGGAAAGAATCATAGCCTTGTAGCCATGGCTAAGTTTCAAATTTCTCTGATCCTCCATGAACTCATCTATGAAATTTGCCAGAGTTGTAGACAACATATGTGAATTGTCTGGTACAGAGCCAGGCTCTTTGCTCTTAATAGCTTACATCTAGCATATATTATCTTATAGAATTTTGTTTGTCTTCCAACATTTCTCTAGAGGGAGGATAGCTTAACTCCTATTTAATAGGAAATCTCTAAAGCCCTGAGAGAATTCAGCGGACTTACCTATGGTGGTGGTGATAGGATCCATATTCTTAAATCCAATGTTCCTCCTAACCACATTTTATGGTATTCCCTTGATGAAATGTCAGGATCAATTCCTGCCAAATACTATCTTTCTTTTCTTTTGGAGAACCTTTTACAGAACAATTTTACCTAAATAGGTGAAACCCCAGAGTCCATATTTCTTGGTTATTTGTTTATCTAAATGAGTGGGGGGAATGGTAGAGATTATTACCAATCTGTGTAAGACTCAACTTATAAATTATGATCCCTTTTATGGTAATTGGTTATCTACCAGTGAAAATAGAAATAGATCCACTTTTCGACCTTTGCCACCCTGCTCTGTGCCTCTAGAGGCTGAACTTGAGCCACTCACTACAATTCCCAGGCCCCCTTGACCTTGCTTCTTGTTAGGGTAGGCCAGTGGGAAACACCAGCAGGAAATCCAGAAAGTGGGAATGGAGGGAGCCTGTAGCATATGTTTCCTTGGTACCCTCCCTTTATTTCTTCCTTCCTTCCCTTCCTTCCTTGCTTCCTTTTTCTTTCTTTCAGAACCACCTCTTTATTAGACAAAAATATAAATAAAAGCTTCCAACTTCTTGTATATGTTGAAAAAATTTTTTTAAAAAAGGTCACTTGGATATGAAATATGGTCCAAGTGGCCCAAAAGTAATTCTATGACAGAGTATTAGTCTAAATACTCTTGAAAGTCTAAAGTGTTTTTTTTCCCTCTCTATGGCTATCAATATTCCACCAAGCTGAAAATTTTTATTTTGTCAAAATGTACAAATGGAATTAATAAACCAATCTACACATTCTAGGTTTCTAAACATTTGCCAACGATGGTTTCTGTAAGAATTTGTCCTTCACAGTTCAGAAACAGTTCAGAGGCTTGAAATTTTGTGAAAGTCCAACTTTCCCTCCTTTCTACACAAATTAAATTTTCTTTTCAGAAGTCTTGCCAGATGCTTGCTTTGTTTGCCTCTCCACACTGCTGCTTAATTTGATAGATTTCATTTTCTAATTGTACAATAATCCATTCAATCTTGTAATTCTTATTAACCAGGGATAACCAAGTTGACTCCATTTCTCTCAGTTTATATCCAGCTGTTAGTTGCATGTTCTTTTGCTGCCAGTTTTAATCCTGAATGTGCTTCCTTAACTTCTAGAACTCTTACTGGGCATGTTCAATCATATGAACTAGATTTTCATTATATATTTTCCAGACATTGCATCCCTGCTGTGATATTAGCTCCAGATTCTCAATCCGAACAGACTGATACTCTAACTGGGCCATACAATTGTTTACACATTCTTGCCATTCAGTAATATCATTTTTCTGACCTGAGGAAGGAGCTGGGAGCTTATATTGTTTCATACTGAGCAATTCAATTGGTTGCCGGGCAGTCAGTCTTTCAAATTGATTTCTCAATATGTCGGTTTCAAAAGCAGAATAATCCGGGCCTATGACGTAGCTCAGGTAGTTCTCAGTAGGTCGGTATCTGCGAGTTTCTTCCTTTACCAGCACCAGAGCCGCTTCCCCCCCACCAGGTGCTTCATACCCTTGTTCAAAATAGGGCAGCGCATCCACCATAACCTTTCAGGTGATCAGAACTGTGCCCGCCATTCTCTTTCAATTTTAAGTGATTTCTGAGTATCCCTCTACTGAAGGTCACAGTCCCTGTCCTGAAGCCCTCTCCTATAGCTCTCTTTGGGTTTTGTTAACGACTCCCTCTTCTATTCCTTTCAGGCACTAGCCAGCTATATATATAAATCCTGCTGTTGCTAACCTGGAAGTTCTTTACCATTTCTTGTTGGTTTCCCTAAACTCTGACATCCTGATTTAAATAGTGCCCTCCTTTAAGAGACCTCTTTCTTACCACATTTTCCCACTGGGCTCCTAACTGAAAGAAGCCTTGAAGCTTCCACCCAGGCTTTTTTGGAATACTTTCTCTGGAAATCCAGCTACTGTGTTGTGAGAAACTCAAGCCACATGAAGATACTGCTTGTAGGTGCTCCAATTGACAGCCCCAGCTGAGCTCCAGCCCAGAGCCAGCCTCAAATGGTAGGCCTCTTAACCGGCAGCCATCTCAACCGGCAGCCATCTCAACCCAGGCACCAGACATGAGTGAAGAAGCCATCTTAGAAGTCAGTCCTCTGTCCCCCGTCACTTCAGCATTCACAATGTGGATCAGGGACAAAGCTCTCCTTTTTAAAACAAAATCTTTCTCTGAACTCCATTATATAAATCAAATAAAAGGTGAAGCTACCCCAGCTGATGCAAGAGAGAATACAGCAGGGCCTCACTTACTTGGTTTTCCACGACCTTGGAGGTGACCTCTGAGGAACTTAGGGCTTGGAGGACCACACTTTGAAAACTACTGACTAAGAAAATCCAAGAAAACAATGACCCTGCTCAACACTGGGATGACATATCTCCACCAAACTCTTTAAATATGTCACCTGTCACACAAATACATTTCAGAAGCATGTGAGAACATAGCTCCAGATATTGGTCACATTTCTAGAATTCACCCATACCACCTTTTGTACACTCCAAGTACTGTTTTACATTTGGTTGGCTGTTCAGCTAGGGAGTCCACAGGCTGGTCTGAGGGAGTCCACAGGCTAGTCTGAGTTAGAAGACTGATGGGAATGATGACTTCAGTTTGATTGAAGATTTGTTTCATGTTGATTTGCTTCTGAACCAGCAAACAGGTAATGCAAAGAATATTTATAATATCAAAAACACAAGTGAGTTGTCCTAGCTTCCCATTGCTTTCCTAGTTCAAAATTTGTAGTCTTAGAAAACCTGTGCAGAATGAGAAATCTACCAGGTCAGAAAGCCCCAAACCATGAACTTCCTGCCTATGATTGTAGAAGTTTTATCAGCACTCAGCAGTCCACTTTATCATAGATGGGACTTTTGTTCTACCATATATTTTTCTATGGTCTATTTTGTACTCTATCAACTTGAGGTTTAAATGCAATAGGCTTGGCCATGACCTAACATTTACATATTAAGGGAACTATCTTTAATAGTTCTTAAAATGTAACTATTATTTTTGGATTTTCCCTAACCTTGCCACCAAAGAAATTCAGTGGACACCTGATATTTGTCTTGAGGTTGCTCAAATTAACTAGAGTCTGGAGGAAACCAAAGGGGGACACAGGATTACGCATGCATCTCTCTACTCTCTTGAAGTCTTCCTCATTGCCTTCCATTCCACCCTGCTCCTAAGGGTTGAAACAAACACAGGTTGATACTAGGCTTCAAATTAGTTGGTTCAATGATGCTAATGTAATTGGTAAAAGTGAACAATTCAGTTTTGTTTTTTAAAAAGAGCTACTTGCCAATAGCTGGTTATGTACTCCTTAGAATCAATAAACTCTTTTGGCTTTATTTATATAGAGACTTTATTTACACATCTGGCCCTTTGTTATTTTGTTGTGATTTTTTATGGTTTTCTTTCTAATTGCAAATGAATTATTTGGTCATCAAACATGAAATTAGCAAAAAGAAAAGTGCCTTAACATCGTTCTAAAACATAGAAGGTAGGTGTGATGTTAATTTTATGTGTCAGCTTGGCTAGGTTATGGTATCTAGTTGTTTGGTTAAACACAGGCTTGGATGTTGCTGTGAAGGTATTTTGTAGATATGGTTAGCATCTATAGTTAGTTGAATTTAAGTAAAGGATATTACCCTTAATAATGTGGCTGAGTTTTATGCAATCACTTGAAGGCCTCAATACCAAATAACAGGTTTTCAGAAAAAGAAGAAATTCTGCCTCAAGACTACACCAGTTTCTAGCCTGCTAGCCAACTCTATGGATTTTGGACCCAAGACTTCAACATCACTCTTACCATTAAAATTTCTAGCTTGCTGGCCTGTCTTACAAATTTCAGACTTGCCAGACCCCATAACTGCCAATTCGTTAACATAAATCTCTCTCTCTCTCCCCCCACACACATACACACACACATACATATCCTGTTGGTTCTATTTCTCTGGAGAACCCCGACTAGAACAGTAGGGAAGAAGGTTGTTTCCTATAAATATTGGGAAATTTTGAAAAGTCAAGACATGTATTTATATAGTATATCAAAAGAAAAAAGATGATTACCAAATAGGATTAAAAGATTGTTGTAGTTAGACTATTTTCACAAATAGGAAGATATTAGCTTAGGGAATCCTGGCAGTTTATAGGAATAATTATCTACATGTCATTCATTCATTCAGCAAATATTTACTTAGTGCTTACTATGGGTTGAGCAATGTTTTAATTGTTGGGGGATATGATGGTGAATAAGAGACAAGATCCTTGTTCTCAGGGAACTTATGTTATTTTTGGGGAAACACAAATAGACAAATAAGAAAAATCCAAAATGGTAGTTTACTCTGTTATGCAGAGAATAAAATTGGGTGATGTGATAGAGAATGGAGGCCACTTTAAATGAAGTGGTCCTGGAAAATCCTCTGAGAAGATGAACGTTAAGGTGCAATCTGAATGCCAAGAAGTTAACCACAAGATCTCAGGAAAAGTATTTACTAAACAGGGATTGGTTAGGGCAAAGGCAGGGATATGCTTTGTGCAATTGAGGAATAAAAGCCCATGTATCGGGGAGCGGATGTAGCTCAAGTGGTTGAGCACCTGCTTCCCACGTACGAGGTCCTGGGTTCGATCCCCGGTACCTCTTCAAAACAGAAAGACAAACAAAAAGAAAATAAAAGTCCATACGGCTGGAGCATAGTGAACCAAAGGGAGAGCGTTGTAAGAGGAGGGAAGAGAAACAGTTGGGACTAAATGGGGCAAGATGTATGGATTTTATTGAAATTGTGATGGGACGCTATGATCAAGGAGGAGAGTGAGCCTAAGGCAAATAGATGACTTGTGGGCTGTGTATAATAGATAAAAGAAGGGGCCCTAGGGCCAAGTGTTGGGGCACTCTACAGCTCAGATAAGTAGTGGAGAAGTCATCAGAGTCTGAGAAGGAGTGGTCATTCCTGTGCAAGGAAGCCAAGAGGATAAAATAATTTGAGAGACTGAGCAACTGTTGAATGCAGCTGGGAGAAAACCGAAATCAAAACAGTGATGTTATCACTGAAGGTGGCATCTTGTAGCATTTGGTGATCTTGACAAGAGCAGGCTCATTGGAATGGTTGGGAACAAGGTTTGATTGGAGGGACCCAAGCAGAAAATGTCAGGTAAGAAAGTGAAACAATTACAGGTGTGAAAGTCACTGCAGAGAATGGGAGAAAGAACACAAGAGGAAAGTGTAATAGTACTGCTGCTAGGCAGTACTGAGTGCCAATCTGAGATCTGTGGCTGTTAAAGTAAAATGAGCTCAATAATCCTAGTTATAGATGTGTATCTCTAGTAATATTCAGCTGTTCCTGTGCAACACAGAGTAGGTGGGTAGTTGTTGGTTTAAGTAGGATTGGGGCTTTTCTAGATGAGTGCCATGGAGGGAGAGAGAAGTTAAGAAGTTCAGCACATTTACAAAGGTGGTGGGATGCTATATTGTTGGACCATGGGCTTTAAGTTGGGTTTTGATGGAAATGGCTGATAGTTAGAAAGTAGAGGTTTTGATGTGGTCAAAGAATAGCTGGTGTGGGATTAATGTAAGTAAGCAAAACTGGTAGGAATTAGTGGTCAGATAGGGTAAGCAGAACTGTTCTGTGTGGGAAGCTGCTGTGATTAGTGGAGGGTATTCTTACATGATTATGCCTCTTCCCATGCTTATTTTCTTTTGGAGTAATTATGTTCTCTAGTGTATTATTTCAGTGATGGAGTTACCATAAATGGCAGGGGAGTGCACAGCTTTTTGAATAACCCAACTAGCTAAACAGTCTCTGAAAGTCTATTATTTATGTCAAAGGATTCCACAGGGGAATTCCAGTAAAGAGAAGGGCTTAG
The DNA here is from genome assembly GCA_026826555.1 of Tolypeutes matacus. Lineage (NCBI taxonomy): Eukaryota > Metazoa > Chordata > Mammalia > Cingulata > Chlamyphoridae > Tolypeutes > Tolypeutes matacus. Next base: position 25,768,900 of record JAKSZT010036119.1, on the reverse strand, counting down.
CATATGACATGAATAAGCAGTTTAAACTAATGTTTGAAAAACTAGTGAAAAAGAGAAACTTATGTCTCAATTATACACTAAAATTTCCCCCATATTGTCTGAAAATAAAGCAGTCTAGAAAAATAGAAAAAGTTCTCTATTTTTGCTTGAATGTATTTAAGTGCATTTTTATCAATAGTGATTAATAATGTATTAGTTGTAGGATTGACTGTTTCACTACAAGTCAAAAGCAGATATGTTTGGGATAGAAATAACATATATTATGCTTTACTCTTTATAAAAATACTTTCACATTCATTAACTTGTTGGAAAATAACTTTTAATTTGTTGTTGTTTTTCAAAAGATCTGATAGTACTTTCCAATAAGCACTCCATTTCATTGCTTGGTGGAATAAGGATACTTTTCAGTAGGGCTTATTGCATTATTCCCTTTCTTTTTCTATTTAAACAATATCAAATGCTTCTCGCTTTCTCCCAGAATGAAAATGGAGCCTATTAGTAGGACTCAGGAGTTGCAATTTTTCTAGATTAAATAATGATGTGCGTAGAAGTCAGTTCCAAAGTCCACATACTTGTTTTGGCACACTGCTTGCGTGTGACCTCATTATACATAATCTATAAAACAGAAGGCATTAAAGATGACTTATTTCACGTATCTATGATCAGAATAGGCTTTGTAATACCTTAGGAGAATGGGTCTGAGTATACAGCGCATGCTAACGGCATCAGTTCACTAAATATTGTTGTTATGGTCCCCAAAGGCAACCTCAAACTTTTCTTGCCAGCTCAAATTCCAGCTTCTTCCTACCCTTTCCCCCCACCCCCCCCTCCTGATTCTCTTTACTTTCTCTCTGCCTGAAATGAGAAGCAGGACGGTAGTAGGAAAAGGAAACCAGGGATTGAAAAAGGGGAGGGAAGCTCAACAGACCGGTTAAGCGTGTCTCTGGTCTGCTTCCACTCAGGGGCTAAGAGGTCAAGGCAGCTTTTCCAGAAGAAATGAGGCTCAACTCAGGCTTGGATGTCTAGTCCAAAGCTACGGCGGTCAAGGGAAGGATCACACACACATTTCACAGCGTCAGCCAGAGGCGCCCTCGCAGGTACCAAGCAGGGAGCCCCCACTTGCCCCCGAGTCAGGGACCACCCCCACGCCGTCTCCCTCGGGGTCCCCACCCGGGTCCCCACCCCGTTCCCAGCGGTCACGCGCCAGGCGTGCGGGCGTGGCCTCTGACTGAGATCCGGCGTGCGTTTGGAGCCGCGGCGAACGCCCGACCCTGCGGAAGAAGCGGCGCTCCAGCGCCTACATCGCCTGTCCGTCACTCGACCGCCCACGCTGCCGCAGCTTCCGATTGGTCGTGGGTCCCGGACGGCCCCCTTCAGGCCCGCCCCCCGTGGATGGACAGGTCGGGAAGGCGGCGCGGCGCCGGCCCCGCCCCTCGGCGGCCGCGAGCGGGCCCGCCCAGCTGTCAGCTACGGGGTGGACCCGCGCGGGGAGGCGGGGGGTCGGCCCGGCGGACGGGCGGGCGCTCGCAGCCTGCCTCCTAGCTCGCGCGCGCTCTCTTGCCTCCTGTGGCGAAGTCGGGGCTGCCCGAGCGGCCGCCGCCACCGCCTCGCCTCGATCTCCATCCCCAGTCCCTTCCCGGCCCAGTCCCTCCCGCCCGCGCACCCCCGAGTAGTGAGTGGCCCCGCGTGGGGGCCGGTGGGGCCGGAGAGTCACCGCGGCGGCGCCGGGGGCTGTTTAAACCATGTTAAGGAGGATTTTGCAGAGGGTAAGAGAGTGAAACCGTCTTTCCGGCAGCACGTGAGCCAGGAGAGCCTGAGCCTGGGGGTCGTGGGTCTGTCTGCTGCGGGCGAGGGCGCCGCCGCCGCGCGGAAGAGCCCAGTGGGCGGTGCGGACGCTGCCGCCTCAGCGCCGGCTCCTTCCTTCTCTAGGCCCCGCAGCCCAGGAGGCGATTAGGCCTCTGTCGTCCGCCCCCGGGGCCGGCCGTGGGGGCGGGGAGGGCGGGTGGGGCGGCCGCGGAGGGACGGCAGGCGGGAGCTCCCCGCGCCCCCAGGCCCGGCGTCCGACTCCCGCGCGGGGCTGTCAAGTGCCAGAGGGCTGTCGGGCTGGAGGGTGTGGTGCCGGCGCGATCCTCCCAAGATCCTGGAGTGGGAATGAAAATGGAGAGTTAGTGCTGGTGGGACCGACCGGCCGGGCAGCCGCCTGCCGGGCTGGAGAACGCCGCGTGGGACATTGCGGGACGTTTAGGTTTGCCCCCAGCCTCCCCGCCCACCGTGCCCCCCAACTTTACACGACATACACCTGTCATACTGGGCTTAGGTTCTTCATCTGGACAGTATTTGAGGGTGATGTGGTGAGACCCGGCCTAGCAGGGCCCAGTCGTGACACTTCGTGGCAAAATCAGTTGAGAAGGAAGATACTACTCATTGTTGGAAAGTTGTTTTTTTTTTTTTTTTTTTTTTTTTTTTAATAAAAATGTATATCCCCCTTCAAGCCCAGTACTTTATTTTAGCAACCCGAGAATAGATCCGCTATAAGCTTTATTCAAATGGTATACACTAACTCTTTCAGCTTCTGCCAGTGCTATCTCTAGCTGAAATCTGGAGAAACCTAAAGATGTAAAGATTAGAGCATTGGAAATCTGTAGGTGTATTGCTTAAGAATCAGTTCCTAGAAAAACAGTTAAAATCTCTTATAAGTTTCTGTGCCCGAGTTTTTATTTTGGATAGTTTTTTTTTTTTTTTTTTTTTTTTTTTTTTTTTTTTGAGACAAGGATAAATTGTAACAAAATGTAAATGGTTGAAAAGTAGGTGCCAAATCCATTATTTGGTTATCTAGGGAGTAGGATAACTAGTTCAAAGGACAAAGGAATTAGTGAATTTGTAGTATTCAGCCAAGGAATGTACCAAAGAGAGTTGAGTCATCTGGTATATAAAAAGGGAGTGTTCTTGCATCTGTAGTGCAATATTGAGGTCATGTGAAATTCTTGGTCACGTATTAAGGGGAGAAAGAGTTAACTTCTGTATCTGACACTGTATTGACTTTTGATTATTTTTGCTGTAGTTTTGTCAGAGTTTTTTGAAATCTTGATAAGCAGTGATTCTGGCAGTAGCAAGGACATGCCCTATTCTCTTGCCATCAGTTCCTGTGTTCAACAGTAATATCCTCTGTACATGATTTACTTGCAATACTTAAAAGGTTTTCTTTGATCCGGTCTGGAGGAACTGACTACCTCTTGCCTCAGACTGTGTTTCTGTCATAGTATCACAAGAGAAAGTTAGTTTACCTGTGGTTTGCTTTAGAGTTTATACACAAAACAAAGTGTTTACTGACTTAAGAGTAGCTTTTGGTAGTTATAGATTAATTTTCAGAAATATGGGATATTTTTCAGTATTTTTAGTTAAATGTTAAGCATTATATAAATGTTTATATAATGTTAAGCATTATATAAAGGTCATTTTTAGTTTTGGAGCATATGCATAAACTATTATAGAAGTTTCAGTTGAAAATACAAAATTGGTTATTGCTGAGATGGGATATGAAAGCATCACATGAATATGTCAGTTTTTTTATGTCAAAATCATCTTTATTTGAATTCATAAATACATTAGTTTAATAGGTTAATCTACTTTGCTCTTAAATTCTCAGAATACATGGGTTATAATATTAGTACATTAGAAATTAAAACTGGTATATGGTTTTGGGGTGACCTGACAATTTGCATTTCTAGCCAATTCCTGTGATTCTGTCTTTAAGACTGGAATTCTTTGATTTGCTCTAAAGGTCAATTTTTTAAAAAAGCTAGATATGGAGACACATGTGTGCCAATTTTCTAACCCTCCATGATCATCTTTAAGATGGTATAGCATATACTTTCCCACCTCATATTTCAACGTCAAGGCTTTGCTCCTCTTTTCTCCTCAAATCTGAGGTATTTTGGAATTGAGAATTCTGTGAAACAAAAGTACAAAGTATAATTCACCAATAGATTAAAACCAGACAAAACACTCTTTTGTAATTGTGGTAAACTGAACCTAGATCCAGATTGGGATGCTCAAGAGAACTGTTTCCTGCATGGTTTGTCTCTTCAGTTATTGTCCGCAGGACTGGGAAGCTGTAGGAATATGTAGGTGCAGGCTCGAGGCCCAGCTTCATCTCCAACATCGTGGAATGGGACTGTACATGAATATGTCAGTTTGACCCACCAGTTTCTCAACTTTGGCACTATTGACATTTAGGACCAGATAATTCTTTGTTGTGGGGGGCTGTCTTGTGCATTGTAGGGTGTTTATACCAGCATTCTTGACCCTACCCCCCTAGATGCCAGTAGCACCCTCCTATTGTGACAACCAAAATGTCATCAGATTTTGCCAAATATCCGCTTGGGGCAAAATCGTCCCTGGTGGAGAACCACTATGTTTAATGTCTGCCCTCTTTTATAGGAAAGTTTGAAGTATTTCTCATAGTTAACTGCTTAACTTTTATTCAGTGTACTTATATTGAGTGTCGATGTATGCCAGGAGTTATGTTAGGGACTGGGAAACAGTTTAAATAAGATATGGGTCCTCCTTTCAGAACTCACAGCCTGGTGGGAGAGGGGGCCATTTAAAAGTAATTACAGTGCAATGTAATAGAAGAATATAGAGTGCCATGGGAGCCACTTTGTGGGAGGGTGTTGGGGCAATCACAGAAAACTTCAGAGAGGAGTACATATTCTCAGCTCAAAAGAGGGAAAGGCATGTCCAGAAGAGAGAACAGCAAATGTGAAGACATGGAATCATAAAAGAAGCAGATCCTGTTAGGGGGAGGCTGAAAAATTAAGACCAGGAACCTAGATGATGTGCGGGAATTGGTGGAAGATGAGGCCGCAGAGGAGCTGAAGACTAGATTATGAGAGGTGAGTTCAGCTTCCACCTTGTAGATGGGTTAGTGTTAATTCTCAGCATTTAACTGGGGCATTTTGATAAAAGCCTTAAATCTGGTGATTTGTATTACTAGTTGAGATACAGAATTAACTGTACAGGTGGTATTTACTAACAAGTATAACTTGAAGCTTTCAATTATGTACCATGGCAACCATTTTATTTTATGTGACAATCTTATTTCCTAGCAGAGGTATTAAGATAAAACATTAAAACTATAGTTGCTGATTTAGAGATTTGTTTGAAATGGTCTACATGCTTTGAAATCTTATTGCATTCTTTTAACATGTTTTCATATGAGCTTTTCATTTGAACTACGATAAAGCTTTTCAATAATGTTCTTTAAATAGTATCTTGAAAGAAGAAACAGACAACATGCTTACAGTCAGTTATAACTCGGAGTATTTGAGTATCATCACTAAGGTCCTGGGTACTTAAAAGAAAATTTAGTTTTTGGTTCTTTTTTTTTTTTTTCATTTGCTTACTAAATGGTGTCTCTCTGAGGCTTGAAAGAGCTTGGAAAAAAATGAGATAGTTCCAATATAAATTTATTGAATATTTTTCTTAAAAGTCTTTTGAAGATAAACATGAATTTGAAGAGCTTAATGGCCAGAAGGATGATCAGCGTTTGGTACCTTAGGCAATTTATAAACTTTGTCGTCATTTCTTTCCTAAGGAACTTACTGAGATTTAGTAGTGGCATATTAGATTTCCTTTTATTGGTAAATATTAGTAATATTGCTAAAGAAATATGGATTAATTATTTCAGAATTGTAGAAATAGAAGGGCTCCTTTTGTGGACCTCAGGTCTCTCTCTCTGGTTTTAAAAATGAGAAAGTAGCAACCAAGAGAGATTAAGTGATTTATCCAAGCAACACAGTAGCTGTTAAAACTCCCAGTCCATTTCCCTTTTCTTGGCACCACACTCTTCTTTAGCCCCCTACTCAACTGATATGGTTAACACTCTGCAGTCACTGTAGAAGATACAGGTAAAAGATGAGACTCAACTTTTGCCTCAAGGAACTTACATGACTAAAATGCCAAAGTAAGTGATATAGACTATTTAGGCTGTAGTACCACAGAGGAGGAAAGGTCAGAATGAACCTCTGAGAGTGGGGAGTTTTCTTGGAGAAAATGGGTTTGAGATGGGGTTTTGAAGAATGGATTTGATTGGGAGAGGTAGAGAAAAGATTAAGTTTCTTTTGAGGAAGGAGCTATAGGATAAGGAAAGACTCAGAGATGGGAATGATTTCATTCTTCCTGCTTTCTCTCCTTCCTTTTGTTATTGCCTTTTAACGAACAAATATTTAGGCATATTTGCTTTGTGCTACACTTGGGGATAAAACAATAAGACACAAGCCCTGCCATTAAGTAGTTTACAACCAAGTGATTTTTAGAGATAGATGCTTATTTGAAGCAGAAAGAAATAGAGAGGTCTGCAGAGGTAGTGTGGAGACTCATTGTGGAGGTGCTTGGTTGTCTAGCTCAGCACTGTCCAATGGAAATATAATATGAATCACACAAGTAATTTATAATTTTCTAGTAGCCACATTAAAAAAAAAATAAACAGGCAAAATTAATTAAAAAATATATTTTATTTAACCCAGTATATCTAACATATTTCAACATGTAATCAATGTAAAGATTATTAATGAGATAATTTACATTTTTTTTTGTACCATGTCTTTGAAGTCTGGTGTTATTTTATGCTAGCAGCACATCTCAATTTGGATTAACCACATTCACCTGTTCAAGAGCCTATTGTAGCTAGTGCTACTGTATTGGACAGTGCAGATCTAGTGTGTGTATATGTATATATGTATATAAATGTGTATATATGTACATGTATATATTATTCAATTTTCAAAAATTCTTATTTGGAACTAATATCAAACTTACAAAAAGTTGCCAAAATAAAATACAAGGAACACCAATATCCTCTTTATCCAGATTCAGCTATTGTTAACATTTTACCCTATTTGCTTTATCATTTGGCCACTTTTCTCTCTGTGTAATTTTTTTTCCAGAACCATTTGAGGGTCAGTTATGATCCTTTCACCCTGAATACTTCATTAAATGGTGATATCCCCTTAAAAAACTGTCGTTGTTTGCCAGTCTGCTATCACAAATACCACACGATGGGTTGGTTTTAACTATGGAAATTTAATGGCTCACAAATCAATAAATTGTTTTTGGAAGGCTAAAGTCCAAAATCAAGGTGTCAGCAAAGCTTTGCTTTCTCTTGAGAGTCTGTGTCATTCTGGTGCTGGCTTGCTGCAATCTTTGGAGTTGCTTGGCTTGCCTCCTGTCACATGGAGATCTCGCACTTCTTGTGTCTGCTCTTCAGGTTTCTTCGGGCATTTCTCTGACTGACTGTCCAAATTTTTCCTGCTTATAAAGGACTCCAGTAATATAGATTAAGGCCCATCCTGACTTAGTTGTCCAACCTTAACTAAGAATATCATCTTCAAAAGGTCCTATTTACAAATAAATTCATACACCTACAGGAATGCGGGTTAAGATTAAGAACATGTCTTTTGTGGGGGTGCATAATTCAGTCTACCACAATAACTCCAGTATAGTTGTTATTTCATAAATTTACATTAATTCAATTTACCATCCATATTCTAATTTGGTCAGTTGATCTGATAATATCCTTTATAGTATTTTCCCTCTTTCCGTACAGGGTCCAGTCTAGGGTAAGATATTCTTTAGCCTCTTTTAATCTGGAACATTTCTACAGCATTTCTTTCTCTTTTATGGTATTTCTGAAGAATATAATCCTGCACCTGCCTTAAGTTTTTTTTTTTTTCAATACAACATTTCTCATGTATTTATTTGTCTGACATTTCCTTGTGATTACATTGAGGTTACGCATTCTTAGCCAGAATCCTGCTTAGTGGGTATTGTATTCTTCTCAGGTTATCATATCGGGAGGTCCATGATGTCTACCTGCCCATCAAAAGTAATGCTAATTTTGAACACCAGTCAAGGGACAAGGTATTGCTCAATTTCTCCAATGTGTAATTGTTATTTTTTTTCCCTTTGCCACTAATGGGCAATTTGTGGAGAGAGACCTTAAGACCATTCAAATATCCTGTTCCTTAACAAACATTTCACCTAGATTTAGCATCCATTGCTGATTCTTGCCTGATGAAATCTTTGCCATGATGGCTGCAAAATTATGATTTTCCAACTAGAGTACTCTGTCCACATTTACCAATTGGCTATTGGCTCTCTATGGTAAATGGGACACCTCGCTTGTTCCTTTTCTCCTTCCCTCCATCCCTCCCTCCTTCTTTCCTTTATTTATTATTGGTATGGACTCATGAATTTCAAATTTTCCCCAATGGTGAATAACTCATCACTGTATTGAATTATTGAATTATTTTCATACTCAAATTGTCTCTTTCAAGATGGCTCCTGTGTCCTTTTGACATATTCCAGTCTTTTTTGAGCACTTCCTTATTTTCTGGCATAACAAGTTGTTTCAGTACCTTCCCTTCCTCAGCCCTGGAATGCACCATTTCTCTGAGAAGCCTCTTTCCTTTTAGTGGGGAATGAATGGTATTAGAGAACAAGATCTGCAGTGGCTTTGCTTCTTGATTCTTTCAGCAGACAAATCTAGCTGAAAATTTGAACTTTACTCTGTAGGTAGTAGGAAATCAATAAAGCTTTATTAAGCAGTGAAATATATTTGGCACATAAGAGGAGCTTAATATTTGCTGAATGAGTGTTGTAAAGAGTGTTTAATTTGCCATTGTTGTACATGATACAACCACAGATGATTAGAAGTGACCAGATATGAGTGAATTTAATATTTTAGGCATTTGGTGATTATGGTTTGTGTTAGGATGTTGACAGGGTGAGCAGAAAAGCAAAGGATGAGTAAGGGAGACCCTTTGAACATTTCTATTCCCCAAACATCTATTGTGGACTTACTATGAGTTCTGGGCACAATGGTGAGTAAAATAGATATGAACCCTCATGGAGCTTGGTGTCCAGTAGAGGAGACAGGGCTTGTTCAAATAATCACATAACTATATGATTATGTACTTCGAAGAGTGCAAGGATTAGAAAGAATAGGGAACCTGGAGAGCACCCAGCAGGGGCCTCTGATCTAACCTAGGGTATGAGGGAAGGCTTCCCAGAGTACTTGCACATTTAAGTTTGAGGAAATTATTAATAATTTATTGAAGCAAATTTTAAGAAGTGACAGCTAGTAGAATTATTTTTTCTCTGTATAGTTTTTTTTTTAAGCTTGTTAAGAATCAAGAAGAGACTAAGAGATAAAATAACCAGATCTAGAACAAAGCTTTTTTCTTTAATCCCAGTAGTCTTTTACTAAAGAGGCAGTGTAATTTAGTGGTTGAGAACATGTACTCTGGAGCCAGACTGCCTGGGTTCCTATCCTGACAGCTCCATTCACTAGCTGAGTGACTTTGGGCAAGACACTTGAATTCTCTGTGTCTCAGTAAAATGGTCTTAATAATAGTACTCTACTCATAGGGTTGTTGTGAGGGCTAAATGAATTAATACATGTAAGGTTATTACAACAATATTTGGCTCACAAAAAGCTCTAATAAGTGTCAGCTGCTGCTGATGTTAGTGTTTTATTGTTATTTATTTCAAAGGTCTTCAAGGAACACTTTCTTTATCACTTACTTGTTTCATCATTTTTCTTTTATGAACCTCCATTTATTTTTTTTCATAGATGAGGACTCAGAGCAGACATGTAGACATTCATTCAACATACCATTGGACATTTTTTCTGTGCTTACTTACTACTATGCTGGGCTTGGATAAAAGATGAATCAGACATATTTGTTGACAGATACTTAATGATTACAAAGCAATATGATAAGTGTTGTAATAGATACACAGAGGAACAGTTTATGAGCATAAAAGAAAATGCAACTAATTCTGCCTGTGGAATGGAGATTGTTGAGGGCCTTGCAGAGGCTGGAATTGACTCAGGAAAGGAGGGGCAAGAGAGAGGAGGCCATTTTAGGACTAGGGACCAGGCTAGTGTAAGGGCATATAATAGCCTAGCCTAGCATAGGGGAATTCTGAGTATTTCTGCATGTGGATGGGGATAGTTGTAAGAGATGAGACTTTGCTAAGCATTTTGGATCTTATACTGTAGACAATAAGAAACCACAGAAAGATTTTTTAAATGATTAGATTTATATTAGGGAAAACTCCCCAAAAAGCTATTTCCAGGTTGATCTTTATTAAAAAAAGCAAACCAGATAATATCATTTGCTGTCTAAACCTGTTAGTGACTACTTAGTGCCCATAGCAGATGTCCAAACTCTTTACCTTGGCACACAAGGTCCTTGATGCTTTGGTCTCTTTACATCACTTCAGGCTCATCTTCATATATTCCATATATGCACCCTTGCCATCCCTCACTAATTGTATTTTCCACTACTTCCCTGTTCTCTCATCCTTTTATACTTCTTCAGAAGCTTTTTATTCTGCTCAGCATGTCCGACCTTCAGTTGTCCACATTGCTCAGTTCAGAGGACAACTAGGAGTTATTTGCTTGCATTTTATTTTTTTCTCCCAAAGTAGCCCATGCTAATTAAGAGAATGGATTTTTGGAATTAGACCCCCAGTGAAGCCCTGGGCTCCTCCACTTATCAGGGTGAAACCTTGTAAAAATTTATCTGAGACCCAGTTGCTTTATCTGTAAATTGAGCATAATGTCTACCTCACAGGGTTATTGATGAGTTAAATGAAATAATACTCTTGAAGCACTTATCAAAGTATCTGACATTTAGTAAACAGTATAGGGTAGCTATTATATATCTCTAAAAAGTTTATTATATTGTTTTTGTAATTTGTTTTTTTCTCCCTCACTAGACTATGCAATCCCTTGGGGTGGGGATTTTGTTTTCTTTCTTACTGTATTTAGGGCCTAATATAGTGCTTGATACTTGGTGGTTTTCCCATAATATAGGTTAAATACTTGGAGGATGGATTCATTAAGGACAAGACCAGCTAGAAATTATTGCAGTTGTTCCTAAAATTATTGCAGATTAGAATCATCTAGAAATCTTTAAGAAAAAAAAAAAAAAGATTCTTGTATCCCTCCACTGAATCAGAATTTCTGTACCTCTGGGGGTAGGTCCAGGGGATGATGAAGGTTTGAATTAAGGCAATGACTTTGTGAATAGAGACAGAATGGACTGATTTTCAAGAAAGTTAAGAGAGAATTGATAGGACTTCTTGATTTGTGACTATTCTGAGTAATTGAGGGAATGGTGGAAGGGACTGAGGTAAAGAAAAGAGGGGGAAAAAAAAAGAATAGAGGAGGAAGAACAGGTTTGGAAAGGAAGATGAACCTGAGGTCTGGACACCCCAGAGCCGATTTTCAGTAGGCAGGTGGAAAGACAGGTCCAACCTTCAGGAGACAAGCAGAGACACGTGTAAGACAAGTGTAAGTATTGAAGAAGTCAAGTTAAATAAGGAGTGAGAGGTGCTCACTGAATTTGACTATTAGATCATATTTAATTCAGTTTCAGGAGAGTCATGGGGAGAAACAAATGGGAAGTAAGGAAATAGAAACAGGGAGTACAGACTCCTTGTCCAAGAAATATGTAAGAGAAGAAATGGGAAGTAATTAAATATTAAATGCATGAATCTAATCTGTCATCCTTGGAACATGTTCTAATAAAAGCTTTTAGTTGCAAGGATTAGAAACATCCTCAAATGAGTGTAAGTTGAAAAGGGGACTTATTGTAAGCCTTCAAAATGGCCCAAGAATAGGAATTGCTATACGGTTAGGTTTCCAGGGAATAGGACCTGGAATGGTATCAGGAACAGAAGCAGCTCTTCCCTCTGTCTCACTCTCTCTCATGGAACACTGATTTCTTGTCTCCACTTCTCTGCACCCATCCTTTTCCTCACCACAGAGTATGCTCAAGACCCCCAATGGCCATCTGACCACAGAAATTCTACATGCCTTTCATCTTGGCTTTACATAGCCAGTGGACAAATTTCTCATTTTCCAAGTCCCAAGAGAAGAATCTAAAATGTCTTGCTCATTTTTTCTTGGGAGGTCATGCAGGTTTCTGGCTAGCCCATATTAGTTGCCTCTTCTGACTCAGGTGTCCATTGCTGGTCTAGTCATCTAGACACCATGAAACATGACTATTACAGATCACGCTTTTAGAAACAAACTTTACCATGCCTCTGAACTGGTGATAATGGTTTTGATTAGGTTCATTTAATTCAAGGAATGGAGAATCCCTCAGGCTAGTTCAAATAATAGGATGGTCATGGTTATAAGGATACAGTTGGCAATAGGAGAGATGGAATTTAATAGAAATCAAATCCATAACCAAAAATTTAATATGACTGGGCCTCTGAGACATTTTCACTGGAAGGCTTTGCAGGATCCAAGGTATGCTAGTTGGAACTTTAGTGGCAGGGCTTTGTGGATTTTCACTCTAGAGTTCAGCCTTAAAGGACTCAGTGGTTCTTCGCATGTTTGCTTCCTTTGTATCTATATACTATTGTTTCTGCTATTAAACTAATATCCTTACCTTCTACTCTGGTTTCTTTTCTTGACCTCATAGTTGCTGTACACTCAGAATTTTTGCTCTACTGTAACTTTGGCTGGCTTTTTACTTTGATTTGCTCAAGTCCCTCATATTACTCATACTTTACCTCATGACAGCACTGTATGTCTGTTTAGTGCCAGTTTGTGGAGCTAATTATTCATTTCTTTTCATAGTTTGCAATTCAAATGCTTAAGCATAAGGCTCAGCTGTAATTCATTCCGAAGTGGGGGCAGACTTTTTTCTCCTCTCTATTGGGCCATTTTATTTGCTCTTGGCTAGCCTATGAATGGCTGTTGTTGAGTCCAGGTGACTATACCTGGTCAACTGGCAGTAGACATGAGCTCATATAACCTGGCTGTTTTAGGATATGTTCTCAACATGAGCTGTGGGTAGGGCTGTTTACTTTAGGATGGACTCCAGGGCCTGGAAGGGGGAACACCAAGTATCATATGATTCCTCATTCCCAACCCTAACGTCAGTTGACTAGACCAGCAGTGGACACCTGAGGAAGCAACTCTATTGGCCAGCCAGATACCTGACAAGAAAAGATAAACAGGGCGTTTAAGTTTCTTCTCTTGGGATTTGGGGTCTATGCATGCACTATGATAGGCATATTAAATACAGTAACATAAATAAGTTACATAGATATCTGTTTAAGTGTTGAATGAGCCATTGCAGTAAATGAAATTTAATAAAAATCACATTCTTTCCCTCATTCAGATTTTAATATTATACTATGGTTAAGTTTTACCCAAGTATGTGTAGCAGTTTGGTATTATTTATGAATCCCAAAAATAGATACTGGATTATGTTTGTAAACTGGTCCGTTCCTCTGGGTGTATTAGATTGTATTAACTTCAGAGGTTTCACTTTTACTTGACTAAATTATGATTAGGGCTTTGATTGGGCCACATCAGTAAGACGTTGAGTCCCCACCTGGGGCCTGGGGACGTTAACACACAGAGAAACACATACGTGAGGAAAGAGAGAAGGCTCCATTAGACGAGAGGCCCTGGGAAGAGATACAAGCCGTTTTCCTGATAGTTTACAGCTGGCCTTGTGGAGCGAGCAGAGCAGCTGAGCCCAGAGACAAACAAGCCCCAGGAGAGAGATGAGACTTATCTCAGCCTACAGCTGAGATAAGAAGAAACTGGGACCACTGAACATTAAGAGGGAAGAGGGAGGCTGAACCCTCACAGAGATCGGCAGCCATCTTGCTCCAACACGTGCCAACAGACTTTGGTGAGGGAAGTACACTTTATGGCCTTGTGACTGTAAGCTTCTACCCAAAATAAATAACTTTTATAAGACCCAACAGATTTCTGGTACTTTACATCAGTACCCCTTTGACTGACTAATACAGTATGTTATTATAAATGAATTTTTCCAGAGTCTCAGAAATACTATATATGGACTTTATGTTTGGAAATGTTTGAGTCCCAACCTTTATACAACACTATGTCAAAATGCAATGTCATGTGGGATGGATTAACTAGAAGATCATATTGAGTCATATCTCTGATAATGAAGTATGATTTTTTTCTGTAAAATGTTTTTCTTTGATATAAACAACTTGTTTGCAACTGCCTAAATATTTTTAATTTAAAAATACAATAAAGGAATATATTTCTGAACATTGAAATAAAGCATGTATATCATGGAAATTTGAAAAGTTCAGGAATGTAAAATTGAAAAGTAGTATAAGGCTGTAATAGTGGAGGGTTTAACAAGCTTTGAAATCAGATGGACCAGCTTGCTCATTATTGGCTTTGTGATCTTAGGTAACAAGTTTTTTTTCAAACTTTATTTTTTCTCTTTTAATAGAAGAGGAACAATCCCATTGACTTTACTCAAAGGATTGTTGTGAGTACTAAATGATAGTAAGGCAAATTAAGTGTTTATCATGGTATCTGTCTCAGAATTTATGTTAGCTATTATTGCTGTTAATAGAAATATGAAATCTTTCATGCAGTAGAATACCAACTGACATTTTTTTAAAAAACAGGTATAAAACCTAAGATTTTTATACATATGATTTTTGAAAACACAAATGATTTAGCAGAGGTTGAAATTCTGAGTTTAATAATAAGATTCATGCTTCAGGATTATTTTGGTTTTAAGTTTTTGAATATGAAAGCACCAGAGCAATTAGAGAAAGCACTGAACTTGGAATCAAAGGACCTGAGTTCAGTTTATCTTTGCTACTAGTGATTGGGTAAATTATTGAGCTCTCTGGATTTCACTTTCCTTAAAATGAGGGCACCAGCATGGTGACCTCTAAAGTGCTTTTCAGGGTTAAAGTTTTAGTTGAAAAGCAAGTCAGGATTTTGAGTCTGTAGATCACTTGCAATCCCAAAGTAGCATTTTAGGTGTGTTACATAGCAAGTCATGATACCTTTTACCCTTAATCTCTAGCACCTTTGCTGAGAAAAAACAATATCTTTAGGAAGTGAGGATTCATTGATAGAAGTGATAACTCACATAAAGTGACTAACATAGCATCTGCCAAATGGTAGGCTCTCAGAAGATATGAGGTATACTTCTCTACTGAGATCTTCTCTTCCTCCAGTGCATAGGTATCAAATGCAGATAAGGTAGGACAGTGTAGTGGATCACGAGTGCTGTCGTGAGTGCTGACAGCTCGTAGCTGCACTCTTCTCTGGGAATTGCTCTCGCAGCAGGAAGTTGCTCCCCTTCCTGGGAGCAGCCTGCACCTAATTTATGGCTAATATGGGGGATATCAAGAATCAGCTCCTTGCCTTGATTAGGGACACCTGTCTTTGCAAGTAGTAGAATCAGCTGAAGCTGCTTTTGCAACTACATTACTGTTCAATAACATTTATCTTCTCCTCTGGCCTACACACTTCCCCACACAGGTGTTGTTCTTGTGCACTCCCCCAAAAAATTCCTGCATGCAAATTTCAGAGTCTCAGTATGTTTCCTTGGGAACTCGACTTAAAACAGTCATCTACTATTTGGATAGTCTTTCTCAAAGATTTCTGCATCATAAAATTTGCTTATATTCAGGATGAATTTTAGTTTTATATTTGTTTTTTTTAAAGATTTATTTATTTATTTCTCCTCCCTCCCCTCATTGTTTTGTGCTTGCTGTCTGCTCTCTGTGTATTCTTCTGTGTCTGCTTGTCTTCTCTTCAGGTGGTACTGGGAACCGATCCTGGGAGATTCTGGAGTTGGAGAGAGGTGCTCAATCTCTTGTGCCACCTCAGCTCCCTAGTCTGCCATGTCTCTTATTGTCTCTCCTCTGTGTCTCTCTTTGTTGCGCCATCTTGCTGCGCCAGCTCTCTGTGCAAGGCAGCTCTCCGTGCGGACCAGCACTCCTGCACGGGCCAGCACTCCGTGTGGGCCAGCTTGACTTCACTAGGAGGCCTCGGGAATCGAACCCTGGACCTCCTATAGGTGGGAGGCCAATCACTTGAGCCATATCTGCTTCCCTATATTTAATTTTATAGATTAAAACTTTCTGGTGGATAAAGTGCTACCTGGTAGGTCTTCAAGACCATTTGCTGCGATTTTGAGCATGGCCTAAAGCCATAAGTTTTATTGTCAGCACCTTCCCCAGTTCCCTCAAGTAATTTTAAGACTTGGAAAAAATGAAAAGTAACTTCTTTTTTTTTTTTTTTTTTATATTTTTAAAGATTTTATTTATTTATTCATTTATCCCCCCCTTGCTGCTTGTGCTCACCGGGTCAGCCAACCACGCCATGCGGGCGGGCCCGCCCCCACTAGGAGGCCCCTGGAACCGAACCCGGGGCCTCCCACATGGTAAACGGGAGCCCCACTGATTGAGCCACAGCCGCCCCCCGAAAAGTAACTTCTTAAAACTAGATTGTGAACCCTTATTTTGGTATGTTTTTGTGTGTGTCTACCTGTATTTGAGTAATAAAAACACCCTATACTTTAAACTTGCTTAAAATTTGTAAATCAGTTTTAATTATGTTAGGTATTTAAAAATGCTTTTATTCTTTTACTTAATATTGAGTTAGCTGTATAATTTCTATAGGCTCAACTCAATTATCAGTAATTTATCATCTATACAGGCATACCTCATTTTATTGCACTTTGCTTTATTGCACTTCACAGATATTGCATTCTTTTACAAATATAAGGTTTGTGGCAACCCTGCATCAAACAAACAATCTACCAGTGCCATTTTTTATGTGCTCACTTCATGTCTCTGTGTCATATTTTAATTATGTACGTTAGTTTTTTAGACATAATGCTACTGTACACTTAATAAACTACAAGATAGTGTAAACATAACTTTTATATGCACTAGGAAGAAAAATCGTGATTTGCTTTGTTGTGATACTAGCTTTATTGTGGTAGTCTGGAATGCAATATCTGAGGTATGCTTGTAGTTAGTGCTTCTTTAAAAACTTTTTCTGGTAGAAACATTTATATAACTTTAAATTTCCCATTTTAATCACTTTCAAGTGTGCAATTGAGTAGTATTAATTACATTCACAGTGTTGTGCTACCATTGCTACCATATGCTACTGAAAGTTTTTCATCACCCCAAACAGAAACTGCATCCATTAAGCAATAACTGTCCATTCCCCCACTTCTCCTACCGTTCACCTAGCCCCTAATGACCTGTAATCTTTCTGTCTCTATGGATTTGCTCATTCTAGGTATTTCATATAAGTGAAATCATACAATATTTGTCCTTTTGTGTCTGGCTTACTTTACTCAGTATGATGTGTTCAGGGATCATCCATGATGTCGCATGTATCAGAACTTCAATCCTTTACGTGACTGAATACTATTCCATTGCATATATATATATACACATTTTGTTTACCCATTCATCTGTTGATGGATATTTGGGTTGCTTCTACCTTTTGGCAATTGTCAATAATGAACATCAGTGTGCAAATACTTCTTTGAGTCCCTGCTTTCAATTCTTTTGGATATTAACCTAAAAGTGTAATAGCTGGATCATATGGTAATTCTATGTTCATCTTTCTGAGGAATCACCAAACTGTTTTTTCACAGTGGCTGCGCTATTTTTACATTCCTACCAACAATGCATGAAGTTCCTATTTCTCTGCATCCTTGCTGTTTCAGTCAGCCAAAGGGGTGCTGATGCAAAATACCAGAAATCAGTTGACACTTATAAAAGGTATTTATTTGGGGTAGAAGCTTACAGTTACCAGGCCATAAAGCATAAGTTACTTCCCTCACCAAAGTCTATTGTCATGTGTTGGAGCAAGATGGCTGCCGATGTCTGTCAGGGTTCAGGCTTCCTGGGTTCCCAATATCTATTTTTGGAATTCATAAATAATGCCAAACTGCTACACTTGTCAACACTTATTTTCCATGTGTTTTTTTTAATAGCCATCCTAGTGAGTGTAAATTTAAATAGTTTTAATAGTTTCGGTGTCTTACTGAGTTAGCTACTTTTAGAGAGGTAAATTACTTTTATGTAACTATTAATAACCGTTCACTTTAAATTTAGAGTTCTGAAAATGACCATATAAGAGCTAAGTGATATGAAGATATGAAATATATCTGATTTAGTTTCTGAGGACATGCTTTTAAGTTATCCAATTTAGTGACAAAATTAGTCATGGCATGAGAATTTTGGAACTGGAAGGACCCATAATCTTGTCCCAAGTCACTGCATTTTAAAAATGAAGCAATTGAGATTAGAGAAATTAAATATTTTGATTGGTATCAGAGGGATGAAGGAGAAACATTTTGTTGTAGCAGAGAGAATTCTGAATTGGGACCTGGAAAGTTTTAATCTCAGTTCTACCATTAGATAGCAGAGCAATGTTGGGCAACCCAATTATACTTTCTAAGGCTTGGTTTTTTCATCTGTAAAGTAATAGACTTGGGACACACGATTTCTGAGGTGCTTCCAGCTTTTAAATTTTGATTCTAGGCTTTTTCCTGGGGAGGTGTACTTAATAATGATATAAGTGGCTACTATTTACGGTATATTTACCAAGTGCCAGACACTGATTAAACATTTTATGTTAATTATCTCATTTAATCCTCACAGCAATTCTGTGACACTGACATTATTAGTTACACTTTACAAATGAAAACGTGGGGTTTTGAGAGGTTGAGTAACTTGACAAAACTTCTGAGTGGCTAAACTGGAAGTGGAATGCGGGTCCGTGTGACTCCAACTCTTATTTTGATCTACTGTACCTAGATTAAAGTGGACATTTGCTCTTGGAACATTTGACAGGCCCTGCTGAAAATAATGACTGCTTGCACTTAGATAGGCATCTGCTTCTGATCCTTTTCTCTGGCATAGCATAATATTGTGTTAATAAGTCAGGCAGGAGAGACATAGGATGCAGGTGTATATTGCATGCTGGCACTCGAGAAGTTTTGGAGAGGGCCAGAGTCAGATGCAGCATGAGAAATAGCATCTTAGAGGCCACCCTGAGAGACAAATTGAATAGGGAGTGCACTCAATTCAGCATTAATAATTTAACAATGTGACTATATTCACTTGCTCATTAAAGTTGTAGATGGCTCTAGTGTGTTTGTTGACACTTCAGAAAACAGGAATTGTATGCAATTGTAAAGGAACTTACTATTATATGTGGTTTTATGGTAGATAGAAAAGCATCTGAAGAGTTCTATGGTATGTTTTCTAGGTCAAGGTCATGTTATTATTAAAGCATGAGTAAGTCTTCTTCAGATTTGATATTGACCAAGGTATATTCAGTTTTAAGAAAAAGGGGAAAAATGAGAAGGAGCTCTGAGGACAAAACAAAATTAATTAACAAAAGTGAATTATGAGACTAATTTGAAGGTCTTAAGGTTATAATGGAGTTGGTTTGGAGTTGAGGGCTGGAAGTTAGGATTAGGAGGACAGAGGCATAAAAAAATAGAAGGCCCCAATAATCATTGATAATAGTTTCATGTGTATAAGAAGACAACATTTTTTGATGCATTCATTCATTAACATTACACAAATGTGATCATACTCTTAATCTGATTTTGCATTTTTTCCCACTTAATGTAGCTTGAGGAGCTTTTGTATCAGTACTTTGAAGAACCACCTCTTTTATCATTTGTTTGCTTTTCAGAACATTATATTCCATTGTATAATTTGGGTTATCAAAATTTATTTAACTAGTCCCCTATTGAAAGACAGTTTATTTCTAGTTTTACTATTATAAACAATGCTGCAGTAAACATTATGCATATATTTAGGTAGTACTTTTGTGACTACATCCTTTGGGTAATTTCCTAGCAGTGGATCAGAGTATGCGCATTTTTTCTGTACTTAGTTACATTCTCACTAACAGTTTTCGAGAGTTGTGATTTTCTCCCATGATTTTCACCAATGATATTGTCAAAGAATAAAAATAGCTTTGATTTTAGTTTAATGCCCTCAAGCCCAGATTGGCATCTACTTTCTTGTTTAACTTAAAAAGTTAAAAAAAAAAAAAAAATGGAAATCATTTTACAACCACTAGAATGAACCTATTCAAAAAATGGAAAACAACAGTTGTTGGAGAAGATGTAGAAAATAGCAACACTCATTGGTAGGAATGTAAAATGGTGCAGGCTCTGTGGAAAACAGTTGGCACTGTTTGTATCTTAAAACATTTTTTTTTTGGGTACCAGAGGCTGGGTATTGAACCTGGGACTCAGTATGTGGGAAGCCGTCACTCAGCCACTGAGCCACATTGGTTCCCCTAAGTTGGTTTTCTCATTTGTTTGTTTTTGTTGCTGTTAGGAGGCACTCGGAACCGAAACCGGGACCTCCAATGTGGGAAGCAGGTGCTCAACCGCTTGAGCCATGTCTGCTTCCCTGTTTCAAAATTGAATATAAAATTACCATATGACCTGGCATTCCCACTTCTATGTATATATCCACAAGAATTGAAAGCAGGAACTCAAAGAAATATTTGCACATCAGTGTTCACAGTGACATTTCTCACAATTGTCAAAATATGGAAGCAACCCAAGTGTCCATCAACAGATAAATGTATAAACAAAATGTAGTGTATATATACACAATGGAATATTATGCAGCCACAAAAATGGAATGGAGTTATTATAAATGCTACAGTGTGGATGCTGAGTGAAATAAGTTAGGGGGAAGCGATGTGGCTCAAGTGATTGAGCTACCGCCTACTACTTAGGAGGTCCCAGGTTTGGTTCCTGTGCCTCCTAAAGAAGATGAACAAGACAGAAAGCTGATGTGATGGGCTGGTTCTGTGAGCTGACACAACAAGATGATGCAACAAGAGACACAACAAAGCAGGGAGTGGAGGTTGCTCAAATGATTAGGCACCTCCCTCCCACAGAGGAGATCCCAGATTCAGTTCCTGGTACCTCCTAAGAAAGGAAGACAAGTACACAACGAATACAGCAAGTGCAAACAAGGAGTGGGTGGGGAGAAATAAATAAAATAAATCTGAAAAAAAAAAAAAAGTCACCAAAGGAAAAATAGTGCATGATCTTACTGATATAACTAGAATAAGCAAGTTCATAGAGTCATAAACAAGAATACATGTTACCAGGGGTTGGGGTAGGGGTAGGGAATGGGGAGTTAATGCTTAATTGGTCCAGAATTTCTGTTTTGGGTTATGGAAGAATTTTGGTAATGGGTGGTGGTGAGTAGCACAATATTGTGAATGTAATTAACACCACTGAATTATATATTTGAATGTGGTCAAAAGGGGAAATTTTAGGTGGTATATATATTACCAGAATAAAAATTTTTAAAAGGCCATAGAAGTGTACAACACAAACAGGGAATCCTAATGTAAACTATGGACCATAGTTAATAGTGTAATGATAATATTGTTTCATAATTTGTAACAAATTTTCCACACAAGTGCAAAGTGTTAATAATAGGGACAACTGTGTGGATGGAGGAGGTATATGGGAACAGTGTACTTTCTGCATAATTTTTCTGTAAACCTATAACTTAATTAAAATAAATATGGAAAACAGAATGATGTAAATCCTGGAGTAGCTACATTAATCCTTTTTTAATGTGTGACTATGATTACATATCAGTAAAATTCAGGTGGACACATTCCTAGTCCTTACCAGGAATTGCAATGAGTACATCACTCTTTTTGGGGCTCTCATCTGTAAAAGAGGCCCCTTTCTACTCCTTTGTACAGAAGATATGACATTGTATCTAATTGTATATATTGCTACATAATAAACCATCTCCAATCTTTGGCTTGTGACAACCATTTTATTTGACCTTGAATCTGTGGGTCAACAATTTGGTCTGGGCTTAGCTGAGTGATTCTTCTGTTGGTTTCTCCTGCAGTTATTCATACAACTGCAGTCATATGGTTGTTTGACTAGGATGGATGGTCTAAGGTAGCCTCACTCTTTGCTGGTTGTATTTGTTGGGCCATGACTCCAAGACTGGCCTGGGTTTATGAGGTGGCAGAAGAGTTTCTGACAATGAAACAGCAAATCCCATTTGCAAACACTTTTCAAGTCTCAGCCATCAGCCAAGGCAAGTCTCGTGGCCAAGCTCAGAATAAGTGTGGGAGAGGATTATACAAGAGGAGTACAAGTGCATTGAAATGTAGGTATGGTTCATTGAGGGTCATTACTGTAACAATCAACTGCAGACAGCATTTTCTTGTATTATGGGTAAGTGCTACAAGAGAAATATAGCTAAGAGTAAAGAACAGAGTTGGAAAGATTGATTTCACCAGGGATTGAAAAATGGTGATTTTCTAAATCGTTCATTCCTTCTACATATATTAATTAGAATTCTTCTGTGAAGAAGAACTTTTCAACATCAACCAGGGTGATTTGACACTGAATTTCACCTCATACTGGAAAGGCAGAATAAATGCTTCATTCTTTTCCTTTAATTACTAATTTTTATAGTAAGGATTGGTACATTAGCTGCTCCAATGATGATCAGTGAGATTTGTGTATTTGCCTTTTGGCTTTCTCTTTTCTTGAGAAAGGAGAACTTATACATTTTTATATATTTTATGAACTCATAGATTTATATATATTTAGTATGTTTCAATCCACTGCAGGTAATACTATTTTGATGTGCAAATTGTACCCCACCGCGGTTTGGTAAAGAGTTGAAATAAATGAAGAGTTTGTTTTTGAATATAATACATTTGAGGTGCTGTGGAAAATCTATTAGGTAATGCCTAAGGAATTAACTGGAAATGTGAATGTAGAGGTATAGAGTGCTAAATTAGGTCTCTCTTTTACAGTAAATCTAGGTGAGAGATGATGGCAACTTGAATTAAGGTATGGAAAAGGGAATGGAGAAAGGTGGGTAGGTTCATCATTTAACTTGGTGATTGGAACTGAAGGTTTAGGAAGAGAGATAACTTGAGGATGATGCCTTAGATTTAGGCAAGATAGATTTATGATGTTTCTGTAATCTGAGAAAGGGAATACAGATAGGTGACAGGTTTGAAAGAAAAGATAATGAATTTAGTTTTGAATAAGCTGGCTTTGCCATCAGGTAGAGATATTTATAGGACTGGAAAATGTGAAGTTGGAGTTGAGCAGAAATCTGGACTAGATTTAGGGTTTTATTATTTGAAGCATTGGTGATAATTAAATCCAAAGGAGTAAATGAAATTACCTTGAGATATATAGTGAGAAAAGAGGTCAAGCATGAAAAGTTTCTGGAAACCCCTGGAATGTTTTCCATGAAACTTTTTTTTTTGTGAAATAATGTTTGCCATATGCAAATATACCTTTCACTTCATCTGTGTTTGGTAAGTTCTTAGCTCTTAGTGGTAAGAAAAGGGTAGTGAGGGCCCTAAGAAAGCCTTGGTGAACTCTTTATAGTACAAGGATCTGATAATGTATGTGAAGCATCCTTCCCAAGGTTTGCATATGGTAGATAGCTTTTCATACTTTTTGAATTTGTGAAAATCTTTCTAGTTTTTATGGTGAACAGAGGGTAAAATAAATTTCTCAAATCAATTCTTTGCTGAGAGTTACATTTTACAAGAAATTCTTATAGATGTTTTATAAATCCCTAAAGTTTTGAGGTTGTATATCATTTATTTTATAATACTGTATATATTTCCAAGTTCCAGAAATAGGCTGGCAAGTATCTAATGTGTATTCAGAATCCTTCAACGATTTTTTTCAAAGATTTTTATAAAAGTGAAATTCATTTTTAGTAGACTGACAATATTGGAGATTAATCAATTGTTATCAGCTTTTGCTGGTTTACTTAGTTTCCTATCTAGTTTCAGCTAGAGCTGGTATGGGGTTATGCATTTGGTTATTAAGCATTTATTACGACTTTGCTGTGGGCAAGGCACTGTTCTAAGAATCATTTTAATCAGTTTTACTGCTTTGAAGGTAGGCAAGGTTTAGAGATGAGGTTCTTTACCTTTGAAAGCAATTAGGTTGTGAAACTGATTTAAGAGTAATTTTCCAAATGAAGAGTTTGCTCTATTCCTGTTTGTTCTTCATCAGATGGATTCATATATAGAGTTGGGAAAGGGGTCTTGTTGAGAGTTTAGAAGTCCTGGCTCAAATTTGACTTGTTATATCTCCAGATATTAAGATTAGTCATGTATTTCAAAGGAGATTCTTTGATAGTGGTATTTCTTTACAAGGTATTGCATACAATAAGCAATAGCTTTTTGCCTAGAAAAGTGCTGTTCTTTCTGAAATTTGTATCTGATTCATTGATAATAGTTTTTGCAGAGCATAATACTGCTTTATATTGATCTTGTAATTGTTGGTAGTATGAATCTATTTGTATTTTTCATTTTTATTCTTTGGAGGCACTGGGGATTGAACCCGGGACCTCATACATGGGAAGCAGGCACTCAACCACTGAGCTATACCTGCTCCCTATTTGAAGCGTTTTCCCCCCTATTTGTATCTTATTATCAATCTAGGATAGCCTGTATATTGCATTTTTCTACTTATTTCATTGATGCAAATCCCTGAATACCATATAAGTTCTTTTTCATAATTTCAAATGTTGGTCAGTTTGGCTCTAGTCACAAGGCATTAATGATAGGTATTTGATAACTATAGTTATCTGGATGTTTTTGGCAAGCCCAAATATATTTCCTTTATTTTAATTGGAAAAACAAAACAAAACCAAAAAAACCCTGACAACTTTTGAAAGTAATATAACAACACTAATAAAATTCTTTTGGGGAGCTTGAGAGGGGAATAACAAAATACTTCTGATGCAAATCATGTTTCAATAACATGAAAAAAAAAATTAATAAAACCAAAAGATTGCCCTAGCATAAAACTTCTATAATTACCTGTCAATCTTTTTGTGTTTTTATTTAAAAAAAATTGAAGTCATAATATATCTAAACTTTGTACTTTCCCTCTTTTTAAAAGTCAGCATTATACTATACACATTCTTATTTATTTATTTTTTTAAGATTTATTTATTTACTTTATCCATTTTAAACGCCCCCCTTCCCCATTTGCTGTTTTTTTGTGTCCATTTGCCGGACAATTCTCTGTGTCTGTTTCCTGCCATCTCTTCTCATCCTTCTCCTCCAGTCTTCACTAGGATTCGATCCTGGAGACCTCTGATGTAGGAGAGAGGTGTTCTGCCACCTGCGCCACCTCGGTTCCTGATTTTTGGAGTTTTTGGAGCATCTCCTCTTGACTCTCCCCTGCGTCTCTTTCCTGTTACGTCATCATCTTGCTGCATGGCTCCCGGGGCCTGGAGGCTCACCGCCACACAGAGCCTGGCAGCCCATGCGCCTTCTATATGTATATTTTTTATTTTACTGGGAGGTCCCAGGAATCGAACAAAGGTCTCTCCATATGGCAGATGGACGCCCAACCATTTGAGCCACACCTGCCCCCCTACATTCTTATTTTTCTACATAACCTTCACACTTATTATTTTAAATTGTTGAGTCTGTTGATTGGATATCCCAAAATTTAGTTAACCAAATAAAACTAATGTAACTTAAGGACAACTAATGTAACTTATTAACTATTAACTATAGTTAATAATATTGTAACATTCTTACATCAATGACCCTTATCAATGCTAAGGGTCAACAATGGAGGTTATAGAGGATAGGGATTTTTCCTTTTCGAATAGTGAAAACATTCTAAAA
Organism: Tolypeutes matacus; assembly: GCA_026826555.1. Taxonomy (NCBI): domain Eukaryota; kingdom Metazoa; phylum Chordata; class Mammalia; order Cingulata; family Chlamyphoridae; genus Tolypeutes; species Tolypeutes matacus. The sequence goes on along the minus strand of JAKSZT010036119.1, from coordinate 25,743,333 downwards.
TCAACTGAGGCGATGACAGCATCACTCTGATGAAACTGAGACTTTGAATGTACATGTTGGATGGATTGTACAAGCATATATATAACACAGAGAACCCTGTGGTGGATGATGGACTGTGGTTAACAATAGAAATATGAGAATATTCTCATGAACTATAGCAAATGTATAATACTAATACATGGGGTTAATAGTAGGGTGGTTTATGGAAAAAATACACCAAATGTAAGCTATAGCCTATAGGTAGCAGTAATATGATGATGATGTTCTTTCATCATTTGTTACAAATTTCCCACAACAATGCAAGGTGCTGGTGGTGGGGTGATGTATGGGAGTCCTGTATGTTATACATGATTGTTTTGTAAGCTCACAACTTTTCTAATTAAAAAAATGTAAATATAAATAAATTTATAGAGATGGAATTAGATTAGTGGTTACAGCAGGGGAAGGATAGAGGGATTGAGAGGTGACTGCTAAAGGGTAGGGGTTTTTTCTTTTTGGAGTAATGAAAATGCTCTAAAATTGATTGTGGTGATGAATGCACAATTCTGTGATTATACAAAAGGTCATTGAATGTATACTTTGCATGGATTGTAGGGCATGTGAAAATATGTCAATAAAATAGCTTTAAAAAAAATCGATCCTCCATACTTCAAAAAGTTATAGCTAAAGTTTGCTTCTAAGCTAATAACTGTAATTTTATATATTTTTAAATTTTTAATTAAAAAGAAGATATTTAGGTTACATAAATGTTACATAAAAAATACAGGGGATTCCCATATGCCCTGCTCCCCATACTGCCCACATTTTACCCCCATTAACAACATCCTTCATTAGTGTGGTACATTCATTGCAATTGATGAACACATCTTGGAGCATTGCCACTAAGCATGGATTATAGTTTACATTGTAGTTTACACTCTCTCCCACACAATTCTGTAGGTAATGGCAAGATATATAATGACTGTTATTTGTTGTTGCAGTGTCATTCAGGACAGTTGCCAAGTCCTGAAAATGCCCCTGTATTACATGTGTTTTCCCTCACCCTGCCCTCAGAACCTCCAGTGGCCACTGCATCCACATTAATAATATAAGTTCTTCCATTGTTAGAATCACAATAAGTCTAGAGTAGAATACCAGTAAGTCTACTCTAGTCCATAGTTCATTCCCCAATCCTGAGGATTCTGGGATGGTGATGCCCACTTGACCTCTAATTGAGAGGGTTTCAGTCCCATACAGCCAATGTATGGGACTCTCTTGTTTGCAGTTGTAGACTTTCTTGGTTCCTTGGTATGATGGTTGTACATTACCTCCTTGTTAGTTGTCCTGGGTGAGTCCAATGAACTGGGGAGTAGGTGTTGCAACTTTGTTGAGGCTGAGGGCCCAGCTGGCACATGGACAGTCAAAAGATTCAAGTCTCTTAGACATGCACCTACCAACTCCAGCACCAACTATAGGTTTAAATAGAAGGGACTGAAGAGCCATGTATAGGGAAACCACAACTGAGTCCAATTCTGTCATACTTACTGGGGAGCACAAACCCCAAAGTAGGGCCCACTGGCAAGGCACCAAACTCATGAGCTATCTGCCCTGACCATAATGCCTGGGTGTCTCCAGAGCCCTCAGGAACCCCACTCTTTGGGGTAATGTCTAATCTGGCAGTCATTGAGATCCTGCTGAGACGTGCATAAGCGTAACCTCTGGAATGACCTCCCAACTCACTTTGAAGTCTCTTAGCTATGTAATCTCATTTGTCTTTACCTTTTCCCCCTTTTGGTCAAGGTCTTTTTCCAGTTGCTTTAGTAGTTGGTACTTGGTAGTAATCCCTTGGTGCCAAGGAGGCTCATCCCTGGGAATCATGTCCCACACTGGGGGGAAGTTATTTCATTTATATGCTGAGTTTGGCTTAGAGAGACTCCACATTTGAGCAATAAGGAGGCTCTCAGGAGGTAATGCTTAGGCACCCTATAATACTATGCTAAGTTTCAATTTCAAGAGTAAAGGTTCATAAGCACAGTCATCAATATCAAGGACCCGTCAATGGACCACCCTCCTTCACTAGCCATTGCATCTGTACTTGGGGGATTCTTACTGTTCCATCAGAGAATGTGGCAGAGCTCCCCAGGATGGGAATTCAATATTCTTTTGGGTATTGTGTGAATCTCCACCCACCGTGACAATGCCTCATGAACATATGAACATATTTATATGCTTTATATGTATGCCCAGGTGAACCTCCTCCCATGTATACCACATCACTGACACCCCACACAAATGGTCCCCCCGTCACAGTTGTAACCCTTCTGTGATCCAAAACTTCTTCAAAAATGAAGCCAATAAAATAGCCAAATGCAATTAATAAGAAAATGAAATAATGACAGTTTTAAAATAGGAAATAAAATACAAGAAAATTAAAAAAAAAATTTGGGTAATAAAAAAATAATGAAAAAATAAAAAAAAATTTTTTTAAACATTTTGCCTTTTATAACTGTAAGATCTGTTGTCCTGTATGTACAGTGACAATTTCTTCCATTTAATCCCCTAATGTCTTAATTTTTCATTTTGTCTTCAATGTACTTATATTTAAAATAGATCAATAACAATCATCTGCTTAGAACAGAAAGCAGACTTCAAGTTGTCACAGATCATCATTATTTGTTTTAAAATTTATGATTCATGAGACATGAAACTTATATATTTGCACATTAGAGATTTTAATCGAAATCCTTATTAATGGATTTACATGAATAGTCATGTATACCTAAGTTCCAAAATCTGTATCTTCTTTTGAATAAAAATAATGAATCATCAAAAAAACTTTTTAGTTAACCATTTGTTTTTTTTTAACAAAGATTCAAAGTTTGCTTATGATTTTTTTGCTTTGCTTGGAATGCCCTTTCATCCCTGCATGAAAAAATTTTAATTAAACTTCAAAGGCAAACAGTGCTTGGCACGGTTTATAGCCTTTTAAAAAGTGTCTGTTCATGGCAAGATGTAGTAGCCCTGCCCACTTTCTGAGTTCCCACAATGAACGTGGCTTCTTATTACCTACTACATATAGGGTGTTTTTGTTCTTTATTACCTTTTTAAAATTTTAGTTTATTAAACTTTTTATTGTAGTAACCTATATAGAACTCAGAATTTCCCATTTCAACCATTTTCTTTTTTTTTTTTTTAAGATTTATTTATTTACTTTTATCCATTTTTACCCCCACACCCCCTGCTGTTTTTGCTGTTTTTGTGTCCATTCGTTGAGCAATTCTCTGTGTCTGTTTCCTGCCCTTTCCTCTCATCCTTCTCCTCCTATCTTCACTGGGATTTGATCCTGGGAACCTCTGATGTAGAAGAGAGGTGTTCTGCCACCTGTGCCACCTCAGTTCCTGGTTTTTCGGTGCGTCTTGTCTTGGCTCTCCCCTGTGTCATCATCTTGCTGCATGGTTCAGCAGGGCCTGGGGGCTCACCTGCTTGCAGGGCCTGATGGCGCACCTTCTATGGTTTTGTTTATTTCACCTGGAGGTTCCGGGGATCAAACCCAGGTCCCTCCATATGGGAAACGGACACCCAACCATTTAAGCCACATCTGCCCCCCTCAACCACTTTCAATGTATAATTCAGTGGTATTCATTACATTTGCAATATTGCACCACCATCACCAAAAAACCATTTCCTAAACTTTTCCATCACCTCAAACAGAAACTCTGCACTCATTAAGCAAATTTCCCCCATTCCCCCGTGGTAACTCGTAATCTACTATGTTTCTCTATGAATTTGCATCTTCTGTGTATTTCATACAAGCAAGATCATACAATATTTGTCTTTTTGTGCCTAGCTTTTTTCAGTCAACATGATGTCTTTAAGTTTCATCCATATTGTTGCATATATCATAACTTCATCCCTTTTTATGGCTAAATATATTCCATTGTATGGCTAGACCACAGTTTGTTTAACCATTTATCTGTTGATGGACACTTGGGCTGTTCCACTTTTGGCTATTGTGAATAATACTGTGATGAACATTCATGTAAATATTATTTAAGTCCATGCTTTCAGTTCTTTGGAGTACATATCAAGAAGTGGGATTGCTGGACCTTATGGTAATTTTATGTTCAACTTTCTAAAGAACTGACAAATGATTTCCACAGTGACTACACCATTTTACAATCCCAACAACAATGTATAAGGGTTCCAATTTCTCCACGTCCCTGCTAACATTGTTTTTCTTTTCTTTTTTTCCTTTTTTAAAATAATAGCCATCCTAGTGGGTATGAAGTGGCATCTCATTGTGGTTCTGATTTGCATTGCCTGATGTTCAGTGATGTTGACCATCTTTTCATGTGCTTATTGGCCATTTGTGTGTCTTCCTTAGAGAAATGCCTATTCACATCATTTTGCCCATTTTAAAAATTGGCTAGTCTTTTTTTTTTTTTTTTTAATTGTAGCAGTCTTTTATATGTTTTGGTTATTAAACCTTTATCAGATATATAGTTAGCAAGGATTTTCTATCTTCTGTAGGCTGTCTTTTCTCTTTTTTTATTTTTATTTTTTAAAATTTATTGAAGTATATCATTCATACATAAACATATGTAAACAATAAGTGTATAGTAATAGTTGTGAACTTACAAAACAAACATACATAACATCCATATAGGGCTCTCATATCTTACCCTACCACCAATACCTTGCATTGTTGTGAAACATTTTTAATGACTAAAGAGCTCCTCAAAATATTACTACTAACCAAAGTATCTTACGTTTGTATTTTTCCCCCAACATATTCTGTTATTGTTATTATTTTAATATCATTTATGCAGGAACATACATAAACAATAAGTGTATAGCAAAAGTTGTTAACTTACAAAGCAAACATACATAACATCATACAGGGGTCCCATACATCACTCCACACCAACTCCTTGCATTGTCGTGAGAGATTTGTTACAAATTATGAAAGAATATCATCAAAATCTTACTACTAACTATAGTCTGTATTTACATTTGGTGTATTTCCCCCCCAACCCACTCTATTATTTATTTGTTAAATATATTTTTATGACAGAAGTTGTAAACTTACAAAACAATCATGCATATGTGCAGAATTCCCATACAACACCCCTATACAACACATTACACTGTGGTGGAACATTTGTTACAGATTATGAGATAATTTCATTAGACTATTACCAGGTGCATAGCGTACATTTGGCACACTTTTTCTGTACTCCCCCATTATCAACACAGTACATCTTTGGCACAGATGCATGAATATTACATTACTGTTAACCATAGACCATAAGTCACCCCAGTTGTATTTTTCCCATGCTTCTCCACATTCCCACCACCCTGCAATAGTGACGTACATCTGCTCTAGCTCACAAAAGACACTCTTGCATCTGTACCATCAACCACAATACTCGTCCACCTCTGGGTTTACTGTGTAATTTAATCCCTAGATTATTCTTTAGCTTTCTTTCAGTTGGCATTTACATCCCTAGACTACCCTTTCCAGCTACATTCCTATTTAAAATCAGCTGTTATCATCACCTCTATACATTTCCACACTTTTACAGTAAAGTTAATTAAAACTTCTACATATATTAAACATCAGTAGTCCATCTCAGTTCTCCTCTTATCTCCTTTAAGAATCCACTACCTACCACCAGGTCTTGAAGATGTTTTCCTAAATTTTCCTCTAGAATCTTTATGGTTCTTGCTTTTATATTTGGATTTTTGATCCATTTTGAGTTAATTTTTGTATAAGGTGTGAGATAGGGGTCCTCCTTCCTTCTTTTGGCTATGGATGTCCAGTTCTCCCAGCACCTTTTGTTGAATGTACTGTTCTGTCCGAGCTGGGTGGGTTTGACAGGTTTGTCAAAAATCACTTGACCATAGATATGAGGGTCTGTTTCTGAACTATCAGTTCAGTTCCGTTGGTCTATGTATTTCTCTTTATGCCAGTACCATGCTGCTTTTACCACTGTAGCAAGGTAATATGATTTGAAGTCCAAAAATGAGTGTCCTCCAACTTCGCTTTTCCTTTTCAAGATGTTTCTGGCTGTTCAGGACCCATTACCCTTCCAATAAATTTCATAATTGTGTTTTCTGTTTATTTTTTAAAATTCTTGTGGAATTTTTATAGGGATTGCATTAAATCTGTATATCAATTTGGGTAGAATTGACATCTTAATGATATTTAGTCTTCCAATCTGTGAGCATGGAATGTACTTCCAATTGTTTAGGCCTTTTAAAATTTCTTTTAACAATGAGTTGTAGTTTTCTGAATACAAGTGCTTTATGGTTGGTTAAGTTAATTCCTAAATATTTGATTCTTTTAGTTGCTATTGTAAATTATTTTTTTCCCCCTGCCTTCATCCTCAGATTTTACATTACTAGTGTCTTTTAAATCCTATTTCATCTGATATAAGTATAGCTACTCCAGCTTTTTTTTTGTTACTGTATATGTGGAATATCTTTTTCCAGCCTTTCACTTTCAATCTATTGGTATCCTTGGGTCTAAGGAGAGTCTCTTGCAGACAGCATATAGGTGGCTCATATTTTCTTATCCATTCTGCCAGTCTGTATCTTTTGATTGGTGAGTTTAATCCATTAATGTTCAATGTTATTACTATAAAGGCAGTTCTTATTTCACCCATTTTGGCTTTTGGGTTTTATCTGTCATATTTTATTTTCACCAGTCTTTTGAGACTTTTAATTACTTTTACTGGTAAAATCTTCATTTCTAGACTCTTTTTCAAGCCTCTCTCTCCTGTCTTTTCTTTTCAGACTGTAGCACACCCTTTAGTGTTTCCTGCAAAGCTGATCTCTTGGTTACAAACTCAGTTTCTGTTTATCTGTGAATATTCTAAACTCACCCTCATTTCTGAAAGACAATCTTGCCAGATATAAGATTCTTGGCTGGAAGTTTTTCTCTTGCAGTATTGTAAATATATCATACCACTGTCATCTTGCCTCCATGGTTTCTTATGAGAAATCGGCACTTAATCTTATTTGGTATTCCTTAATGTTATGCTTTGCTGCTCTCAGAATTCTTTCTTTGTCATTGGCATTTGACATTCTGATTGGTATGTGTCTTGGAGTTGGTCCATTTGGATTTATTTGAATGGGAGTGTGTTGTGCTTCTTGGACACGGATATCTATATCTTTCAATAGGGTTGGGAAATTTTCTACCATTATTTCTTCAAATATTCCTTCTGCCTCTTTTTCCTTTTGTTCTCCTTCTGGGATACCCATGACACGTATATGTGCATATCTCTTGCTGTCATTTAGTTCCCTGAGACCTTGTTCCATTTTTTCCATTCTTCATCTATTCTTTTGTATGTTTGCTTTTGGAGGCCATTTCTTCAAGCTCACCAATCCTTTCTTCTTCCTCCTCAAACCTACTATTATATAATTCCAGTGTATTTTCTATTTCATTTATTGCGCCTTTCATTCCCATAAGATCTATTTTTCTATATATGCTTTCAAATTCTTCTTTGTGCTCATCCAATGTTGTCTTCTTTTTTTATTTTACAATTTATTTTATTTACTTATTTCTCCCCACCTCCCTTGTTGTTTGCATTTGCTGTGTCTGTCTTCCTTGTTTCTTTTAAGATGGCACTGGGAGCCGAATCCGGGACCTCTGATGTGGGAGGGAGGTACCTAATTACTTGAGCTACCACCACTCCCTGCTTTGTTGTGTCTCTCATTGTTTTTCCTCCCTGCGTCTCTTGTTCTATGATCTTGTCACGTCGGCTTGCTGTCTTCTTTAGGACGCCCTGGGAGCCTCTGCTCCCTGCTTTGTTGTGTCTCTCATTATGTTCCCTCTTCTTGTGTCTCTTGTGTCAGCTTGCTGCGCCTCCCTGTCATGCCAGCCTGCTGTCTTCTTTAGGAGGCACCAGCATCCGAACCAGTGACCTCCCATGTGGTATATCGCCTGAGCCACATCCGCTTCCCCAATGTCTTCATAATATCCTTAATCTCTTAGCCATTCATTGAATTTATTAAGGAGATTTGTTTGAACATCTATGATTAGTTGTCTCAACTCCTTTATGTCATCTGGAGGTTTATCTTGTTCCTTTAACTGGGCCATATTTTCTTGTTTCTTGGTGTGGATTGTAATTTTTTGGTGGTGTCTTGGCATCTGGTTTATTAGATGTATTTATTCTGGGTGCAGTTTCTCTCTTTAGTTTAGGGCTTTCTTGCCCTTTCTCCCTTGCTGGTTGTGTAGTAGGAGCCAAAGATGTAGTTGGTACTGTAAGCTGTGGAGCCTCAAACTGTCCTCATTGCCCCAGGGACCAATAAAGCTTCTCCCAACTTTCTCCTTTGCCAGGGGTAGGGACAGAGCCACAGCTGTGTGTAATAATCCAAGTCGTGGAGGCCTAGACTGTAGTTGCCCAGAGAGACTGATGAAGCTTCATGCCCCTTTCTCCCTTGCCTGGGGCGGGGATGGAGCTGCAGGTATGGGCGGTAAGCTATGCCGTGCGGGTCCAAAATGCCCCAGTTGCCCTAGTAGACTTCCAACTATTCAGTCTGTGCCAGCCGAATGTACTTGTAGTTACCCGGAAACTGGTGCAGGATCTGCCAGCTTCTTCCCTGCTAGAGGTGGGGCTGAAGCCTAGGCTAGGGTTGCAGGCTGATATGTGTGAAACAAGCCGGTCTTTACCTTCACTGTGATTTTCAGTCAGCCCAGCTTCCCCTCATGCCAAGGGCGGAGTTAAAATGGCAGCTACCTGCCTCTTTCTGACTTGGACAGGTTCAAACTTTAGCTGTTCTTAGGGTTATACTTTAGCCAGCTTAATTTACTAATCAGTAGCTGAAGTCGGTGGCCAACCGTCTCTTCCTCCCCCATTTTTGGGAAATGGCCCTTCCACTTCCAGCCACAGAATAGCTCCTGACGCGGCTTGCTCCGCCAGAGTAGGATGATCACCGGCACCAGAGGCATGACCTGTATTTTCCTGGAGAGGGTGGCCCAGGTCCCTCTAGCTTCCTCCCTGTCGGAGGCGGGGCTGGGGCTTATGCTTGAGCTGCACTCTGATCTGGATGGAAAGAAGCCTTTCCCTACCAGCACTGTGATTTTCAGTCAGCCCCGCTTCCACTTGTGCCAGGTGCAGAGTTAAAATGGCGGCTATCAGCCTCTTTCTGACTTGGACGGGTTCAAATTTTAGCTGTTCTTAGGGTTAAACTTTAGTCAGCTGAATTTACTAGTCAGTAGCTGAGGTTGGTGACCAAGTGTCTCTTCCTCCCCCATTTTTGGGAAGTGAAGCTTCCAATTCCAGTCGCGAAATAGTTCCTCAAGCGGCTTGTGCTGCCAGTGGAGGATGGGCACTGGACTCCTGGGCCTGGAGTGCCCTACTTGTGAATCTTCCCTGCAGATGGGCAGTCTCCTCCTGCCATTCTTTCAAGGATGTTTCAGGATACTCTTCTGATCTCCTGCAGCCCCGGAACAGGTGCTTTAGATAGCTCTGGGTGATTACTTACTGCGCTGTAGCACCAGATGACTCTAGGAGCTCCTTACTTTGCTGCCATCTTGCTGCTTGTCTCTATCTTGTTGTCAATTACCTTTCAAGAACTTGGTTGTCTCTACCTGTTTTAGGTTACACAGTCCTATATACTGTATTTCTGTTTTATTTTTTTCTCCACTGAGTTACTTAACTTGTTTTTGAGCATAGTTCTATCTTTTTAACATGTAAAAATTCCTTATCTGTTATTGATATATGCTTGGAGCAGAGGCTGCTCGTTTCTCTGTGAACCCCAAGTCCTGTCAGGGCTAAAATTCTGAACATGCTTTCTTTACCAGGGTACATTTCACTGATTTAGGTCCCCTGCCCCATTCCACATGATCAGCTTAACCTATTTGCCTTTATATATAACAAGCAAAAACAACGAACAAAACAGACAAGGGAGCCATCTCGGGGTGGGGGGGAATACATAAAAACATATATAACATGCATATACATAGGTTATGTGTGTGTATGTTATATGTATGTTATATATAACATAACAATTTTTTTGTCAGACACTTTTATTTATTTATTTTATATACAGTAGTTTGTTCTATTTGCTTTGGTGCAGTTTTTCATCAAGTTGGAATGGCAGCCATTCTGTTTAGTTAAAATTAATTTTTCCTTCAAGAATTTTTTTTTTTTCAGGTACCCAAACTACCATTGATTTTTTCTTTTGCAGAATATGAATTGTATTCAGAACCCCTCCATTCAGCATTTAATTTTTTTCAAGTTGTTTTTTGACTTTTTGTACGCATTGGTTTGGTTACCCCAGCTAGGTTGTTGCTTCCTGAAGGCATCGTCCTTGTTTCGCTCACACAGGTCTTCATATTGAATATGTTCCCATTTGGCATCCAGGTGCTTGCAGAGCCCTGGGTACTTTGTGGAAGATGAATAATTATCTGTTGAAGAAACTTTTAAAGAAGATGTATATATTATATACTTTTTGGTTACTGTAAAAACTTTTATGTATCAATTTCTCTGAAAGTCATTATTTGGAGGATATTTTTCTCTGTTTTTAGCACAAATTATTCTTATCCCATTATTTTTGCAAATTAAAACTTTTGTAAGTGGAAAAGCTAGAACTTTTTATATTACTTCTTCAGGGCTAATGTGATTATGGTTGTAATGGGCCTAAGAACAGTACAAGAAGTTCTTAGACAATTTAGCAGTAATCATGTGAATATGTTTTAAAATATAGACAGCAAAAGCCCCTATCTTATGATGGTTTTCCTATTGTTTCTCATTTTACTCCCCATGCCTCTTGGGCTTATATAAATCTGATTTCTAGGAGTATTTCAAGCAAATTTGAGGAAGGGTGTTTTTGGTGGTGATAATAGGATTATGTGGAAGCACAATATTTCTTTGAATTACTTACTTCCTGTCAGGGAATGTAAATCTCAGGGGAAAAGCCACCTGAATTCTGGAAAAATAAAGGATATAGAAATGGCGAAAATGGAAATATAACCTTTGTTTCTAGCATCTTTGGTGATGTGGTAACTAGTTTGTAAAGCCATTGTGGTAGGAAATTGTCAAAATGTTAATGAATTAAAACAAATTTCTAGTTGCAATGATAATTGTTCATATTAACCATGTAATTTCAAGGTTTCTCTAACTTTTTCACCATTCACTTGCTTGTTGCTATATCTATGACTGTATAGTTAAATCCAGACAACTGACTTTTATTTGTTTATGGGTAAAGTCATGTGTCAAGTATACTATTTTGGGAAAGAATCTGACTTTTTTTTTTGGAGGAGGGTAGTAGGGTAGTTGATTTAATAGGCTTTATTTTATTTTTTTTTAATTCTACCATTTTATTCTTTGGCTTTCATAGGCCATATCTTATTTTTGTCTGTCTTTTTATTCTTTTGGCTATCCTTTTTTTCCCCCCACTTTTTTTATTTTTAAAAGTTACTTTGATTACATAAATGTTACAGAGAACATATAGGGGATTCCCATATGCCCTGCTCCCCACACCTCCCACATTTTCCCACACTGGCAACATCTTTCATCAGTGTGGTACATTCATTGCAATTGATAAACACATTTTGGAGCATTGCCACTAAGCATGGATTATAGTTTACATTGTACTATAATAGTTTAAATATGGAAATTTTGTGGACAGTAAGTTAATGCAAATAAGACATAGACTTTGTATGTTCAGAAAATTAGATTTTGGGAAAATATAAAAGGAATGTAGGTTATCCATTCTGAAGAAGTCTGCTTATCTTTACTATTAAAAAGCTTTTCAATATAAAAGTAATTTAACTATGGTTCTAAAGTTCTGGGGGAAAAAATGTAGCAAAAAGAAAATCCAAAAAACCAAAGCTAAAACATCCATAATCTTGTCTTGCTACAGAAATCATTATTTGCATTTTGGAGCATTTCCTTTCAATCTTTTTTTCTTATTTAAATAGTTTTTATATGCAGTTGTTATAAAAATGTGTTTTTCATTTTCCTATACACTTTTACACTGTCATTTTAATTGAAGAATTTCAAAGTAGCATCAATTTATCTTCATTTGACGTTTAGATAGAATATTTAATAGTAATGTTCAGGATGTTGTTTTGTTGAGTCAAATGTGCAGTACGTTGTTTTTGATCTTGGGTGCTTGAAGTGCATCTCAGTGGAGATGTCCAGTCGAAAAGCAATATAGGTTAGTGATTAAGAAATTGTGAGTTAAAATCATTTCTTCCATTTATTAGCCATGTGACTTTGAGCAAGTTACTTAGTATCTATACCTGAGTTGTCTTTTGTAAAGTGGAGATAACGATAATATTTACCATACGTAATTTTTAATAGGATTATTTAGTCAATTCTTGTGCTCTGAATCTTTTTACCTATTGTTTTAACAGATTTCCAATTCAGTTAAGGTAATGCCTGGATATTAATGAATGTTAATATTAGATGATAAATATTGCAGTGAAAAAATGACCTCTGTCCCCCAAAATGTGTCTTTGATGGTAGAGTATCAAGTATTGTAGACAGACTGGTAGTGGTCGACATTGGATAGTTTGGGCTGTATGGTCTTTTTAGCACCCCTCAAATCATTGCAGTTTAGCTGGTATAGCGGAGAGAGCAACTTAAGAGGAGTCAGAAGATTAGTATTTTAATTCTGCTTCTTGCTGATTTTTGTTCACAGTACGATCTTGAGTGGCTCACAGCTCCTTTGAATCTATTTCCTCATTCATAGAGATAACATTTGCCCTGCCTTTCTCAGAGATGTCATTATGATTAAATAAAATGTTTTGTGTGAGTTGAAGACTATAAAGCACTATATACAAATGTAAACTTTTTATTAATTTAAAAAGACAAAAATGAGAGAATGCACACAGAGATTTTGATACAGTGTTAGGCCCAGTAAGTCTTTAATAAAGAATAGTTATATGAACTCTTTGTTGTTATTATTCTGGAGACATCTACATTTTCTTATATATAAGTTAGTCCTGCTTACTGTTTACTTATTAAGTGGTTTATGAATATATTATAAATATCTGCTTTGATTTTTTTTTCCCCCTTCTGTTTGTGTTTCAGACTCCTGGGAGAGTAGGCTCTCAAGGTTCTGATTTAGATTCGTCAGCAACTCCTATAAATACAGTGGATGTCAATAATGAAAGCTCTTCAGAGGTATGAAAATAATAAATTGGCAACACAAATTCAATATTATTTAAGGCAATATAGCAAATATTTGGAATAACAATTGGTAATGCCAAACTTGTCTTTTATAGGAAAAGATCTAAATCTTTTTTACAAATTGAAATGTGACTTTGGAATCATGCTTGTTGATGTATACCTGTGCTTAGTTGTTAGAATGAGAAAATGTATATTAAGACTTTGAAAAATAGTATTGCTGATTTGTCTGTGATGCTAATGTCATCTCACTTAAGATATTTTAGTCTGTTCACAAATAATTGCTAGTTAATTAATATCTTTTTTTTGTGTGTGTGTGTACTGTCATGAACTACTGGGCTAATAAAATATTATCTATAAAATGTATATATTATTTGCCTCATTCACAACTTTGTAAGAACTTTCTTTTAAATCTGTGTATAGCTAGTTAAAAATTAATGAAGAAAGTCAATAATAGTCTAAAAAACACATAATTCCAATTTTTTGAGAAGTCAGCTTTAGTAGTTGTTTTACTGTTATTTTTTAACTAAGCAAGTAATATTTGCTCATCATAGAAAAACTAGAAAATAGAGATAAGGAAAGAGAAGAACATATGAATTATCCATAAAACTGCCACTAAGATTGATACACTCTCATACTGCTCTGACAGTTTTTGTCAGTTGCCCTTCTCTTGGCCCAGGTGTATCATTTACTCAGTCCCCTTTTCTCTGCTCTCTTCTTCCCTATCTCTTTCATGTGTTAATGTGTATGTCTGTCTTTCTTTCCATTCATTTTTCTATTATGTCTCTCTCTGACCATCTGTCCCTTCATCTGCCTGTCTCTATGTATATGCATATTAACCATAGTAAGATTTCACAAGATTGTGAGAGTGAGAAGAAAAATACCAGTTGAACTTTATTAAGAGAATAGACGTTAAGGAATATTTTCAAGAAAAATATTCCAAACTGTGTTCATGATATGAGGGTCTCAAAGTGCTCGGTTATAATTCAGGAAAGGAATCTAATAATTGTTGACCTCAGTTAGACTGAAAAACAAAAACAAAAACAAAAAACTCCAGTAGACATTGAGCAGTGTCTGACAACCCTTCTATATATATATTTTTAAAGATATATTTTTTTATTTCTCCCCCTCCCTTCATTGTTTGCGCTCGCTGTTTGCTCTCTGTGTCTGTTAGTTGTGTGCCCTCTGTGTCTGCTCATCTTCTTTTTAGGAGGTATGGGAAACTGAACCCGGGGCCTTCCATGTGGAAGTGAGGTGTCCAATCGCTTGAGCCACCTCTGCTCCCTGCTTGTTGTATTTCCTCGTTGTGTCTCCTCATTGCGTCAGCTCACCACGCCAGCCCATCATGTCAGCTTGCTCTCTTGCTTGTCTTTTTTTCCAGGAGGCCTGGGGAACCGAACCCAAGACCTCCCATGTGGTAGGCAGGTGCCCAACTGTTTGAGCCACATCCACTTCCCTCTGTTTTCTTAGCAGGGTCATTTTCCTATTCTCTGAGATAGTTATTTTGTTCCCTCTTCTCTATCATCTAAATCTCCTATGTCTTTTACCCCCTTGCTACCTTTCCTCAGTCGCCTTCTATATCTTTGAAAAATAAGAACCATCAGAGGAACATCCTCATTTTGCCATCAAAGCTATAATTGCACATTTATTCTCTTCCTTACTTTTTAGTACATGGAAGCTGGGTCCCTTTTAGAATCAAAGATCAATCTTTGCTCTTGTTCTCTGTATTCCATTCCTTCTGACTTTCTCAACTTAACCCCTGTCCCTCCTGACCTTTGTTTTTTTACCAGCATATCAAATTATTCCCATCAGCATTCAAATATGTTCAGTATGGCACATATGAAAACAAGTAAGAAAAGAAAAGCATCAAAAAATAAAAATAAACAACAAACAAAACCTTTCCTTTGATCTGAAATCTCCCCTTCAGCTGCCATCTATTCTGCTTTCCTTTAGAGACAGACTTCTCTGTGCACTATTTATAGTCATTCCCTCTACTTTTTCTCTTCTTAGGTTATAGCTTTCTGGTGAATTGATTCTTTTATTATTGTGGCTAGTAGTAATAGAATGACAGAAGCTTTCTTTTGATTAGTATTTTGTATATTTTTTTCTGTCTTTATTTTTGTTTTGTATCCTTTTCTTTCTTTCTTTCTTTCTTTTTTTTTAGGTACTGGGGTCTGGGGAATGAACCTGGGTCCTTGGTTGTGGGAAGCCGGCGCTCAACCACTGAGCCACATTGGCTTTCCTGAGTTGGTTTTTTAGTTTGTTTTGCTTGTTTATTTTTATTCTTATTTTTTTTCATGAGGCATCAGGAACTGAGCCCGGGATCACCCATGTGGGAGGTGGGCACTCAACTGCTTGAGCCACATCCTCTCCCTGTATCCTTTTCTTTTCTTTTATTTATTTTTATTTTTTTTACAAACAGCATATAACTTGTCTTTTAACTGGGCAAATGCTATTATTTTAATTTTTGATGTATTTTGATTTATCTCTCCTGCTTTTTATGGGTTTTCTGTTTGTGCTGCTTTTCCTTTTTTTTTTTTTTTTTTTTTGTTTGCTTTATTTGTATTTCTGTTTCCCGTAACACACTCTTCTCTGTGCTTCTGTGATACCATACTCTTATGGTTTTCTTTCTACCTCTCTAGCTGTTCCTTCTTTTTTTTTTCCAAAGATTTATTTATTTAGTCCATCTCCCCTCCCCCACCCCCGTTGTTTTTGCACTCCCTGTCTACTGTCTGTATGTTCTTCTGTGTCTGCTTATCTTCTCTTTAGGTGGCTCTGTGAACGGATCCTGGGGCCTTCCAGACTGGGAGAGAGGTGCTCAATCTCTTGTGCCACCTCAGCTCCCTGGTCTGCTGTGGCTCTTATTGTTTCTCCTCTGTGTCTCTTTTTATGTTGTTGTTGCGTCATCTTTGCGCGGGCCATCACTCCTGCGTGAGCCAGCACTACTGCATGGGCCGGAACTCTGCGTGGGCTGGCTCTCTGAGCGGGTCAGCTCACTGCGCAGGCCAGCACTCCTGCATAGGCCAGCACTCCATGCAGGCTAGCATGCGGCATGGGCCTATCTGTTCCTTCTTAACCTTTGTGGCCAATTTTGGTACAGACCTGCTTATGATGGAATATCTGTGGGGTCAGTCCTAGGTTCTTCTACTAATTTGGAAGTTATGCATTTTCTTCTGTTCTTTTAGTGGTTCTTTACTTTTGCTATTTTAACATATATTACTGAATGTGTGAAATATTACTACTTTCCTCCCAAACATTTCAAGGCTCCATAAAACACTTTGATATGAATCACTACTTCCTACCTTATTTCCTATTGTTCATTGTTTTAGATTTATCTTCTTTTTATCCTTACAAGGTGGACCTTATTATTGTTTGCTATTGTTACTGTTTAGATTTATCCATTTATTTACCAGAATATTTGCTTGCTGTTCATTCTTGCATCTTTAACATTCCATTTGCAATTAATTTCTTTAAAAAAAAAATACATCCTTTAGGACTTCCTTTAAGAGGTGTGTTTTGCTAGACTCTCAGTTTTTGTCTAAAATTTATTCATGCCCATTTTTGAAGATTTTATTAAGTATAAAATTTTTCATTGACACTTATTTTCTCTCAGCTCAATGAATATAGTCATTCTGTCTTCTTTCTGAGTCCCACTATTGCTGTTGAGAAGACCACTTTCAGGCCATTTAATGTTCCTTTGAGATGATCCTTTCCTCCCCTCCTCAAGTTGTTTTTATAATTAATCAATCTATCTCTCTCTCTATCCTCTCTCTGTCTCTCTCCCTGTCTCTCCCTCTCTCATTTCCCTCTTATGATTTATTTTTTTCCAGTTTATCCTGTTTGGTATTCATTGGGATTCTTGTATATAAGGATATCTTTCAACAGTTCTGGAAAATTCTCTGTGATTATCTCTGAATAGTGCCTCACTTTTTTCTGTTACTGCCTTTGGAACTCAGATCGGATATATGTTAAAATTTCTTACTCTATCCTTCATGTGTCTTATTCTCTCTTATATTTTATATCTTTCTATTTTGCCTGTTCTTCATCCTAAATTTTTAAAAATTCTATTATCCAATATATTATATCTCTCCTCAACTGTGGAGCAAACCTACTACTTAATATGTCCAAAATTTTAATTTGTCTTACTTTTCATTTTTAGAAGTCTTACTGGTTTGTTTTTCAAATTGGTCCTTTCTTTTTAATAGTCTCTTTTTTTAAGTTTCCCTTTTATTTCTTTAAACATTATAAACATGATTATTTTATATTTTGTGTCTGATAATATTTATGGTATTATTACAGTATTTGAACCTTTGCAGGTTTGATTCTGCTGCCTGTTGTTTCTGCTGATTGTCACTCATAATGTTTTGTTTCTTTGTATGTTTTGTGATTTTTGATTATGGGTTTATGACAAACAGCATAAATGTTTAAAATGTCAGGCTATATAAAATTTAATATTTAATATTATTAGGATAAAGATGTATACTATATAAAGATAAAATATCCCAAGAGAATGTAATAATCATGGACTTGTAAGCACCTAGCTATTCCTTTATTTGTATTAATAATGGACTCATATATTCATTTTATACTTTGGGTTGTAGTCCAATACCAAACTGTTTTGTTGCTCAAATATTTCCAGCTTTGGCCATTGGAAAGTCTTTCAGGTTGGCTCCTGTGTCCCTTTGATATTCCCCCATCCCTGTCTTTTTTTGAAAATTTCTTTGCTTTCTGGTGCTACAAGATGCTTCAGGTTCATCTTTTATTTTTGGTACCTCGGCCCTAGAATCAGCCATTTTTCTAAGAAGCCCAATTTTTTTTTAATTGAAAAATTGTATTAGAAACCAAGATCTGGATGCTAGGTATGCTCATTGGTATTGGGATGTCATTGCCCGTAGGCCCTCTCTGCTGACAGAACAAGGAAATATGTATGTGTATACTAATCTATGTATACACACAAATCTAGAAATACTTCTATATGTAACTATCTGTATCTATAGTAGGCTGAACATGAGTTTATACTGATGTCTCCAACTCTAATCCATTACCACATGGTTTATTCTAGCTTCTTCCCATTGCTTTTGTGTAACCTCCCACTATAATAGTGAGAAACCTGGCTCCCACCACTGCCATCCATTTACTTTATTATTCATGAGTCCATTTACTTTTTAATGCAATTATTGTTACATTTGAGTTTAAAACTAGTATATTATGATGAGCTTTCCACTTTTTCTACTCATTATTCTGTAATGCTTTTTTCTCTTTCTTTCATGTACTTGGATTGATTTAGATTTCTTATTCCATTTTCTCCTATATAAACATAAAAATTATACAAATGCTTGTTTATTATTCTTTTAATGGTTGTCCTTAAAACTATTCTATGTGTTCTTGACCAATATCCATCTAGTATTTATTTTATTTTTAAAATATACTTTTTAATTAAAAAAAAAAAAGATTTAGAGTACATAAATGTTACATAAAACATATAGTGGGTTCCCATATGCCCCGCTCCCAACCCTCCCCACATTTTCCCACATTAACAACATCCTGCATTAGTGTGGTACATTTGTTACAATTGATGAACACTTTTGGAGCATTGCCACTAAGTGTAAATTATAGTTTACATTGTAGTTTACACTCTTTCCTGCACAATTTTGAGAGTTATGACAAGATATATAATGGCTTGTATCTGTCATTGCAATGCCATTCAGGACAATTCCCAAGTCCTGAAAATGCCCCCATATTACAACTGTTTTTCCCTCTCCCTCCCCTCAGAACCTCCAGTGGCCACTGCCTCCACATCAATGATAAAATTTGTTTCATTGCTAGACTCAATATAAGTCTATAGTAGAATACCAATAAGTCTACTCTAGTCCATGATTCATTCCCCAGTCCTGAGGATTCTGGGGTGGTGATGGCCATTCCTCTTCTAACTGAGAGGGGACTTCGAGCCCATGGGGGCAGATGGATGGGACTATCTTGATTGCAGTTGCAGACACTCTCTGTTCCTTGGAATGGTTGTTGTCCATCACCATCTCCTTGCTAGTTGTCCTGGGTGAGTCCAATGAACTGGAGAGTAGGTGTTGCAACTCTGTTGAGAAGCAGGGCCCAGATGGCATGTGGACAGCCCAAAGATTTAAGTCTCTTGGACATCTATCAACTCTAGCACTAACTATAAGTTCAAATAGAAGGTGCAGCAGAGCCATGTATAGGAAAACCACAACTGAGTCCAACTCTGTCACACTTACTGGGGAGCATAAATTCCCAAGTAGGGCCCACTGGCCGGGCACCAAACTTCTGAGCTGTCTGCCCTGCCTATAGTGTATGGATTCTCCACTATTTGAGGCAATATTTACTTTGTCAGCCAATGAGATCCTGCTGAGACATGCATAAGTGTAACCTCTAGAATGACCTCCCGACTCACTTTGAAGTCTCTTAGCTATATAAACTTATTTGTCTTTACCCTTTCCCCCTTTTGTCTTTTTCCTGTTGCATTGCTAGTTGGTGCTTGGTAGTAATCACTTGGTGCAGGGAGGCTCATCCCCAGGAGTCATGTCCCACACTGGGGAAAAGGTAATGCATTTATATGCTGAGTTCGGCTTAGAGAGAGGCCACATTTGAGCAACAAGGTGGCTCTTAGGAGGTATTATTATTATTATTTTTAGGAGGTACCGAGAGTTGAACCCAGGACCTTGTACATGGAAAACAGGTGCTCAACCACTGAACTATATCTGCTCCCCAATAAGAGTTTTTTTTTTTATTGTTATTGTTTGTTTGTTTTTAGGAGGTACTGGGGACTGAACATGGGACCTCGTACATGGGAAGCAGGTGCTCAACCACTTGAGCTACAAATGCTCCTCCATCTAATATTTTTTTTCACTTTTTTTAAACTTTATTTTGTACATTTAATAATTGAAAATTATAAACAATTAAACTAAAAAATAAATACAGATGAATAAATATATACTTTTCTCAATTAAATGTAATGGATACATATAACATTTTTTTGAATCGAACAATATGTCCCACAATATATTTGGCTCATAATAACGCATTCATACAGTATTTGTCCTTTTGTGTCTGGCTTACTTTGCTCAACATAATGTCCTCCAGGTTTATCCATGTTGTCATATGCTTTACGACTTCATTTCTTCTTATAGCTGCATAATAGTCCATCGTGTGACTAGACCACAGTTTGTTTATCCATTCATTGGTTGATGGACACCTGGGTTGTTTCCAACTTTTGGCAATGGTGAATAATGTTGCTATGAACATCGGTGTGCAGATGTCTGTTCGTGTCACTGTTCTCATTTCTTCTGGGTATATACCCAGTAGTGGTATTTGCAGGGTCATGTGGCAAGTCTATATTCAACTTCTTTAGGAACTGCCAAACAGTCCTCCATAGTGACTGTACCATTCTGCATACCCACCAACAGTGAGGAAGTGTTCCTATCTCTCCACATCCTCTCCAACACTTGTAGTTCTCTGTCTTTTTCATAGTGGCCATTCTGATATGTGTGAAATGATATCTTATTGTAGTTTTGATTTGCATTTCCCTAATCATGAGTGATGTTGAGCATTTCTTCATGTGTTTTTTTGCCATTTGTATTTCTTCTTCGGAGAAATGTCTATTCAAGTCTTTGGCCCATTTTTTAATTGGGTCATTTGTCTTTTTATTGTTGAGTTGTAACATCTCTTTATATATCCTGGATATTAAACCCTTATCAGATATGTGATTTCCAAATATGTTTTCCCATTGAGTTGGCTGCCTTTTTACCCTTCTGACAAAGTCCTGTGAGGTGCAAAAGTGTTGAACGTTGAGGAGGTCCCATTTATCTACTTTTTCTTTTGTTGCATGTGCTTTGGGTGTGAGGTCCAAGAAACCACCACCTACTACAAGGTCTTGAAGATGTTTCCCTACATTGTCTTCTAGTAGTTTTATGGTCCTGGCTTTTATATTTAGATCTTTGATCCATTTTGAGTTGATTCTTGTATAGGGGGTGAGATAGGCGTCCTCTTTCATTCTTTTGGTTATAGATATCCAGTTCTCCCAACACAATTTGTTGAAGAGACTGTTTTTTCTCATTAGTGTGGACTTGGTAGGTTTGTCAAAAACCAGTTGACTGTGTGGGTGAGGGTTTATTTCTGGGTTCTCAATTCTATTCCACTGATCGATATGTCTATCTTTATGCCAGTACCATGGTGTTTTGACCACTGTAGCTTTGTAATACATTTCAAGTTCAGGCAGTGAAATTCCTCCCATGTCACTCTTCTTTTTTAGAATGCTTTTGGCTCTTCGGGTGCACTTACCCTTCTAGATGAATTTGGTAATTGCCTTCTCTAATTCTGTAAAGTAAGCTGTTGGGATTTTGATTGGTATTGCATTGAGTCTATAAATCAGTTTGAGCGAGATTGACATCTTCACAATATTTTATTCTTCCAATCCATGAACACGGTATGTCTTTCCATTTGTTTAGGTCTTTTTAAATTTCTTTAGCATTGTTTTGTAGTTTTCTGCATATAGGTCCTGTGCTTCTTTGGTTAAATTAACTCCTAGGTATTTGAGTCTTTTTGTTTCTATTGAAAATGGAATTTTTCCCCTGATTTGCTCCTCAGGTTGTTCAGTACTAGTGTACAAAAACATTACTGATATATGCATGTTGATATTGTATCCTGCCACTTTGCTGAACTCATTTATTAGTTCAAGTAGCTTTGTTGTGGATACTTCAGGATTTTCTAAGTACAGGATCGTGTCATCCGCAAACAGTGAGAGTTTTACTTCCTCTTTTCCTATTTGGACTCCTTTGATTTTTTTTTTCTAGTCTAATTGCCCTCGCTAGAACTTCTAGTACAATGTTGAATAACAATGGTGACAGTGGGCATCCTTGTCTTGTTCCTGATCTTAGGGGGAAAGCTTTCAACCTTTCTCCATTGAGTATGATGTTGGCTGTGGGTTTTTCATATATGCCTTTATCATAAAGGGTGCTGGATTTTGTCAAATGCCTTTTCTGCATCTATTGAGATGATCATGTGGTTTTTTTTCCTTCAATTTGTTAATGTGGTGTATTACATTGATTGATTTTCTTGTGTTCAACCAGCCTTGCATACCAGGAATAAATTCCACTTTGTCGTGATGTATAAGTCTTTTGATATGCCATTGGATTCGATTTGCAAGTATTTTGTTGAGAATTTTTGCATCTATGTTCATTAGAGAAATTGGTCTGTAATTTTCTTTTCTTGTAGAATCTTTATCTGGCTTTGGTATTAGGGTGATGCTGGCTTCATAAAATGTGTTGGTTAATTTCCTTCCTCTTCAAGTTTTTGGAAGAGTTTAAACAGGATTGGTGTTAATTCTTTTTGAAATGCTTGTTAGAATTCACCTGTGAAGCCATCTGGTCCTGGACTTTTCTTTGCTGGGAGATTTTTGATGACGGATTCAGTCTTCTTAAATGTGATTGTTTTGATAAGTTCTTGTATTTCTTGTAGCATCAGTGTAGGTTGGTTGTGCATTTCTAGAAATTTGTCCATTTCATCTAGGTTGTCCAGTTTGTTGGCATATAGTTTCTCATAATATCCTCTTATGATTCTTTTTATTTCTGTGAGGTCATTTGTAACTTACCCCCTTTCATTTCTGATTGTATTTATTTGTATCTTCTCTCTTTTTTTCTTTGTTAGTCTAGCCAGGTGTTTGTCAATTTTATTGATCTCAAAGAATCAGCTTTTGGTTTTTTAAATTTTCTCTATTGTTTTTCTATTCTCATTTTCATTTATTTCTTCTCTAATCTTTATTATTTCTATCCTTCTGCTTGCTTTGGGATTGGTTTGCTGTTCTTTTTCTAGTTTCTTTAGTTCAGGTAAATCTTTGAGTTTAGCTCTTGTTTTCTAATATAGGCATTTAGGGCTATAAATTTCCCTCTCAAGACTGCCTTTGCTGTATCCCATAAGTTTTGATACGTTGTGTTCTCATTTTCATTTGCCTCAATATATTTACTGATTTCACTTTGACCCACCGAATATTTAGGAGTGTATTCAGTCTCCACACATTTTCAAATTTACTTTTTTCCTGTCTGTTATTGATTTCTAGTTTCATTCCATTATGATCTGAGAAAGTGCTTTGTATAATTTCAATCTTTTTATATTTATTGAGAGCTGTATTGTGACCTAACATGTGGTCTATCCTGGAGAAAGATCCATGGGCACTTGAGAAGAATGTATAACCCACTGAGTTTGGATGCAGTGTTCTATATATGTCTGTTAGGTCTAACTTGTTTATCATATTGTTCAAGTTCTCTGTTTCCTTGTTGATCTTCTGTCTAGTTGTTCTATCTAATGATGTGAGAGGGGTGTTGAAGTCTCCAATGATTATTGTAGCAATGTCTATTTCTCCCTTCAATTTTGCCGGAGTTTGTCTCATATATTTTGAGGCACCCTGGTTAGGTGCATAGATATTATGACTGTTATATCTTCCTGGAGGATCGTCCCTTTTATTAATATATAATGGCCTTCCTTATTGTTTATAACTTTTTTGCATTTGAAGTCTGTTTTGTCTGATATTAGTATAGCTACCCCTGCTCTTTTCTGTTTACTATTCGCGTGGAGTATCTTTTTCCAACCTTTTACTTTCAGCCGATTTGTATCCCTGGGTCTGAGGTGAGTTTCTTGTAAGCAGCATATGGATGGCTCATGTTTTTTTCATCCATTCTATCAGCCTGTATCTTTTGATTGGGGAATTTAATCCATTCACATTCAATGATATTACTGAAAATGCACTATTTATTTCCTCCATTTTATTCTTTGGTTTTCATATGTCATCTTTTTTTTGTCTCTCTTTTTACTCCTTTGGTTATCCTTTCTGCTTTTCTTTCTTCTATACTCTCCTCCAAGCCTTTCTCTCCTGTCTTTTTCTTTCAGATTCTAAGGCTTCCTTTAATATTTCTTGTAAAGGTGGATTCTTTTTTGCAAACTCTCTTAGTTTCTGTTTGTTTGTGAATATTTTATACTCACCTTCATATTTGAGGACAGTTTTGCTGCATAAAGAATTCTCGGCTGGCAGTTTTTCTCTTTCAGTTTTCTAATTGTATCATACCACTGTCTTCTTGCCTCCATGGTTTCTGAAGAGAAATCTGCACTAAGTCTTCCTTGACGGCCCTTGTACGTGATTGTTTGCTTCTCTCTTGCTGCTCTGAGAATTTTCTCTTTACCATTGACATTTGACATCCTGAGTCATATGTGTCTTGACCTAGGTCTATTTGGATTTATTCTCATTGGGTATGGTGTGCTTCTTGGACATGTAAGTTCATTTCTTTCATGAGAGTTGGGAGATATTCAGCTATTATTTCCTCAAATTCTCTTTCTGCCCCTTTTTCCTTCTCTTCCCCTTCTGGAACTCCCATGACACATATGTTGTTGCATTTTGTGTTGTCATTTAACTCTCTGAGCCCCTGGTCAATTTTTTCCTTCCTTTTCTCTCTGTTCTTTTCTCTCTTCAATTTTAGCTGCTCTGTCTTTGGTATCACTTATTCTTTCTTCTATCATTTCGAGTCTGCTGTTGTATGCCTCAAATGTGTTTTTGACCTCATTTATTGTGTCTTTCATTCCCATGAACTCCATTACTTTTCTGTTCAGGATTTCAAATTCCTCTTCGTGTTCGCTCAATGTCTTCTTGATGTCATTTATCTCTTTAACTATATTGTCTTTCAACTCATTAATTTGATTTTGAAAATTTATGCTCATCTCGCTGATTTGTTCTCTCAAATTCTGCATCTTTTCTGGGACTTTGATATATTCCTTTTCTTGGGCCATGTTTTCTATTTTCTTAGTATGGCTTATAATTTTTTGGTGGTGTTTAGGCATCTGGTTAGGATCTATCCATCTAATATTGATTGGTACTTTTACTTTTTCTCAAACAAGGCAAGAACCTTAAAACAATTAAATTTCAGTTATCTCTGTTCCATCATATATGCTATGGTTGTTGGGCTTTTAGTTTATCTCTCTCTCTCTCTCTGTCTCTCTCTCTTTTTAATATTTATTTTATTTATTTATTCCTCCCCCCAAATGTTCGCTCTTGCTGTCTGCTCTCTGTACTATTCACTGTATGCTCTCTCTGTCTTCCCATCTTCTCTTTAGGAGGAACCAGCACCCAAACCCAGGACCTCCCATGTGGAAGAGAGGTGCTTTATCACTTAATGTGTCTCTCATTGTCTTTCCTCTTTGTGTTTCTTTTGTTGTCATCTTGTTGCATCAGCTCGCTGTGCCAGATCACTGTGCCTGCCTACCACACCAGCTTGCCTTCTCCAGGAGGCACTGGGAACCAAACCTGAGACCTCCCATGTGGTAGGTAGAAGCTCAATTGCTTGAGCCACATCCACTTCCCCAATAGTTCTTAGAATAAGATCCAAATTCTTAGTGTGTTCAGGAGGAATTTTTTGTTTTTTTTGATCTGCTTCCTGCTTACCTCTTTAGCTTCATTTTTATGAGGTAGTCCTCTGTATTAGTCAGGGTTCTCTCAGGAAACAGAATCAGCAGGAGATATCTGTCAATAATATGAAATTTTAAAAGAGTCTCTCACGCAACCGTGGGGATGCACAAGTCCAGGTTCCGCAGGCAGGCTGCAAACCAGTGGCTCCGATGAAAGCCCGATGAAAGGTCGTTGATGAGCTTCTGGGAGAAGTTGCCTGTCCAAGGAGGAGCTGGGAAATTCTCTCTCAATGTTGAAATCACTTCCACTTTTAAGTCATTCAACTAATTGGATAAAAGCACCACCCATTGATGACATAATCTCCCTGATTGATGCAGATGTAATCTGGTGATTGAAGTCCATAAATGCTCTTGTATTACAATTAGCCCAGTGCTTGCTGAAACAAACACCTGGACACAACTACCTGGCCGAGTTGACACATTAGCCTAACCATCACAGTCCACCTCTTGTCAACTCGGCAATTATACACATTACTCTAAACCATACTTAGTCTCTTAAGTAAAGACAATAACAGACAAGCATACACATATATTTCCACCTAACAATGTTCAACTCCCCTGCGTACAACCGGAAACGCATTAATTCCCCACAGAACAGGGTGCAAGTCCTTGGATGATAGTCACTCTTAAACTCGACATCCTTAAATATTATGTGGGATTAATACAACTTTTCATGATACGGGATAAGATTGGTGAAGAAAACAAAGAAATTCATTTTGTGTACATATACAATCATACTCATAACGAAACATGGAAGAAGGGTTCATGACCATTACAGTCCTTGTTTCTGTAACTGGTCACGTGGTCAAAGTTCATATTTATCACTACCTTCTTCCACTACCCATTCCATGTTTCCGTTACCTTCAGCAAGCACTTCAGCTGGCCGTGGTTCTTTGCCTGGTGGGGTGACCCAAACTTTCATTCCTGAAGATTCTGGGCCTTTGTTAGTCCTGCTTGAATTGGTTTGTTGCAATTTTCCATTGACTTTAATCACAGGGCATGGTAGGACTAGGAGATGCCCTAGAGGATCCCCTGCATTCCAGGCAAACTCTTCTTTACCCCCATTATGTAGATGTAGTCCTATTTCCCCTTGATAGTCAGGATCAATCACCCCAGCCAGTACAGTAATTCCCTTCTTTGCCTGTTGATTCACAGGTAAGAGGAGCCCAAAGTGGCCAGGTGGCAGTCTTAATTTCCAGTTCAGTGGAATCACTGTTATGTTCCCAGGTGGCAGCACTCCCCCTTTTGGGACTAAAACCTGTAGACCAGCAGAGCTTAAGGTTTCAGGCACAGGAAGCAAAAATTTTCCTAGTGGGTCACTAGGGGTAATAGTGAGTGGTGCCACTCCCATTTCCACCCCTTGATTCCTGGACCCATGAATCCTGGCTATGGGAGAAACATTACCATAGAGAGGACGCTGATTCAGAGCATACATGGCCTCCTGGAGAACATTGCCCCAGCCCTGCATGGTATTGCCACCTAGTTGGCGCCATAATTGAGTCTTCAACAGGCCATTCCACTGTTCTATTAATCCAGCTGCTTCAGGGTGATGGGGAACATGGTAAGACCAGTGAATTCCATGGGCATGTGCCCATTCCCGCACATCATTTGCTGTGAAATGGGTTCCTTGATCAGAAGCAATGCTGTGTGGAATGCCATGGCGGTAGATAAGACATTTGGTAAGTCCACGGATGGTAGTTTTGGAAGAAGCATTGCGTGCCGGAAATGCAAACCCATAGCCAGAGTATGTGTCTGTTCCAGTTAAAACAAATCGCTGCCCCTTCCATGATCGAAGTGGCCCAATGTAGTCCACCTACCACCAGGTAGCAGGCTGGTCACCCGGAGGAATGGTGCCATATCTGGGGCTGAGTGTGGGTCTCTGCTGCTGGCAGATTGGGCATTCAGCTGTGGCTGTAGCCAAGTAAGCCTTGGTGAGGGGAAGTCCATGTTGCTGAGCCCATGCATAACCTCCATCCCTACCTCCATGGCCACTTTGTTCATGAGCCCATTGGGCAATTACAGGAGTGGCTGGGCAAAGAGGCTGAGCATTAGCCACAGAGCGGGTCATCTTATCCACTTGATTATTAAACCCTTCCTCTGCTGAAGTCACCCTCTGGTGAGCATTCACGTGGGACACAAATATGTTCATGTTTTTTGCCCACTCAGAAAGATCTATCCACATAGCTCTTCCCCAGACCTCCTTGTCACCAATTTTCCAATCATGTTCCTTCCAAG
Organism: Tolypeutes matacus; assembly: GCA_026826555.1. NCBI lineage: Eukaryota > Metazoa > Chordata > Mammalia > Cingulata > Chlamyphoridae > Tolypeutes > Tolypeutes matacus. Next base: position 25,715,500 of record JAKSZT010036119.1, on the reverse strand, counting down.
TCCCTGACCATCCAGCCAAACCATTGGCAACAGCCCATGAATCAGTGTACAAACGCACCTCCGGCCATTTCTTCCTCCAAGCAAAATGAACAACTAGATGATGCACTGCTCGAAGTTCTGCCCACTGGGAGTATTTGCCCTCACCGCTATCCTTCAAGGATGTCCCAGAAAAGGGCTGCAGTGCCGCAGTTGTCCACTTTCGGGTGGTACCTGCATATCGTGCAGAACCATCTGTAAACCAGGCCCTAGTATTCTCATCCTCAGTCAACTGATTGTAAGGGACTCCCCAAGAGGCCAAAGCTGTGGGCTGGGAAAAAGAAGGTAACATGGCAGGGGTGGTGACCATGGGCCTTTGGGCCACTTCCTCATGTAACTTACTTGTGCCTTCAGGACCTGCTCGAGCCCTATCTCGTATATACCACTTCCACTTTATTATGGAGTGCTGCTGTGCACGCCCAACTTTATGGTTTGGTGGGTCAGACAATACCCAGCTCATGATAGGCAACTCAGGTCTCATGGTAACTTGATGGCCCATGGTTAAGCGTTCAGTCTCTACTAAGGCCCGGTAGCAAGCCAAAAGCTGCTTCTCAAAAGGGGAGTAGTTATCTGCAGAGGATGGCAAGGCTTTGCTCCAAAACCCTAAAGGTCTGCGTTGTGATTCCCCTATAGGGGCCTGCCAAAGGCTCCAGGCAGCATCTCTATTTGCCACTGAAACTTCCAGCACCATTGGATCTGCTGGATCATATGGTCCAAGTGGTAGTGCAGCTTGCACAGCAGCCTGGACCTGTCGCAGGGCTTCCTCTTGTTCCAGTCCCCAATCAAAACTAGCAGCTTTTCTGGTCACTCGGTAAATGGGCTGCAGTAACACACCCAAATGAGGAATGTGTTGTCTCCAAAATCCAAAGAGGCCAACTAAGCGTTGTGCCTCCTTTTTGGTTGTAGGAGGGGCCAGGTGCAACAGCTTATCCTTTACTTTCGAAGGGATATCTCTTTTTTATTTATTTTTTATTTTTTATTTTATTTTACCGGGAGGTCCCAGGGATCGAACCCAGGTCCCTCCATATGGCAGACGGACGCCCAACCAGTTGAGCCATATCCGCCCCCTGAAGGGATATCTCGATAGGCCCCACACCACTGGACACCTAGAAATTTCACTGAGGTGGAAGGACCCTGTATTTTTGTTGGATTTATCTCCCATCTTCTCTCACGGAAATGCCTTACCAATAAATCTAGAGTCTTTGCTACTTCATGCTCAGTAGGTCCTAGCAACATGATATCATCAATATAATGGACCAGTGTGATGTCTTGTGGGAGGGAGAGACGATCAAGGTCCCTGCGGACAATATTATGACATAGGGATGGAGAGTTGATATACCCCTGAGGCAGAACAGTGAAAGCATACTGCTGGCCTTGCCAGCTGAAAGCAAACTGTTTCTGGTGGTTCTTACTAATGGCAATTGAGAAAAAAGCATTTGCCAGATCAACAGCTGCATACCAGGTACCAGGGGAAGTGTTGATTTGCTTGAGCAATGATATCACATCTGGGACAGCAGCTGCAATTGGAGTCCCACCTGGTTAAGTTTATGATAATCTACTGTCATCCTCCAAGATCCATCTGTTTTCTGCACAGGCCAAATAGGAGAGTTGAATGGGGATGTGGTGGGAATCACCACCCCTGCATCCTTCAAATCCTTGATGGTGGCACTATTCTCTGCAATACCTCCAGGAATCCGGTATTGCCTTTGATTTACTATTTTGCTAGGCAGGGGCAGTTCTAGAGGCTTCCACTTGGCCTTTCCAACCATAATAGCACTCACTCCACGAGTCAGGGATCCAATGTGGGGATTCTGCCAGTTACTGGGTATGTCTATTCCAATTATGCATTCTGGAACTGGAGAAATAACCACAGAATGGGTCCAGGGACCCAGTGGACCCACTGTGAGACGGACCTGAGCTAAAACTCCATCAATCACCTGACCTCCATAAGCCCCTACTCTGACTGGTGGACCACAGTGACGTTTTGGGTCTCCTGGAATTAATGTGACTTCTGAGCCAGTGTCTAATAATCCCCGAAATGTCTGATCATTTCCTTTTCCCCAATGCACAGTAACTCTGGCTAAAGGCCTTAGGTCTCCTTGGGGAAAGGTGGGAGGAAGATTAACTGTATAAATTTTTGGCAGTTTAACAGGATCCTTTCCCAAGGGGACCTGGCCTTCCCCTCATTCAAGGGACTCTGGGTCTGTAAACTGTCTCAAGTCTGGGAACTGATTAAGGAGCCGTGATTCTCTGCATCTGTAATTAGAGTTAGGGTTTTGTTCACTTGACCTAGAACTCTTCTGCTTATACAGATCCAGAAGAAATTTAGTAGACTGCCCATCTATTTCACTTCTGGGTACCCCATGATCTATTAGCCAACGCCATAACTCCATGCGACTCAGACTATTCTGTGTGCTGTTTTGAATCTGTCTTTCATTGTGGTAGCCACGCCTACCTTGCCTTTGGCGATTAACTGCCGATTCTAGACTTTTACGGGGCCTTGATCTGATCATCCCCATAATATTTAAGGATTCCAATTCCATTACAGCCCCCCCCCCCCCACAGTAATATCTGGACTGCAGAGAAGAGCAACCACAGAGCTCTTCAGAGAAGATGGAGTTAGTCTTACAAATTTATTTTTCACAGTCCTGGTTAAAGGTGTGTCCTCTGGACATTCCTGGGGTGGGTGGGCAGGTCTCAAATGGTAAATCCATTCTAGCATTCCAATCTCTCTAAGCCTTTGAATCCCCTCATCTACTGTATACCATGGCAAATCAGGCATCTCAACATCAGACATGCTAGGCCATTGTTTGGTCCATGCTTCAGTCAGCCACCCAAACAAACTGTTAGAGCCCTTTCTAACCCCTCAAGCTACAGCGTTGAATTCAGAATTTCTGCTTAGTGGGCCCATATCAATAAATTCAGCCTGATCCAACTTTATATTCCTTCCACCATTATCCCATACCCTTAGTATCCATTCCCACACATATTCCCCTGATTTCTGTCTATATAAGTTGGAAAACTCATGCAGTTCTTTCAGAGTATAGCATACTTCCTCATGGGTCACACTTTGTATTTCACCTTTGGGGGTTTGTTGTGATTTTAATCTAGTAATGGGTCTCGAAGACAAGAGGGGTGGGGGGTCTGGGTGAGGAGAAGGATTAGAGATGTCTTGCAGGCTACTGACCTGAGGGCATTCCTTTGTATTTTCTTCTGGTGAGACAGGATTATTCTCTTCAGGCAGGGGTTGGAAGACAGATTCCTCAGGGCAGACTGGAAGTTGGACCATGCATGCTGGAGATTGGTTGGTACCTGCCTCGTGGCTGGGAGGAGGTACATACTCTCTGGGGCAAGGTGGAGGCTGGATGATACAAGGTTGAGAAGGTGTGGTCTCCACAGGGCAGGCCATCACAGGTTTATCTAGTAAAGTCTCAGCAGAATTTAGGGTTCCAATGTCCCCACCAATATTATCATCATCCCATATGTCTCCGTCCCAATCCTCGGGGTTCCACTCCTTTCCAATCAATGCCTTCACTTTAATTGCAGAAACTCTGCGAGGTTGAGATTTTAGTTTCCTCTGTAATTCTGCTACTCGTACAATGAGAGACTGGGTTTGAGTCTCAGATATCTCGAGTCTGTGGCTACAGGAGAAAAGATTTTCTTTCAAGGCACACGTAGGAACTTTCATATCATTCATGCGGCATTTAAGTTTCAAATTTGAAGACTTTAGCTCATCCCTTTCTTTTGTAACTGTCTCCAGAGTATCTAGGAGGAGCCAGCCAACGTCATTATATTTTTTTACTCCACAAAATTCTGTTAAAGTGTTGAAAACACTCTCACCCAGATCCTTGCTTTTTATAAGTGTGGAAGTAGGGCAATCCAATGATGCTATTTTGCCTATCTCTATTGCCAGCTCACGCTGTTAGCAACCTCATTATTGGAAAGGGAGTCATTAGTACCCGTGAGTCCAATTAGAGTGGAGAGCCACCTCAGACATCCCATGTTTAAGACTCTGTTCCTCAAGAACCACTCCCGGTACCAGCTGTATTAGTCAGGGTTCTCTCGGGAAACAGAATCAGCAGGAGATATCTGTCAATAATATGAAATTTTAAAAGAGTCTCTCACGCAACCGTGGGGATGCACAAGTCCAGGTTCCGCAGGCAGGCTGCAAACCAGTGGCTCCGATGAAAGCCCGATGAAAGGTCGTTGATGAGCTTCTGGGAGAAGTTGCCTGTCCAAGGAGGAGCTGGGAAATTCTCTCTCAATGTTGAAATCACTTCCACTTTTAAGTCATTCAACTGATTGGATAAAAGCACCACCCATTGATGACATAATCTCCCTGATTGATGCAGATGTAATCTGGTGATTGAAGTCCATAAATGCTCTTGTATTACAATTAGCCCAGTGCTTGCTGAAACAAACACCTGGACACAACTACCTGGCCGAGTTGACACATTAGCCTAACCATCACATCCTCTTTTATGCCCTTTGATCCAGGTGTATCAAACTCCTTCTGCTTTAACAGTATGCCATGTTTTTCCTTATCTGGGCTTTTGCTTATGATGATCTCTAGGCCCTACCTGCTCTTGCTTTTAGTTTTTTTGCTTGGAGAGCAGATGTAGCTCCATGGTTGAGCACCTGCTTCCCATGTATGAGGTCCAGGGTTCAATCCCCAGTACCTCCTAAAAATATATATATATTTCTTAACATCTGATTATTCTTTAAGTCTCATCTCAGATACTACTTTTTCCATTATACTTTCCTTTACTCACATCTCGAATAGATGCTTCTTCCATGTGCTTCTTGGAACAGTATTTCCTATCCCTTTGGTAATGATTGTTACTCTGAGATTCATTCATTTATCAAATATTTATTATATGACAGATGCTGTTCTGGATACTGAAGATATTATAGTGAATAAAATAGTCAAAAATCTTTATCCTGGTGGAGCTTACATTGTAATGGGTGGAAACAGGCAAAAAACAAAACAATACAAATGTACAGTAATAAACAGTTGGTCTTATTGAGAAAAATAAAGCAGGGAAAGGGGGATAGGAAATGTTTTGGGCAGTTGCAACTTATATAGTGTCGTCAGGGGATACTTCTGAGAAGGAAACGGTTCAATAAGACCTGAAGGAAGTGTGGCAATGAGTTATGTGGATTTCTGGGGCAAGTATGTTTCAAGCTTATGAAACAACAACTGGAAAGTCTTTTGAGTCGCAAGTATGTCTGGCATGTCAATTCAGGAGGCCATTATGACTCTAGCCCAGTAAGCAAGGGGAGACTGGGTGAAGCCCACTTCATGTAGGGCCTTATAGGCTATTGTACAGACTTCAGTTTTTATTCTTAGTGAAATGGGAAGCCATTGGACAGTTTTGAGCAGGGGAGTGACAAAATTTGATTTACGTTTTTATAGGACCCACTCTGGCTGCTGTGTGGAAAATATTAGTGGGGTAAGAACAGGAGCAGAGAGGCTGTTAGGCTATTGTAGTGGTCTGTGTACAATATGATGGTGGCTTGGATCAGGGTGGTAACAGAGGAAGTAATGAGAAATAGTTGGATTCTGGATACATTTTGAAGGTAGAGACAATAGGTTTTTCTAATTAGTGTAAAATGTAATTAGCCATTATCTCTTTTTACTTTTCTGAGCTGTAAGGTTTTTTGAAGGTGGGAACTTTGCCTTTTTTTTTTTTTTACCATTGTGCTCTCAATACATAGTGAAAAGGCTGAAATATAGTAAGCATATTCAGTAAATACTTTTTGGATGAATGAATAAATGATTGAACAATTGTGTGGGGAAACTTCTAGTCAGGAAACAAAAGTAAAGTGAAAGGCAACATAAAGCTATGGTGGCAAAATGCAATGGTGCAGTCTTTTAAAGAAGTATATTCCATAGTTCCAACACAACACATGGAATTTTGGTTGCCTGAAAGACACCCTTTCAGGCAAAAAAAAAAGAAAGAAAGAAAAAAAAATGAGTTCATGTTTCTCAGTTACATTCTCTGGCTAATCTATTTTGAGGGTTGTTAACAGAAGGAATAATTATATTAGTGATAGCTAACATTTATTGAATCTCATTTGTACCAGATACTATGATAAGCACTTCACGTGTTTTATCTCATGTAATATCATAAGGCCCATATGAAGTAGGTGTTATTGTTACCCCATTTAACAGATGAGGAAATTGAAGGACGCACAGCTAGTAAGAGTGGTGTATCCAGGGTTCAAGCCCTACCCTAGCTCTTAACCACTATCCTGTATTGCTCCCCCCGCTCCCCCGCCCCTTTGGAACTTTGTTTACAGTCTCTGCCGCCTCCTTTGCTGTTATCCTACATGACCTTATTGATCCAAAAAACATCCTAGCCTTCCAGTTCCTTAAAGTTGCCTATGTTGATTATCTTTTTTACCCCACTTCTAGCTAGTCAAACCCATGGCGTCATGAGACAAAATAGTTTTACCTGAAATACTGAAATCATATCTCCCCATTCCTTACCATAACTGCCTATTCTCTTAACTTTTTTTCTCATATTCTCAGGACTTAAGTTCTTTGGACTTGCTGAGTACTCTAGTTTTTAAATTTTCTATATGTTTTTTCTAGTCTCTCAATCCTTTCCTGGCTCCATTTCCTTTCCTTTCTAACCTTGTAGCTAATGACAGTTAATATTTTTTGAACACTTAGGACGTCTAAGGCACTGTAGTAGTAAACTCTAAGAGAACAAGAGCTAATTAACAGCCCCATTTTAAAGATGAGGAAACTGACACTTAGTGAAATAAAGTGACTCCTTAAGGTTATATAGTTAGCACTGATTGAGACTTGAGTTATAAGAACTTTTTATTGTGAACATTATACCATATAGAGATTTGTTATACCTGCCAGTAATTTCATAATCTAAAATAAAAATTACCTTGCCAATAATAGCCCTCATATAAGTAAGGACAAAATGTTATAAACAAAAAGAATAATAATATTCCAAGCAAAGCAACTAACTGGATACCATAACAATAAAAAAACTGAATTAATGGGAATTTACAGCAGAAGGTGGGAACTAATTTTAGAAGTACTAATTTGTGTAGATCCTTTCACCTTTTATTCACATATTACTTGAAAATCTCCCTGATGTATACTGAAATTAAAATAAATATACTAATTATTTTTATATCTGTTTATTTTCATTGTTTATCTTTATACTTTTTTATAAATGATTTTTTATGACTATCATCCTAAAAGTTATTATTTCACAGGGCTTCATCTGTCCATTATGTATGAAAAGATGTGTAACTGCTATTGATTTGTCGGAGCATTACCAGAAAGAGCACACTGAAAATGAAACAAGAGGACAGGAGCTTCTTAAGGACTCCAGTGTTACTGTGGGTCCTGTATATTTTGTTTTGGTAGCTTGGTTATGGGTTGCTTAAAATATCTTTGTTTTTCCTTGCCTTGGTGTTGCTTAACTTTTTATCCTATCAGGGAATATGGATTGCTTTAATTATGCATGCTTTATTAGAGGGTTCAATAAGGAAAAAAGGCTCTTGGGAAGTAAGTGTGTGCTTGGTTTCTTTTCCTATTTGCAGCTGTCTTTTTGTGAATTTGTAAATAAATATAAAAGTTTGTTAGTATTTTTATATACATTTTGTCATGAAATTGGAAATATAAAGTGAATGATAATGTCCTATTTCAACATTTGTAACTTATATCTATTATTTAGTTAATGTTTTATTAATGAATGTGTTAAAAATGCTTTAGGTTAAAATGCTTTGTTCTTAACATAGAAAAAGAACTTTGCATATAAACTGTAGCTGCCCTCATCTGGGAAATTACACAACATTAGAACTTAAATCTACCAGTGTAGATTTATTTTGACCTCCTAGACCTGAGAGAGGTGACAGAATGACACATTAGTAACAGTGTATTAATGTCTCTCAGTAACAGTGGATCTAAGCAATGACTGTCAGTGGTGTGGGGCTGGGCCATATCTAAGGGGGTGGGGTAGGATGGGAGTGAGTCAGAGGAGTATTGCCAATTTTTAGGCTGGAAAACTTTCTCAGATGAGTCTGATACATCCTTTCCTTTGAAAATCACTATTGTATTCTAAAAACAGAAACATAGCTTTTGGTTTTATTACCAATCTTATTAAAGAATGAAACTTTTTATACCATGAAAGACCAAAAATAAGACTTTTAGTTTTTTCTCTGAGGCATTTATGTATACAAGAAAACTATCCCACAAACATTCACTTATTTAATATATTAACAGAGCTACTCTTATGTGCCAGGCATTTTGGTAGGTGAGGGAGATAAAAAGATGAATAAGGTATGATCTTTATACAAGGAAGGTTCTATGATAGATATTATTTGCTTGATATGGTAGGAGCACAAAGAGTACACTGGTTAATTCAACATGAGGGGAACTCAAGAAAAATGTCACAGGTGAACAATTGAACTGGACATTCTTTAGGTTAGTGGGGGAAAATGGGTGCATATAGGAGGACACAAACTAGTGGCAGCAGTGTGAATAGAGGCATAAGAGAGTTCTTTGAAATATGCTTAGCATTTTACCAGTTGTCTTTCCTCCATAATATGTGGTTCAACTTTTCTTCTTTATGGTTTAGCCAAAATCAAAAGTAACAATCTTGCTTATCTATCACTTAAATAAGAGCTTCTTTTTAACTAAAAGGACACTTAATACAACAGAAATACCATAAAAATGAAGTTAAGGTAAATTCTTAGCTGCATTGAATTTGAGCAAGGATTACAGATAAAACTAAACTCTAAAAGTAAGGAATTTATTGTTTTTAGTTTTAAGTAACTGTTTTTTTTTTTTTTTTTAGAGTTGGTGAGAAATTTGATTAAGGGGAGTGAAAGTCACTGGCTATTTTAAGTGTGTTTTGTATTGGCTAATAGTACTTCTCTGTAAGTTATCTATCTTACAATCTTGATCCCCTTGAAGATACTTTTGAAAAAATGGAGACGGGGTCTCTTACTATCTAGAATTGGTCTCACAAAGTCCTTGAACTAAGGACTTTATTCATGGGGTATCCTTTAAGCACTCATTCATTCCCAGTTTATTTTACTTTTATTTTTAATGAGTGAAGTGGTTTTAATAAACTTTCTTAATCTACATTTGCAGTCCATAGCAGACTAGCATTGCTACAAATAGCATCCTGAGAATTTTAAGTAATGCTTGTTGAAATACACAACAGGATATAAGAAAAACTTATCATGTGAGTACATTGATTAAAGAGGCTTTTCAGAATTAATAGAGTAGAAGACACCCATTCAGTGATTAATCACATCTCTGAGACATTAAGCAAAGGTTTGATATCTATTTAAGAAGGTGAGGAAGCATATGCATTTTAGAAAGATTTTTTTTTTATTAGAAATGGCCCCAAGTTGAAGTTTTATTTAAACATGCATACTTTAATTATATGGAAAAGTCACTTATGTGAAATATTTCAATAATTAAATATATATTACTGACTTTTAAAATTTTTTCTTCAGGGATGAATCAGTTATTTCTGGGGTATTGACTTGGTATATTCAGAAGCTTTAGAAAGTATAGCATCCCTCACTTAATGTGATCATTAGCTTTTTGGCACTCTTAGGTATCTAGAGCCAAAACCTGGAAGTAAAGACAAGTCAAAAGACAAAATTGTGAAGAGTAAATCATATAATGGGGATGTGTATTCTCTGAGGTATACTCTGTAATATGCCTTCTAGTAGCAGAAACTGAGACATAAAGAGAAATGACAGGCTAAAGAGTATAGTGGCTTATGTACTGTTGCACTAAAGGCATGCCAACTAGTGTTCTACCAGGTACTGGGCAGAATTTGTAAGAAGAATGCTAAATTAAGCATAATGTAGATCCATTATGAAACATGATGATAGCTAATAGATGGTTTTGAAGGAAGAATTATACCAGCTAGATTAGCACCCAGAATGGGAGCATTCCGTCATTCAGTAGACAAGCTGAGCACCCAATACCTTTGGAGCCTTTACTGGTATTACTCTGATGCCCAGAGACACACTCTCAATATTGTCATTTTTGCTCATTTTAGGCATTTCATGTGGGATTGTTGCATTCATTCATATGTTGTGCCTCTGCCCCTTACTGTGTAATCAGAATACACCTAGAAGTCCTCTCTTTCCCAAATCCCCCAAGACTGTGTATCATACTTGTTCCTGTACCTTTGCTCATGCTCTTCCGTTTGCTTAGAATGCCTTTCTTTTTTCTGTTCCCACTAAACTCCTACTCCTTCTTTAGTACTAACTACAATGTCTCTCTCCCTCACTCACACAATTATATTGTATATGTGTATATGTATGTGTGTATGTTTTTGTAAAGCATTAACAGATGGCACAGTCAGAGTCAGATAGATACCTCTTCTCCTGTGTTTCCATGGTTTTTATATATACTTTATCACAGCATTGTGTAGTAATATTTTTCTACATATCATTATCCCTAATACTCATTGAGCCTTGATTCTACCACATAATATGTATGTGATAAATGAAGATACAGAGTTTTTGCATCAACACCCAGTGAAGGAGCAGAAGTTTTTATTTATTAATTTTTCATTTTTCGCATGTTCAAAATACTTATTGCTTAGCTCACTGTATGCCCTGGAAAGTTTTATAATTTGTAAGCTGTTAAAGCCCTTCTGTTTTTAAGGCAAGCTCTGTACTGTCTGGTTCATTCATAATTTATATATAGTATAGTAAATAAGAGAGCTGTCTGGAGATCAGACAGGATAGGTCGTTAGGGTACTGGTCATGCAGGACCTCTTATGCCATGTTCATGATACAGGGTTAGTAAAAATATTGAAGAACCTATTTTAGAAGATTCTCCTGACAGCTGTGTGGAAGATTAGTTAGAGGGAGATGAGGCTAGATATAGAAACACTATTTGGAATGTTATTGTAGTAATGTGGATGAGAGATACTGAGTGTCTAAACAAGGGCAGTTGCAGTGAGGATAGAGATGAGAAGATGAAAATGAGAATGTCTGGTGTTTATTTGAAATGAGACAGAAAGAGTAGTAGTTTAGCATAATTCTTAGGTTTCTAGTATGGGTGAAAGGTGGGTATTGGTGAGAAAGAGAGGTTTTGAGAAATGAGTTCAATTTGAATTTGTTGTATTTGAGGTGCCTATGGGATATAGGTAGAGATGTTTAGTATGTTGTTGGGTATATGGATTCAGAAGCGTTCTGGAGAGAGTTCTTGGCTAGATATATGTATTTGGGAGTCATCAGCATGGATGTGGTAGCTGAAAACATTTACATTATTATTATCAGGAGAATGTGAGTCAGAAGAAGGGGAGGTCAATGAGAGAGACTTGGGGAACAGTGATCTTTAAGGAAATCATGTTGGATTTTATAGAATGAAGAAAGAATGGCCACCCCCATTTATAAAAGCTGTATATGCTCATTAAAAAAACAAAACAAAACATATTTGCCTTAGAACCTTCAAAGGTAATGTATGTACTTGTTGATTACAGTGTGGAAATACAATGTAGTATCCTCCCCTTCCAGTTAATTTTTGTATTTGTCATAAAGGAGCATTTTAGAATTGTAGTGTCTTTGATGAAAGTAAAACTAGTTTATTTCTTGCTACCTTGAATTAGCAGAACTGTATCTGGTAATAGCTTTACCACCTTCTTGCCTATCATTATTATATCTTTTTAATTTTTAAAATAATAATCATTACCATTTATTGAGAAGTTGTGCCAGTCCCTGGGCTATGTGTTTTACAGAAATTATTTAATCTGGTAAAATACTAATATTTAACATTTATACAATCAATTGTATACATGTTTACAAAACAGGTTTACATAGGTCATCTCTTTTTTTTTTTTTTGCTGTCATACAACCATTTTATTTATTTATTTATTTTCATTTGTTTAATTAGAGAAGTTGTGAGCTTACAAAAAATCATGCATAATGTGTAGAATTCCCATACATCACCCCTCCACCAAAACTTTATATTGTTGTGGAACATTTGTTTCAGATTATGAAAAAATATCATCAGGCTATTACCACTAACTATGGACCATGGCATACACTTGTTATATTTTTTCCATACACCCTCTATTATTAACATTATGTATTAGTATTGTACATTTGTTATAGTTCATGAGAGCACTCTCATATTTGTACTGTTAACCACAGTCCATCTTCCACCGCATGGTTCACTGTGTTATACATTCTTGTACATTCTATCCCGTGTTCACTCAGTGTCTCTCACTTTCATCACAGAGTTCTGCAGTCATCACCCCCCATAAACCTTTGAACGTTTTCCTTAGTCCAAAAGAAAAAATCTCATACTCCCCCCATTATTATAACTTTGATTTAACCAGTGAACCTAAATATTACTCAGATTATAAATGCTCCTGTGGGATAGATTGCATGAGGGAATTCTTGTAGATTAATGGGAAAAACGAGCTGAAAGTGTTTTCAGAATTGACATTTGGTAATATTTTTTAAAAGTAAGATTTTGGAGTAAGGCCTCAGAGATCCTGGTGTGTATGTGTTTACAGTGTGGGGAACTGCTTCTTTATTACCCATAAAAACTTTTTAATGAAAATAATTTGAAGAGTAATTTAAATTTGAGAGAGATTTCTATGGTATATTTGGTTAATGAAGCTGAAATTTTTTAGTAAAATTGAGTAAAAATTTCCTATAGAACCAGCAAACACTTGGGGAGAAGGCTGATTTAGCTTTTGATTTGCTAATTAATTTTTTAGTCAGGTACCCCACAGTATGAATTTTGATGTTTTTCAGTTACTTATCATTAATTCAGTTGCATGAAAAGAGGTATTTTCCCTATGTATATAGTTTGCCTTCTTAGTTCTTTGAAGACTGAGATTGTATTTTACCACTTTATATCTACCACAGAACCATTATACTTTTGAAATTAGAGTCAATAAATATTTATTGAATAAAGTCACTAAAAAGTTGGCAGATATTAGGGCTTATTTTAGGGAAGTCGCTTTCAAGGGTATCTGACTGAATTCAAGAGATAGTGTAGGATACTAGAAGGAACATGGGATTAGTCTAACAGATCTGTGTATATCCTTGCTAGTTAGTTTTGTGACTTTGTGTAAGTCATTTAACTTATTTGAAGTTCTATTTGTTTTTCTATAAAATAGAGATAATAATACTTGCCCCCAAAATAGAGTTGTGAGATTTAAATGAGATTATTTAGGGAAAGTATCTGGGATATATAGCATGGACTTGATAAATGGTAACTATTAGTATTATTATTCATTCTATCCTATATCTAACAACTATCTATACCAATGCTTTTCAAATATTTTTTATGGCAATGACAATAAGAAGTATACTTTGTATGACCTAAAACAAAAGTTTATGAAACACTATTTATCCTTATTACATGAATATCTCCAATATATTCAAATGTAGAGTATTATTTAAAAAAATATTATAAACCAGTAAATTGATTTCATGATTCATTAATAAATTTTAGCCCAAAATTGTAAAATGCTGCTCTATACCAGCATCTTTAACATGGTACACTGTTTGATAGTCTTAACAATATAATAATTCTAGAAGTAGTTATAATATTTATATATTTTATGGGACTACATATTAATTTTAGGCTTTTACAGAGTTAGTCTTAGGTTAGGGAGGAAATTTATTGACTAGAAACTTTTCATTGTAGCATCTTCCCATTGTACTTTCCATTGTAGATATCTGAATTCTGTGGCAATTAAGAATTTTTATTTACTATATTACTTCCCCCCACCTCCCAGTGATCAGAATACTTCATCTTACTTCTTCATTTTTCTTGATGGTAGTCTTATGAGGGTAGATAGGAGCAGATATTATTTTACTCATGGGATATCTAGAGAGAGGGAAGATATGATGGCAAAATTTCTTAGTCTGCCTTATCAGATTAGAATTCTGTACTCTAGCCATTGATTTATTCAACCTAAAAATTGGTTGTAAAGGTTTTCTTTATATTTTGTAAACTTTAATCTGAATAGACAGTGAAGCACCTTTGTACAGTATCAACAATTTGTGGCTAACACCGTAATTATAATTAACTTAACGGCACTATTGGTGTGAATAAGACATTTGACTTTATTTCATAATATGTAAATTGTTATTTTGCAATATTAAATACCTTTTTGAAACCTTTGTCTGCCTCTTTCTGTAGGGCTTCATATGTCCCCAGTGTATGAAATCTCTCGGATCTGCTGATGAACTTTTCAAACACTATGAGGTCGTTCATAATGCTGACAATGATTCCAGTCATGGAGGAGAGGCTAATCTTGCTCTGAAGCGGTACAGTTATAATAGTTTTGAAGTAATAATGCTGTTATGGAATTGTTCATGTGATGTCATTGTTTAATCATCAGTAATAGGTTTATGAAAATAGATTTTTTTGGTACTATTTAATTTATATATATCCTCATTTAGCATGGCCTTCTTCCTTTATTGTTATAACTTATTCAGTCTTTAACCAGCAATTATTTATACTGGTATCTACAACATGGTGCATAGGTTATGTTTTTAATGAAGATCATATATTATCAAAGGAAGGTTAAGTTATATATAGCATATTCTATTCCATAAAGAACAATATGCTTTGGTTAGAAGATTTTATAGTGAACCATGAATTTAGCCAAGAATTAAAATTTGGTAATTAATTTTAAAATTTTGCTTATAAACATACATATAACAATCAACATGTATACACATTGTGATTCTTAATAATTTTTTGGCATAACAACTTTGAGAATTAAAATTAAACAAAAATATAATTATGTAGAATGGTATTCAGCAATTTAATTTTGCTTTTCTTCTGTTATTGCTGAGAACGCTTGTCTTTTATCCCCATTAAGGCGTAAAGCTTGATTTTATTCTACTCACAAACAAAAATAATTTAAGCTTTCTTTAAAAAAATATTTCTTGGTTGGTTAATTTACTATTAGATGAAGAACACTACATAAAGGATAAGTATTTTGACCATAAAACTTTGTGATAGATAGGTAATATAGAACTATAAAAAAATTGTTGCCTTATTTTATTAATAAATGTGGGAAAACCAGTGCTTTCGGGAAGAATGAATCTTCTTTTACATGATTGTTAATGCTTTTCTGTATTTTCATGTATGTGTTAATAATTCTGGCCACTATTCTTTTGTCACTTGTTAGGAAATAGATATAAAATACACAGTCCATGTTACTATTACAAATATGTATATATTTAATATCTTAAATTAACAGAATTGATTTTCCAGCTATGAATTAGACAACGTCCAACATACGAACTTTCAGTATAAGGGTATCCACAGTCTACCCTAATTCTTGCTTCTTAGCTTTTCATTCACTATTTAGCTCACCAAAGTCTGGCTTCTGCCCCACCATTTTCCTGAAACTGCTCCTTCAAAGACTAGCAGTTGTTTCAGTTCTTATCTTATTTGACCTTTGCTTCTGTTATTACTAGGTAACAAACCACCCAAAATGCAGAGTTTTAAAACTATAGCCGTTGATTACTTCTCCTGATTATTTGGGTAGACTGAATGGTTTTTCTGCTTTAAGTGCTGTTAAATGCTAGAAAGGCAGAAAGGTCCAAAATGCCCTCCTATCCATGGCTAGGAGTTGATGTTGGATGGTGGCTGGGAGCTCAGCTGGTGCTGTCAGGGGCCTTAGTTCTCCTTCATTTGGGCCTCTACTTGGGGCCACCTGGACTTCCTCACAGACCAATAGTTGAGTTCCAGGAAAGAACATTCTATAAGGAAAGAAATGGATACTTCCATTCTTTTTAAGGCCTGGATTTGAAAGTGTTAGAGCATCATTTCTGTCACATTCTGTTGGTCAAAGGAGTCACAGGGCCTGCTCAGATTCAAGAAGCCAAGTAATAAACTCTATCTTTTGATGGAGGAGTTGATTTTTTCTTATAGAAAGGAAAGGACTTGGTGGTAGCCATTGTTGTAGACTATCTGCCACAACTTCTGCAAAGTTTGTCTCTGCTGACTCTGTTTCCTTCCACTCTTGGCTTCTGAGATGACAAACTATTGCAGTCATTCCTTCATGACTTGTTTTTTTGTGTGTGTGTGTGTGCTTATCTTCCTCTCTATATAATCTGCCTGGGTAATATCTATATCCATGACTTTCACCCAAAATATATTTCCAATGTAGAATTTTCTTTGGAATTGTCTATTGTGTATCTTCCCTTGGATGTTCCAAAGGGATCTCATAGTTGACATTTCAAAAACAGAGTTCGTTATATGTCCCTTTTTTTTTTTTTTAAAGATTTAATTATTTTAAAATAAAATTTTGTTGGAGTATATCATTTATACATGAATATACATAAACATTAAGTGTATAGTAAAAGTTGTGAACTTACAAAACAAACATGCATATCATCGTACAGGTTTCCCATATATCACCCCACCACCAACACCTTGCATTATTGTGAAATTTTTGTTACAAACTATGAAATAGCATCATCAAAATATTACTACTAATTATAGCCCATATCTTACATTTGGTGTATTTTTTCCCCAACCCACCCAATTATTCACATCCTGTATTAGTATTATACATTTGTTATAATTCATGAGTGAACATTCTTATATTTGCTGTTAACCACAGTCCATCTTCTACAACTGGATTCCCTGTGTTATACAACCCCATGTTTTATACAATCCACTCAAAGTGTACACTCAGTGGCTCTCATTTTCATCACAAAGTTGTGCTGTCATTATCTCAGTCAATTTTAGAACATTTTCATTACTCCAAAAGGAAAAATCCCATACTTTCTTTGTATCCCCCTATAGTTATCTCTTAGAATTGATATATTATCCTCTTTGCCGTTGCTACAAAAATATTACAATATTACTGTTAACTATCATCCATACGTTACATTAGCTGTAGTTTTCCCATGTATCACCATATCCTTAACACTTTATAAAAGAAGAGCATTCTTAAGTTTATACTGTTAACCGCCATCCTTATCCATCACCAAAATCACTATGTTATACAAACCCTAGATTATTCTCTAGTTTCCTTTCAATTGACATTTACATCCACGGACTATACCTTTCAGCCACAATCTCATTTATAAATCAGCAGTGTTATATTCACTGTAATGTGCTACCATCAACTCTATTCATTTCCACACTTTTACCATAAGCCTTATTAAAAATTCTACATACGTTGAGCATCAGCTCCTATTCTCAACCCACATTCTATTTCCTAGTAATCTATATTGTCGAGTTTACCTCTATGAATTTACTCATGTTATTTAGTTCATATTAGTGAGATCATACAATATTTGTCCTTATGTGTCTGGGCTTATTTCACTCAACATAATATCCTCAAGGTTCATCCATGTTGTCATATGCATCCCAATTTCATTTCTTCTTACAGCTGAACAGTATTCCATTGTATGTATATACCACATTTTGTTTGGCCATTCATCAGTTGATGGGCAATGGGCTGATTATTCACATATTTTAGCAATTGCGAGTAATACTGCTTTGAACATTGGTGTGCAAATGTCAGTCCACAGCCTTGATTTCATTACTTCTGAATATATTCCTAGTAATGGGGTTGCTGGATCATATAGCAGTTCTATATTCAGTTTCTTGAGGTACTGCCAAACTCTTCCACAGAGGCTGCACCATTCTACATTCCCACTAACAGAGAAGGAGTATTCCTATTTCTTCACATACTTTCCAGCTCCTATAGTTTTCTGTTTTTTTTTTTTTTTTGTTTGTTTGTTTGTTTGTTTTGATGATGGCCATCATTACATATCCTTTTTTTTTTAAGGAGGTACTGGATATTGAACCTAGGCCCTTGCAGTGGGAAGCAGGTGCTCAACCACTGAGCTACATCTGCTGCCCAATGAAAGTTGCTTTTTTCGTTTGTTTGTTTGCTTTTAGGAAGTACCGGACACTGAACCTGGGACCTTGTACATGGGAGCAGGCGCTTATCACTTGAGCTACATCTGCTCCCCTACATATCCTTTTAAACCACTTCTTTTCTACTGTTAAATCTTTTGGTGAATGGCAACTTTATCTACTTAATTACTAAAGCCAGAAGCTTGGGCGTGCTTATTTTTACACACCTTTCCTTATTCCCCCCATCTGAACTGTCACAAAGTTTAGTGGATTCTGTGTCCTTAAAATCTCTCATATCCTTTTTCTACCCTCACTGCTACAGCTTATTTTAGGCCCCATCATTTCTCCCTCAAAAGTATTTTTTAGTTTTTATAGCTGGCTCTCTGCCTTCAGACTTTTACCCCCCCACTTAATTCTCTATACTGCTTACAGAGACATATTCTTAAAATGCAAATTTGATTGCTGTTCCCCTAAATAATAGCTTTCAGTAGTTTCTTATTGCTTATGGAATAGTTACTTCATATTCTTCAAGGTTTATCTCTTGTATCTCCTCTTCCCATTCTTCTGTATCTCTCCAGTTTTTGACAATTACATTCTGTGCCTCTATAACACACTGGATAACATGTGACTCTGGGCAGGATATATCTTTTATATCAAAAGCATACATGACTTGGGTGGATATTGAAACTTTTTTGCCTTAATACCCTCTGTTCATCAGTTTACATGTGAATTCCACCAATATCAATCAAATGTATGCATAGATAGCATGTACATAGTACAAAATTCACATGATTTCATAAGTTACATGGTGAAAATTGACTCCTTGTTACCCCTTTTCCCTAGTCATTCACTTTTCATCAGTTTGTGTATTCTTCCAGAGATTATCTATGCATATATAAGCATATGCTTGTATCTATGTAGATATTAGCAAATAAATATGTAAATATGTGTGATTTCAAAACTGGTAGTAGTTCTACATTGTTCTACACCTTTTGTTTCTCTTTGAATCTTAATGATTCTTTAATATCATTATCCTCTTGATGAGCATATAAGATATTTCTAGTGTTTAGTAATTAAAAATTATGTTGTGGTATGTGATATATGACTTTATATATTTATCATTTGCCTATGTTTGGGTAAATTTCTAGAAGGGAAAGATTTGTAGGACAAAGGTTACCTTTAAAATTTTGATAGATACTGCCAAATTGTCTTTTGTAGATATCCTAGGTTGTTTTGATGTGTCACATATTTCATAAGATTTTCTTTTGTAAGCAAATTACTTTCCAAATTTGTTGAAGTGGCACTTTTTAAAAGATTAATTGGAGCAACTGAATCCACTAAATTAGAATTAGAATTAGAATTATCTTCCTTTGTCTTCTTTGTGATTTCATTAAATTTAAATGAGTCATTCAAGTTTATTATTATTAATTCATTTCTTCATTATTTTAGTTTATCTTTGGAATTGGAAGAATAATAAATAGTAGGGAAAACTTAAAATATACTCAACATTTCCATACACATACACACATAAAAACTAAGTGTACTACAGCTGATAAGTGGTTTCTATAAATCATGTTAGTTCATAGGAGTACCTGGGAGAAAGGAAGTGATGGGGATACCATATCACACACATATACACACACACACCACAGAAATAAAAACTAATGAAAATTTCACAAAAAGACAATTTTCAAAGTCAACTAAAGTAGCAAGAATCTGTTATCTAGTTTCATATTGGTATCCAGAAGATTAAAGACTTCTCAGAATTTACCTCCATTATGAAGCCCTTCCCAATTCTTCTAAGTAGAAGTGACCATAATTTTTAGACTTCTGTTTCTATTTCTGTCATAGAATGGGTAATGGTTTATTACACTTACTTGTTTACATGTTTACTTCCCCCATTAGACTGAACTACTTGAGAGTCTGGCACAGACAATAAATGTCTGTTGAATAATGAATGAATTCTTTACATATGAATGGCTTCAAAAGGTAGAGGACTCATTTCTTCATCCTTTACATTTCTCTCTTTTTTTTTCCATATATATTTTAAAAGATGCTTAGATTACATAAATGTTACACAAAAATTACAGGGATTCCCATGATCTCCACCTCCCATACCTCCCATAACATCTCACATAAACATCTTTCATTAGTGTGGCACATCACCTGCAATGGATATACACATCCTGGGGCTTTGCCACTAAGCATAGACCACAGTTCACATCGTAGACCACACTCTCTCCCACACAGGTCTGCATGGTATACGCTGATGTAAAATGGTCTATATCCATCGCCACAACGTCACTCAGGGCAATCCCCAAGTCCTGTAAAAGCCCCTGTATTAGAACTGCCCTTACATTTCTCTTTGTTGGCAATTTCCTTCCTTTTCTGCTATTAACCCTATTTCACAGATAAAGCTGACTCTTTGTCTGCTCCCACCCTCTAGTTTAACTCTCCCAACAGTATGTCCCAATTTCTTTTACTCTGCTGGTACAGGTGCTGAGTAGACTTGGCCTTCCTCCTCATTAGAAGTGATTCCGATATATTCACTTTATACTAGAATCACTTAATTTGAGTATTCCTAAGTAACTCTTGTTCCCATTTCAGTTCTTGTATCTTCTACTATGGTAGCTACTGATAGTGCATTTTTCTGCTATTTAAAATGCAACCGGGAAAAATATGATATTGTGATATAATATTATCCTGATATCCAGGCTATTTCCAGATCCGTTTTGTCATGGAATCTCTCTCCTGCATCAGGGCATAGTGTGATCTTCTGCTTACTATTCTGACTTAGGTTCTAAGTGAGGTAAACATAATGTGAGAAGGTTTTCAGTCAGGAAAGAGCATGTCAGATCCAAGGAACTGAAAGAAGCCGATGCTGCTAGGCAGAGGTAAATGACCAAGGGAGGGAGTGATAATGGAGAAATAGACAGGGACTAGATTGTGCAGATTTTATAGGCCTTGTTAATGAGTTTAGATTTTATGCTAACTGCAATAAGAAACCATCAATGCTTATTGTTCGTAAGCATTTTGTTTCTGGCTCAGACACTTGACAGTTATATCATGATTTCCATGAGAAAATGATTTTCCATTTATAAAAATTCAATGAGCCTTAGGAATAAAACCCTTTCTTGAAGGTTTTATTTCTATATGCTAGTATGCATAAAATCTACAATAGTTTTTCTTTTATTTTAGAATTAAGAAGACAAGAATATTAATATGCAGCCTCTAGCCATGATTTGTTAATAAACTAGATTCTTAATTAAAGGACAATAACTGTTGATTTCTTTTTCTTCCATATCTGTTTAGAGATGATATAACACTACTCAGACAAGAGGTCCAAGACCTACAGGCTTCACTTAAGGTTAGAATAAAAATAATGATATTTGTTTATTTTCAATGTTTCAGATAGTAAATCTTTTTAAATTTACTAATTAAAAGTCTTTTTCTTTTTCATTAGGAAGAAAAATGGTACTCAGAAGAATTAAAGAAAGAATTAGAAAAATTTCAAGGGCTGCATCAGCAAGTAATTGCTTTTAAACATTTGAAACATGTTTGTGAGTTGTTTATTTTCATTGTTGAAAATGAAGTATAATACTTTTTGTAAGTAGAAGGCGTGATATAAATAACTTCCTAGTTTGTTTCCCAGTGTTTAATAGCCCACAGTATATATAATCCTAATAAATGCAAAGGAATATATGGAAGCAAAGATGTAGCTTCTTAAAGGTGCTCCTTTAAGAATTAGTTATCATACAGATTGTTCTGTTTTTGTTTTTCTGTCCAAGGTTATTTTATTTTGTCTGGCAATATAACCACATTGTTATAAAATAACAATTCAAACAATAGTCAACCTCTTCAAAACATCTGTTTGTGAAACTGGAAATGATTAAAATGTCAATTGGTAGGGGGAGGAACTATTATTTAGCTATCAACAGTTTATGTTAATGAACATTATTTAAAGATATGGAGAAACTGTTACATTAACAATGTTAGGTTTTGAAAAACAATAAAAATACATATATACGTACATATATACACATCTATACTGTGTGACTAACTATATAAAAATAATACGTAGAAAAAAACGGAAAAATTCATTGTGGTTTCAAAAGCAGTTATTTCTAAGTTGTGAGATTATTTTTGATATCTTAGAGTCTTTATATTTTAATGTATCTTCTAAATAAATGCCTTAACCAATTATGATTTTAATATCAAGTTCAGATTAAGTTTTATATGAAAATTATGTAAAGAATTGAAGAATACTGGATTTTACCAAATATACAGTATAGTTTTTATTTGTAAGAATAAAGTAGGTATCCTTCAAAAAAGTTCTAATATTTTTATAAAATAATTAGTGATAACTTGCATGTTATCTTAGCACATTGTACCTCTCCCTCAGTCTTCTTTTTTGCCCTTTCATCCATACCAAGAATTGTCATTTGGAATAGAAAAGAGAAAAACAGATAAATGAATGTAAGATACCAGTCATTACTACTGAGCTTCTCTAATTGGGAATGCTGTTAACATTAAAGAGGTGTTTAGTAATCTAAAAAACATATAGATCATTCCTCCATGTTTTATATAGATGACATTAATAATTACTCAGACATGGGCTGTATTATTTTCTCTACCTGAAAAAACAAAGAGGAAATCATTTATTACATTTGAGATAACTATTTCCTATTTACTAAATTAAATAAACTCTCCACAGTACAAGGAGTAAATTATCTTGGTAGGTAATTTACCTTTGGGGGAAAATGCATTTTAAACATCGATGAGTCTTAGCAATCAATATGTTTAATTCTAATGTACAGGAAAATAAAAAAATTAGTTGTACTATGAAATACCTTATTAGACTGTTTCAGATGTATAGTATTTTTTTAAATGTGAAAATAATGCTAATATGGTATATTATTTTGCTTCTAATACACATGATAAATTAAATCTGATGAAATATGCTTTTTTCTGTTTCTTTTAAAGTTGATTTATAATCTCAAATTAAAAAATTTTACTAAAAAAAAAACCTTAGTATTAGTGATAATTTAATGGCATATTTTAGTCATGCAGATCTTCATATAGTATAGGACTGATTCTTGCCTGCTGACTTAAGCATTTGCTTTAGAATTCATATTTATAATTTATATTATTTATTTATTATAGATTTCATGGAATTTTAAGAGGCCATCTACTGTAAGATCCATAATAATTTCACATATGTTTACATGTAAAAAAAATTCTTAGAGCCTGTGATCTCTAGTTAGATTATTATGCCATTCTGCCTAGTGGTACCATAGAGATCCAGAAGAATTTGAGCCAGATAAACTGAATTTTTAATCAAAATCTTATTTACCTGATAGAATATAGTTTTCAGAAATGTTTAACATTGTCAATCATAGCAGTGTTGTTTTTCTTTTAAAAGTATTTGTTAATGTATTTTGTTTTCATTGAGGAGTCTAAACCTGATGGATTGGTGGCTGATTCATCAGCAGGTAACTTTAATAAAGCAAATATTTTTTTCTTTTTACATTTTCTCCCTTCTTCTTTCTCTCTCTCTCTCTCTTTTATCTAAATGAATTTTGTTTTGTGGTTATATTATGGCTTTAAAAGTGTGAAGATAATGATCATATTCTAGGTTTAGAATGTTACTTGTAAACTTGATAATTTAATCAGTTAACTAAAATCATAACTTTATTTAGTTTATTGTGTTCTGAAGTTAAAATTAAACTTCTGAGTGAAATCAGTAAATATATTGAGACAAATGAAAATGAGAACAGAACATATCAAAACTTATGGAATACAGCAAAGGCAGTCTTGAGAGGGAAATTTATAGCCCTAAATGCCTATGTTAAGAAACAAGAAAGAGCTAAACTCAAAGATTTAATTGAAGAACTTGAGAAACAAGAAAAAGAACAGCAAACCAAACCCAAAGCAAAAAGAAGGAAAGAAATAATAAAGATTAGAGCAGAAATAAATGAAAATGAGAACAAAAAAGCAATAGAGAAAATCAACAAAACCAAAAGCTGGTTCTTTGAGAAGATCAATAAAATTGACAAACCCCTTGCTAGACTAACAAAGAAAAAAAGAGAGAAGATGCAAATAAATGCAATCAGAAATGAAAGGGGGGAAGTCACAAATGACCTCACAGAAATAAAAAGAATCTTAAGAGGATATTATGAGAAACTATATGCCAACAAACTAGACAACCTGGATGAAATGGACAAATTTCTAGAAACTCATAACCAACCTACACTGACACAACAGGAAATACAAGAACTTAACATACCAATCACAATTAAGGAGATTGAATCTGTCATCAAAAATCTCCCAGCAGGGAGGTGGCTGTGGCTCAGTCAGTGGGGCTCCCGTTTGCCATGTGGGAGGCCCCGGGTTCGGTTCCCGGGGCCTCCTGGTGGGGGCGGGCCCGCCCGCGCGGTGTGGTTGGCTGACCCGGCGAGCGCGGGCAGCAGGGGGGGGATGAATGAATAAATAAATAAAATCTTAAAAAAAAAAAAAAAAAAATCTCCCAGCAAAGAAAAGTCCAGGACCAGATGGCTTCACAGGTGAGTTCTACCAAGCATTTCTAAAAGAATTAACACCAATCCTGTTTAAACTCTTCCAAAAAATTGAAGAGGAGGGAAAATTACCCAACACATTTTATGAAGCCAACATCACCCTAATACCAAAGCCAGATAAAGATTCCATAAGAAAAGAAAATTACAGACCAATCTCTCTCATGAACATAGATGCAAAAATTCTCAACAAAATACTTGCAAATCGAATCCAACAGCATATCAAAAGACTTATACATCATGACCAAGTGGGATTTATTCCTGGTATGCAAGGCTGGTTCAACATAAGAAAATCAATCAGTGTAATACACCACATTAACAAATTGAAAGAAAAAAACCACATGATCATCTCAATAGATGCAGAAAAGGCATTCGACAAAATCCAACATCCTTTTTTGATAAAAATACTTCAAAAGATAGGAATAAAAGGAAAATTCCTCAATATGATAAAAGGCATATATGAAAAACCCATGGCCAACATTATACTCAATGGGGAAAGGTTAAAGCTTTCCCCCTAAGATCAGGAACAAGACAAGGATGCCCACTGTCACCATTGTTATTCAACATTGTACTAGAAGTTCTAGCTAGGGCAATTAGACAAGACAAAAAAATTAAAGACGTCCAAATAGGAAAAGAGGAAGTAAAACTCTCACTGTTTGCGGATGACATGATCCTGTATTTAGAAAATCCTGAAGCATCCACAACAAAGCTGCTTGAACTAATAAATGAGTTCAGCAAAGTGGCAGGATATAAGAGCAACACGCAAAAATCAGTAATGTTTTTGTACACTAGTACTGAACAATCTGAGGAAGAAATCAGGAGGAAAATTCCATTTTCAGTAGCAATAAAAAGACTCAAATACCTAGGAGTTATTTAACCAAGGAAGTACAGGACCTATATGCAGAAAACTACAAAACAATGCTAAAAGAAATTAAAAAAGACCTAAACAAATGGAAAGACATTCCGTGTTCATGGATTGGAAGAATAAATATCGTGAAGATGTCAATCTTGCCCAAATTGATTTATAGATTCAATGCAATACCAATCAAAATCCCAACAGCTTACTTTACAGAATTAGAGAAGGCAATTACCAAATTCATCTGGAAGGGTAAGTGCACCCAAATAGCCAAAAGCATTCTAAAAAAGAAGAGCAATGTGGGAGGAATTTCGCTGCCTGACCTTGAAACATATTACAAAGCTACAGTGGTCAAAACAGCATGGTACTGGCATAAAGATAGACATATTGATCAGTGGAATAGAATTGAGAATCCAGAAATAAACCCTCACCTATACAGTCAACTGGTTTTTGACAAACCTACCAAGCCCACGCTGATGGGAAAAAACAGTCTCTTCAACAAATGGTGTTGGGAAAACTGGATATCTATAACCAAAAGAATGAAAGAGGACCCCTATTTCACCCCCTATGCAAGAATCAACTCAAAATGGATCAAAGATCTAAATATAAAAGCCAGGACCATAAAACTACTAGAAGACAATGTAGGGAAACATCTTCAAGACCTTGTAGTAGGTGGTGGTTTCTTGGACCTCACACCCAAAGCACGTGCAACAAAAGAAAAATTAGATAAATGGGACCTCCTCAAAATTAAACACTTTTGCACCTCACAGGACTTTGTCAGAAGGGTGAAAATGCAGTCAACTCAATGGGAAAAAATATTTGGAAATCACATATCTGATAAGGGTTTAATATCCAGGATATATAAAGAGATGTTACAACTCAACAATAAAAAGACAAATGACCCAATTAAAAAATGGGCCAAAGACTTGAATAGACATTTCTCCGAAGAAGAAATACAAATGGCAAAAAAACACATGAAGAAATGCTCAACATCACTCATGATTAGGGAAATGCAAATCAAAACTACAATGAGATATCATTTCACACCTATCAGAATGGCCACTATGAAAAAGACAGAGAACTACATGTGTTGGAGAGGATGTGGAGAGATAAGAACACTTCTTCACTGTTGGTGGGAATGCAGGATGGTACAACCACTATGGAGGACTGTTTGGCAGTTCCTAAAGAAGTTGAATATAGACTTGCCATGTCACCCTGCAATACCACTACTGGGTATATACCCAGAAGAACTGAGAGCAGTGACACAAACAGACATCTGCACACCAATGTTCATAGCCACATTATTCACCATTGCCAAAAGTTGGAAACAACCCAGGTGTCCATCAACCGATGAATGGATAAACAAACTGTGGTCTATTCACACGATGGAATATTATGCAGCTGTAAGAAGAAATGAAGCCATAAAGCATATGGCAACATGGATGAAACTGGAGGACATTATGTTGAGTGAAGCAAGACAGACACAAAAGGACAAATACTGTATGAATGCATTATAATGAACCAAATATATTGCGCAAAATATTGTTTGATTCACAAAAAAAGAAACGAAAACAAAACAAAAACCAAACAAAAAACAAAACAACAACAAAAAATTTACATGTATCCATTACATTTAATTGAGAAATGTATATATTTATTCATCTGTGTTTACTTTTTAGTTTTTAATTGCTTATGTTTTCAATTATTAAATGTACAAAATAAAGTTAAAAAAAGAAAAAAAAATTAAACTTCTGGAATATTACGTTGATATGGTTGTTTTATAAAAGTTTGTCTGTATTAAAGAATAATATGCTGTTTTTCCTTAGGGATAATGTGATGGAACTATAATCTTTGTAACTGTCTTTAACTGCAAGAATGCTCAATGAATAATTAAAATTTATATTTTAAGGTTATCTATTGTATTTAATTTCTCTTACCTTTATGAGAAATCTCTTACCTTTATGAGAATGAAATATTGAAAGTTCACAGCAGGGGAGCGGATGTAGCTCAAGCAGTTGAGTACCTGCTTCTCACATATGAGATCTGATCCCTGGTGCCTCCTAAAAACAAAACAAACAAAAAAACTGGAGGAGCCGATGGAGCTCAGTAGTTGAGTGCCGGCTTCCTACATACGAGGTCCTGGGCTCAATCCCGGCTCTGGTACCTAAAAAAAAAAAAAAGTTCACAGCGTCATCATACTTTAATTATTTAATTCAAGACCTTGTTTGTTTTTAAGCCAATTATAACACCTTCTATCTTTAAAATTAATTTATTCCATAGAGTAGAATATATTCCTTTTTGGTCAGTTGATAAAAATAGAAAAATAACTGTGAAATGTGAAATTAAAATAACTTTTTAACAAATATTTACAGATTATCTGGGGGTGATTCTAAATATTCCTTTCATTTGTTTAAATGTTTGCAAATTATGACTGTTTTAAATAAGTCACATATGTTTAAAATTTGAATTGTTAAAAACTCTACTTTTTGTAGTTGGGTAATAGATTCATGTTGATTTTCTTAACTGCTATGATTATAAGTTGTAACAATTTAACAAATGTAAATTGACACTGTATTTTTATAACTTCTATACCTTTTGTAGAATTACAGTCTTTAGAACAACAATTAGAAGAAGCCCAAACAGAAAATTTTAATATTAAGCAAATGAAAGACTTATTTGAGCAGAAAGCAGCCCAACTTGCAACTGAAATTGCAGGTAAGGTGAATAAAATTTTTTTAGTCAATAAAACAGTCTCATTATCTTTTCACCATTAAATATCCTATAAATAAGCATAGCATTTTAGTGTGACAAAGCAGTTGTTAAAGAGTGAGGTGGTGATTAATAGGATTTAATTCTATCAGTGTTGCTTTGTAAATTATTTTTTGTTGGCCCATCTTTTCACTTCAAAGAACTTGTTTTTCTCTGTGTACTTCTTTATGAATTTTAGAGAAGAGAAATTTTCTTTGAGTTTGCTGAAAGATTAACTTATAAGTATAATAAGTAACATTTTGAAGAAATTAATTAAATAATACAGCATAGATTTAACATTTGTTATAGCATCAGTTATATATATTCTTTTTTCCATACTTTAAGGAAAAATATTATATGCAATTAAATATACATTAAAAATCAGTGCTAAATTATAATCTAGCGGGAATTTATGTAGACAAAAACATCTGATTATTTTTAATTTCATCATTTATGTAATTAAACATTTAATTTTATAGTGTTATATATATATGGCTATATCAGGAATGTGAATTTGAATTAGAGTGAAAAACTGATATACAGAAAAATATATAGAAATTTATAACACTGTCTTTCCTAGAGTTAATGTCTTGAAACTAGTATTTATATGTAACTATCTTTAATTAGATATAAAGTCAAAGTATGATGAAGAAAGGAGTCTTCGAGAAGCTGCTGAACAAAAATTAACACATCTGACAGAAGAATTAAACAAAGATACAACTGTGATTCAAGATCTGAAGACTGAACTGGTAATTTAGAAACCATTTATTGAAATGCACCTTTATAATTTTTTAAATTAAAAAAGAAATACATGCTTTCAAGAAAATTTTTAAAAATATAGTATGAATAAAATGGACAGAATATAAAGTTCCCTATAGCTCTAACACCTAAATACATACACAAACACATATACATTCATATATATATACACACACATATGTACTGTTTATGATTTTTAAACTAAAAATGGTATTTTATGATATTTAATTTATAACCTTAATATTTTTGTTGTTGCTATCTAAATAACCATCTGTCTTTTTAGTAGTTTCCGTAGTTGTATCTCTGACCTGGCCCTTCCTTTGAACTTCAATTTTTTAAATCCAGCTACCTTTAGGGTATCTCCAGTTGCCTTTCTAGCTCATTTTAAATCCAACAAGTATAAAATCAAAGTCATCATATTTCTTTGATAACTGTATCTCTGTCATTGGTACCATATATCTTCAATACTCTCTTCAGGCTTAACAACGTTGGATCTGTCTTTGACTCCTTTTTGTCCTTTATTTAGCACTCAACAAATATGTGAATTAATGACTCTACTATGTCCAAGATGCAGCAAACCCTAATTATGTTTATATCTGTTCCTCCTTAATTTTTCAAAAAATAATTTAGTAACTGGCTTCTTTCAGTTACCATAATGCTTTTTTAAAAAAATCTTTTTATTTTTATTCCCCCACCCCATCCCCGAGATGGCTCCCTTGTCTGTCTACTCATTATTTGCTCGTCTTCTTTAGGAGGCACCGGGAACCGAATCTGGGACCTCCCATGTGGGAGGCGAGTGCCCAACTGCTTGAGCCACTTCCGCTCCCTGCTGGTTGCAACATCTGCTGGTTGTGGTGGTTGTGGTGTCTGCTCTTTGCAGCATCTGCTCGTTGTGGCAGTTGTGGTGTCTGCTGGTTGCAGCTTGTCTTCTTTAGGAGGCACCGGGAATGAACCTGGGACCTCCTATGTGGGAGAGGGGCACCCAATTGCTTGAACCACATCTGCTCCCCTCTCCTTCATTTTTATTAGTTTCCTAGGATAAAAAATGAAGGAATGTAGCAATTATTGTGTGACTGCTGTAACCAATGGGTATCATTTGTGAAGGAGAGGAAAGCAAGTAAAGCACTAAAGGTATTTGTGAATTTACTAGTTTGCACCTTGAGACATAATGCTATTAAATATGAGACAGAGAGGGCAGGAAGAAGAGATGGCTTGTTGATGGAAGCTATTAGTGTTTGATGTTTTGAGTCCAATAGCTGATATTAAAGATTGTTTACATTTTGATTTCTTTATAGTGAAACCATTCTAAATATGTGTGTTATTTTAGTTTTACTTAACTTTTAATTAAAATGTGTTGCTTCACAGCTTCAGAGACCTGGTATAGAAGATGTTGCTGTGCTTAAGAAAGAATTGGTCCAAGTTCAAACGCTAATGGACAACATGACCTTGGAACGCGAGAGAGAATCTGAAAAACTAAAAGATGAGTGCAAAAAGTTACAAGTGGAGTATGCTAACTCAGAGGTAATGAAGTTCAGTGCACTTAAATGTGATTGACTTTAACTTGTTTAGCATATTCTGATGAAGGAGACAGATTTGAGATTTTTCTGAGTGACCTGACAAAACAGTATTTGCCTTCCTTTCGTTTGATCTGAGTAATATTTGTATTTAGTCAATGTGCTCTGATAGTCAGTATGTTTTACCTTGGCTTTATAAAGCTAGACACATGAAGAAGAATATTTACATTAGTGATTTAATAAATGATGTATATTGTGGGGAGATGATATTTAAACTTAAATTTACTCAAGGTTAGTGGATTATGTAGTTTGGGTTTATCTTAATTTGGTAGGAGGAAGGGAAATATGATTTCATTTTCTACACCTGTATTACCAATGTTGTTTAGAGAAAATATTTATAAAAGACATATTTTCTAATAGCTCTATTTCTAGTTGACAGACTTATTTGAATCATAGAGTTGAAAGAATCTTAAAAATTATCTAATCCAGCACTCCAGCTGAGACTCCCCTTTATAGCAAACCCTGATAGGTGATCCATAACCTTTGCTTGTTTTATGGTGGTGCATATTTCTTCAGAAGTGAGCTCTTCCATATTTAGGCAATTTTAAGTTTTAAAAAATGTTTTCTTATATTGTGGTGACATTTGTTTCTCTATAATTTACATACACTGGTTCTAGTTCTGTTCTTAGGAATTACACAGAATAAATTGTTCCTCTTTTCCATGTGAGATATTTGAAGTCTCTTTGTATTTACCCTGAGTCTTTTCTCTTCCAGGATAAACATTCTCAGTTCCTTCTCCCATTTCTCACATGACATGGCTTTGTTCCATAAATCCTTTATATACTTAAGTAAGCAGATGGCAAGCTCTAAGATATGTTATGAATACATTTGCTTAAAAATGTTAGCTTTTGTCCCTTTTACTGTATTAAGGAGATATTTTGTTATGACTATTACTGCTTACAGTCCTTAAGCTCCCTTATGTGACGTGAACCTCTGTTTTTCATGTTTTCTGTTTAAAAAGTTAGGTTATAGTGATGTTTCAATTTCCATCTCTTTTTTAGAGTTTTTTAGATGGTGATCTAAAAACTTCTCTATTCATAGTTAGTAACATGTCAACAAGTTCTGCAGTGTAAATATTTAGATAACCCATATCTATTGATCTTTTATTTTACTTTTTCCTATATATCAGTGGGGGAATGGTGAAAGTTGATCAGAGTAATACCCAGAGGCATGTGAGGCTTTATGATGCTTAACACTTCAGACTTGTGTTTGTGATCTTTAGATGCAGATTTCCCAAAAACAAGCTCCATAGCCCAGTAGCACATAATCTGCCAATTTTCCATACAATTTCAATTTCAGTGGGTTCATGAGTTTGCTGAAGCCAGTTAAAATCTCTTATTCTAATGCTATTACTAGTCAGCAGAAAGCACTGATTAGCCTCTGAGTAAAACCAAAGAAGTCTCATACTGAAAAGTCCCATTTAGATGATTAAGTTAAAGTGGAAATACCTGAACCTGGGGTGAACCTGGTCATTACTATGGTAAAGTTTCAGTGCTTTGATAAGCATTTTTTAAAAATTAAATCTGCCTGGGGGTGGATGTGGCTTATGGTTGGGCATCCGTCTGCCATATGGAGGGACCTGGGTTCGATACCCGGGACCTCCCGGTAAAAAAAACAAAAAAACAAACAAACAAAAAATTAAATCTGCCTGCCTACTAGTATTTTGAAAATTTATAAAAGATATTATGTTCCCTTTTCATTAAAACGATTCCTTTAATGTTTGAAATTTCAAAACGTATATATTATGGCGTAATATATACGTTTAAGATTGAACCAAAGTAATGGTAATTTTAGAATACACATTTTTTTAAAGTGAAATCCTCACTGACTTTTCCAACTGAGAATGATGAAGTCATAGATATACTTGTTATACAGATGGATTTGAACAAGGAAAATAATATCAGGGGTTCTTAGCATTTTTTGTTCCACAGACCCCTTTGTCAGTGAGTGAAAACCATGGACCCCTTACTAAGTCCACACTATACTGTGTATTATTTAATAAATATGTCACACCTGCACCAACACATCCCCACAAGAATGTTCTTTTTTGAATTTCAGTTTGAGCTGAAAGAATCCCTGAAAATATATATTTGATTGCATTTTGGGCAAAAATATATGGGAACATGATACAACTTGGTAATGGGAAGATATTTCTGGGTGATATTTTATTTAAGAATTGCTCTAAGCTTAATTTGGAAGATTTTAAAAAAATTTGTATTTTGATTCATGAAGATTAAAATATCTTTATATGTAATGAGAAGAGGTCATTCTAGGTGAAAAATTTATGACTAGAGTTATAAAAGATTTGGGTTGAAAGGATTTAGTGTCTTCTATTGTTTGTCCTCCTATCAACAGGGTTGATTATATAAATTTAGCAAATTAAATTTATCTTTTCAAGTATTTTGAAAGAAATTTAGAAATAAAAGGATTTTATTCTTGCTGAGTAATTGAATAAGCAATTTAATATTTCATTATATTTTTAGTAAAACAAGGATAATGCTTCTTGTTTAGTTCATTAAAGATATGTAGTTATCATGAGTGAGACCTTGTTATGTTACTATATATATATATGTATTTTTTAGAGATTTATTTATTTTTACTTCTATACATTTCTAACACCCATCCCCCCATTTTTGCTGTTTTTGTGTCCCTATTCACTGGGCAATTCTCTGTGTCTGTTTCCTGCCCTCTCTTCTCATCCTTCTCCTGTCTTTACCGGGATTCGATCCTGGGAACCTCTGATGTGGGAGAGAGGTACTCTGCTACCTGCACCATCTCAGTTCCTGTTTTTTTGGCGTGTCTCGTCTTGGCTCTCCCTTTGTGTCACTCTCCTGTTACGTCATCATCTTGCTGCGTGGCTCAGCGGGGCCTGTCACTCCCACATGCGGGGCCTGTCACTCCCACATGTGGGGCCTGGAGGCGCACCCTCTTGTGGGACCTGACAGCGTGCCCGTGCAAGGGGCCTGACAGCATGTCCCCTCACGGGGCCTGGTGGCCTACACACCTTCTCTATTTTTCTTTATTTTACTAGGAGGTCCTGGGGATTGAACTCAGGTCCCTCCATATGGGAGAAAGAGGCCCAATCATTTGTGCCACATCTGCCCTCCTGTTACAATATTTTGAACAATTTTAGGAAATAGTGGCATAAGAGCCAAAATAATGTTATTATTACTGGAAACAAACTCTTTTAAACACCACTAGGTTTTGGATACATTAAATATGTAGTTTCATTTATTTCTTATAATCCTATAAGTTAAGTACTTTTGTCAGTCCTAGCTTCCACCTTCCAGGTTAGGTCTAATAAGAAATCTAAAGCTTAATGAGGTTAAGTAACTTGTTCATGGTCACACATCTAATATAGGAGCTAGGATTTGAACCTAAGTCTTACTCAAAGCTCGTGTTTGTTCTTCTGTATCATGTTGGCGCTCATTTTAGGTAGTCTAATAATTGCCTTATAAGTAAGTTTGTGCTATTAATCTTCACCTAATACTTGTTTTTATTACTTCTTTTATTTTGCTATACTGTATATTGTCATTTGCTGAGTAATAACTTATAATACTTTTGAGTCGTGTCTTATACTGTTTTCCATATGAAAAAAGAATTACTGTCTACTTCATTTCATTTATTTGTTTATAACTCCACTTTTAGCTTCTGCATATTCTTAGAATATATTGCATGTATTTCATTAATTTATTAAAATTTGATTCTATTTGTTCTCAGTTAAGTGTGCTGGTGAATTGTAACACTTACAGTACTTATTAGAAATTTTTTTTTTTTTTTTTTTTTTTAAGATTTTATTTATTTATTCATCCATCCCCCCCTTGCTGCTCGCGCTCGCTGGGTCAGCCAACCACACCGTGCTGGTGGGCCTGCCCTCACCAGGAGGCCCCAGGAACCGAACCCGGGGCCTCCCATATGGTATATGGGAGCCCTACTGATTGAGCCACAGCCGCTTTCCCTTATTAGAAATTTATTACATATGTTGTTGCTTTTACTGACCCTAAATATAGGCACTAGAAACAAAATACATTAAAGGAAATTAAAGAAGCAAAAAATGCAGTGGTATTTTTAGTTGGGGCTGAAGATATTGTACATTGTTTTTTTTTTTTGTTTTTTTTTTAAAGGAGGTACCGGGGATTGACCCAGGGACCTCATACATGGGAAGCAGGCCCTCAACCACTGAGCTACACCCGCTCCCCGATTTGTACATTGTTAAATGTGTGCCTTTATTCATTACTGTTGTTGAATATATATTTTACATTCCTGATTGATTTTTTTTTTTGCCTAGATATTTTAGAACGTATATAGAAAATAACTCAATCTCAAACATTTCAAAGTACTTTATGAATGATTAGCTGTTATATAGAGATTGAGGATTTAAGGGTAAAAAGGCAGAATTTCTAAAAAAAAAAACTATATTATTCAAAATATCAAAGTTATAATCAACTTATATTTGGTGTGGTCTTTAAATGGAAATTACTTTTGAAAGATTTTATTTGTATTCCAAAGACACTCATTTGAATTAGTTTTAAAAGCTAAAATGGTCATAAAGATATGGAAAATGTAAGATTTCAATCATGCATAGCTATTAAAAAGAAAATTTAGCTATCTTTTTAGGTATGCCTATATAAGAGACTATGACTTGGCAGTATGTTTGAACTTTTTTTAAAAAAATAAATCAATTTTATTGATACATATAAATAAAGCATAAATCCATCCAAAGTGTATAGGCAATGGTATTTGTTATAATCTCATAGTTAAACATTTTTATTGTGTGCTTAATGTGTACTTTTGTCAGTCTTGGCTTTCACCTTTCATCCATCATTTTATTATTTTTTTTCTGCTTTCTACTGGAGATGCTTAAATTTGAGGTAATGTGTTTTTGGAAGGCTTTTTAATATTAGTAATATCCTTAATAATACACCTTCTATCATCATTTTTCGTTCTGTGGTTTAAGGCAGTTTCAGAACTTCAAAGACATGCTCAATTTTGTGTTATTAATCAAGCAAAATTTCAACCATCTGTAAGTGATAATTTATAATAGTAGTAGAATATTAAAACAATAATTATAACTATAAAGCATTAGCATGATGTGTGTTTAAAATATATTTCCTTAATTATTGTAATGAAGATTTTTAGTAAAAATTCAATGTTGAATTCAATAATGCGGCTTCAAGGAGATACAAACTATTTTATAGGGTTTAATATACTGTTTCCATAGGAACAAATATCTTTTAATTCCCTGGAGGTTGAATCATTCATTCCTTTAGTGAATATTTAATGAGTACCCGCTAAGTACCAGGAACTATTTTAGGTGCTTGGAATATGGCCCACTCTCAGGAAGCTTATATTCTTTTGCAGAAGTCAAACAATATATAACTAAATTAAATCATTATAGAAAGTTAGGCAATGATAAGTGCTATGAAGTAAAATAAAGCAGGGAATGGGCAGTAGTAGAGCTGGGAATAATGTGGGACAATTTAAAATAGAATGTCAGGGAGGCTCCCCCCAAGAAGGATATATTTGAGAAAAATGAAGTGAGCATGAATCAGGGGTAAAGAATTGGGAGACACCATTCCCAGGAAAAGGGTATAGCAAGTACTAAAGCCTCAAGACACAGATAAACTTCGCCTGTTAAATGGTGAGGGAAGTATATGTGGCTAGATTGGAGATCCTTCTTTTGTTTGAATTTAACTCATACTGACATATGATGAGGTAATTAGTTTATTTTGTTTTATTTGAAATTTGTCTTTAATTTTCATTTTTCCCATATATAAACAAAATACATGATCACTGTAAAAGATTAAAATGATTCAAAATGTGCAATAAAGTTAAAGTCTCCCTTAATTTCACTCCTTCCCCATGTCCACTGTTCTCCACAACATTTGGTGTATATTTTTTCCCATATCTTACTTTTTCCCCTTTTGAGTAAATTTAAAACATTTAAATGCTTGCATTTATTTATTTATTTTTTTAATTCTAGGTTTTCAAAATATG
This sequence comes from Tolypeutes matacus, assembly GCA_026826555.1. Classification (NCBI taxonomy): domain Eukaryota; kingdom Metazoa; phylum Chordata; class Mammalia; order Cingulata; family Chlamyphoridae; genus Tolypeutes; species Tolypeutes matacus. The sequence goes on along the minus strand of JAKSZT010036119.1, from coordinate 25,679,092 downwards.
TGTATTTAGTGTACAAAGCTAATGGTGCGATTTTAGTTGTCAACATTATAAAATCATTTATAAGAACATATTAAAAACATTCAGCTACAGAATATAAGATAGACTGGTGTATATTTGCTTTACGTTTTCTTATTTAGTTTCTTCTGCATGTTGGAGTTTATCGGCATGATAGACATTAGATAAATGTTATGCTTGGCTTGCTACAGTTTTATAAACTTCCATGTGGAATCATGGTATTACAATGAAATATACACATAATTTGCATTTTATAATGTACTATTATTTATTTTTGTCTCTTGTGTGCCAGACACTGTGCTAATTCATTTAATAAGCTATTTACAAGTAGGGATTTAAATGTGATAAGTGCATTCTTTTGTGATAAGCCAGCATTTGAGCTATATGACTAAAACATAGTAATTTAAAATAGCTGAGTTGTTCCTAATATTTCTATTAATAGCCATAATGTTTCTGACAGAATTCTTTAAATTCAGGAGGATGAAGTAGAGTTTCAAAGCCAGTAAATTCAAGTTTGCAGTTTGATGCTTATTTAATACAATAAAGTAGGATGCCAACTTTTCATTTCATGTATTATTGAACATGTAAAGTTATGCATCGTGAGTAAAGTTTTAAAATTAGTTTGCAGCCCAAAAAAGGTGTGGGGTGGCAGTACAGGGGCAGATTGGATAGAGAACCAAGTTGAAACTTCTAAGGATTATTTCAATTTAACAACAGTAACAACAAAAATCTTTGTACTCCTAAGACCTTTGCATACTACCACTTCCTTTTTCATTTGAGTTTGCACTGATTTTTATTATTTTTTAGGCCACTATAAACCAGCTAAGGAGTGAACTTGCCAAAGGTCCCCAGGAAGTTGCTGTGTATGTACAGGAACTACAAAAACTTAAAAGTTCAATTAATGAATTAACACAAAAAAATCAGGTGAGAATTTTAAAGCTACCTACAGTAATGAATTGGTTTTATGTATCTTAAATTTTAATCTTGTGTATTTTATTTATATATTGGCATAGTAGCAGTATGACTTATTGTACATTTTAAAAATGGTAATATTTTCTCCCTTGCTTCTTTTTAAATAAGCAAGGGATAATATTTAGTTTTTTTGGGGTGGGGGAAATATTGGTATTAGTACCTTTTTCCATCTCTTTACTTTTTTGATAGTGGGGAGCAGTGACTTATTAAACCCTTTTATTCAATGGCAAGGTGAATTTGGTGACTTTGCTCTCATAGTTTGATCCTATTTTAGTGAAATATAACAAAGGAAAAATCAAGAAAGAAAACATGGTAAAAGGGAAAAAAGAGATAAATAAAATTGGTTGTAAATATTAACTTGTAACTTGGTAGTTGATTGCACTACTGCTAGTAACTCTTGTTTTAATTTCTATTTTTTTAACATAGTAAGGTACCAGAGAGAAAGAATCTTGCCTGAGTTTCTTACTTACAATTTTTAGTATGTTTCTGTCTGATCTTGTAATAGTCAGATGCTTTTTCTAATTTAGACATATAAAATGTATTTGACCTTGAATGTTTTGGGGTATAAATATTCTTCATGAACCTAACTATAATTCTATTCAGTTTTTGTAGGTAATATTTGTATAATTATTGCACAATTCATAGGTGATTTTAAACTATGTAAAGTGCCTTTTAAATCAAGTTATATTAATAAACTATAGTTTATACTGGAATAAAACAAAATTTTGCCATTTAAAGAATTGGTAAAAATAATATTTAATATAAATTCCAATAATATAACAGAACACAGACCAATATATTATCATAGATATATTATCATATGACTCATAAGTAGTTAGTGAACTTGTAATTATGATTTTTGTGTGTGTGTTGAAATCAGAAAGCCCACATTTCTTGCTTAGACCAAGCATTGGCAAGCTGAAAGCCTGCAGGCCTAATTCAGCTCTCCACCTCTTTTTTGTAGGTAAAGTTCTGTTGGAGCACAGACATGCCCATTTGTATTGTCTAAGGAGGCTTTTGTGCTACAATGGTAGAGTTGAATAGGTGCAACAGAGACCATATGGCCTGCCACCCTACAGTATTTACTATCTAATCCTTTAAGAAAAAATATGGTGATCCCTGACTTGGGCTAAAAATGTATTTTTCTAATATATTAGAATAAGTGAAACAATTGAAGATGAAGTAAATATCCTGCCATCCCTCAGAAGATTAGATAGTTTTCTATATTTTTCTCTAAATTGGCATTTTGATAACACAAGGAATACATGTTCATAGTATTTTGTTAATAATTATCTCTTAATTTAAATCTATGTATTTTTGTACTGTTATGTTTCTCAGAATGTCCTGACACTTGGGATATTTCAGTAAAAAAGAAAAATAGAGAAAAATCTATGTTGTCTTTGTTTTTTTCATTCTAGTAGCAAGACAAATAATATATGTAACAAATAAGCAAACTAGAAAACAAGTGCTTTGTTGGAAATATATATAAAGTAAGGTAAAGGTTCTTGAGGGCAAGTTGTAAATTTAAATAGCATAGTCATGGTAGGCCTCATTGGGAAGGTGACACTTGAAAGAGGTGAGGATCAGCCTTGTATTCCAAGCAGGAGAAGCAGCCAATACAAAGGTCCTGAGGTGGCAGCTAAGAAGAAGAAGGAGGCCACTATGCCTGGAGCAGAGTGAGCCATGGGCAATTAGCAGGGATGAGATTAGAGAGAGAACATATGGTCTTATTATGTAGGGCCTTATAAGCCTTTGTAAGGACTTTGACTTTTCCTCTGAGTGGAATGAGGAGCCATTGGAAAGTTTAGAACACAGGAATGACATGACTTATGTTTTAAAAATCTTAATTGGCTGCTCTTTTGGGAAAAGATCCAGAGAGTGAGGATCTCAATTGTTTTTCTTGTAGAGGGGCAAGGGCAAGAGCAGAGAGAAGAGTTAGTAGCAGCAATCTAGACAAAAGATAATGGTGGCTCAGACCATGGTGGTAGTCCAGGAGGTTCTGAAAAGTAGCCCATTTCTGGATATATTTGAAGATAGAGCAAATAGGATTTTCTCAAGGCTAAGATGTTAGGTTTGTGAAAAAGAGGAGTGAAGCATGACTGTAAGGTTTTTGGCCTGAGCAATTGGAAAGATTGATTTGCCTAAAATAGGGACGGCTGGGTGGTGCTAGTTTGTGGTGGGGAAGGAAGGTCATGATCTCAGTTTTGAACATGTTAATTGGAGATGCCCATCAAAGTGGGAATATCAGGTTAGCAATAGGAAGTTTGAGAGACATCTGGGTTGGAGAGATAAATGAAGAAGTTGTTGAAGATGTTGGTTTTTAAAGGCAGGAGACTTATTTCTTCCCTTTTCCATTTTGTTCTCTCCAACATAGGCAAGCAAAACCCAGTCCTTTTGAAAATGTCTGTAGTTATCTATCTCTTTTCTTAGATATTTCCCAATTGTTTCAAACCGCAATACTTCCCAGTTGCTTCAAATAAAAACATCTCTAGTGTTAAATCAAAATATTAAGGAAATGCTATGATTCTGTTTTTGTCATTACGTCCTTTCTTTTCCTCAATACTTTATAAGGTAGCCAACCTCCAATACTTTATAAGGTGGCCACCAGTGATCCTGGTCCCCTGTTATTCACACCCTTGTGTAGTCCCCTCCCACGTTACACCGAGGTTTACTGTGTGATCAATAGAGTATGGCAGAAGTGATGCGATGTCACTTCTGATATCGGATTATAAAAGACACCTTGGCTTCCTTTTTGCTTGCTCTTTTGCTCTTGAATCAGTCACTCTGGAGGAAGCCATGTCCTGAGCAGCCCTATAGAGATACCACGTGAATGAGTTTGAAAGCAGATCCTCCAGCCATAGTCAAGTCTTCAGAAACTACACCACTAGCTAACAGCTTACAACTACCCTGTGAGAAATCCTGAGTTGGAACCACTCAGTTAAGCCATTTCTATTATCTTGACCCTCAGAAATGGTGTGAGATAATAAATGTTTTCAAGCTGCTAAGTTTCAGAGGTAATTTGTTGCTTGTGCTCTTGGCCAGCAGTTCTCAAACTTTTTGATCTCGGGACTGCTTTACATTCTAAAAATTACTAAGGATCACAAAGAGGTTTTTTTTTTTTTTGAGTAGTTTTTATACTAGATACTTATCAGACTAGAAATTAAAACAAAATAAAAAAAACATTTATTATTTCATTTAAAATAACCCATTAAATATCAACATGAAAAACATTGACTATATTTTCCAAAAGAAAAAAAACTTCTGTGAGAAGACGGACATTGTTTTACATTTCTGCAAGTCTGTTTAATGTTTGGCCTAATACAAGACAAATGGATCCTCATATCTGTCTTTGCATTCAGTCTGTTGTGATATGGTTCAAGTATGGAGAAAATTCGGCCTCAGAGATATTTGGAAAAGAGAGGAATATTTTAAAATAGCCTTTTCAGATAATTGTGGTTATTTTCATTTAATACTATACTGAGCTTGATAAATAATAGTTCCTAAAAGGTATTTACATTGTAGAATCTGATACCTTATCAATGAACTTTTTGACTTTGTAACATTAAAATTCACTGTTCTATCTTGCTTTAAAAAAAATGATAGAAGATGTGGATTTACAGAAACAGTATGCATAAAATACAGGATTCTCATATACCACCGTTATTAACACCTTGCATTAAAGTAGTATATTTGTTATATTTGATGAAAGCACATTTTTGTAATTGTGCTATTGACTATATCCATGGTTAACCTTAGGGTTCACTGTTTTTGTTGTACAGTCCCTTGGATTTTTAAAAAAATGTTTAGTTCAGTAACATATATACAACCTAAAATTTCCCTTTTTCACAACTTTTAACTATATAATTCATTGCTATCTTGCCTTTTGAGTAGATCTTTTCCTGTGCAAAATTTTGTAATATCATACATTAGTCATGTGGAAAATACCAGTTCTCTGAATTATCCATGTCTTCCAAATGTTAATGCATTTCATTGTACACTATAAATACAATCACATTCATCAGTATCACCACCAACCTTATCAGAAAAGGCTTTAAGAATCCAGATGGTGGTAAATACAACTTTTCCAAACCTATGATCTTCATTTGACAGCTTGAATTTTATCAATGGCAACAAATACTATCAGTTCCATTCCTTGAAGTGATGGGTTCTTTTTGTACCCAAGTCTGAACAATCAGTTTGTCAGTAATTTTTTTCATTAAAAATGGTGTTCCATGAAAGAACAAAAACAAAATGACTATAACTCAAAACAATCACATAAATGCTTTTCCTTATGATAACTAATGTACTTTGGTATGCAGCATAAGTACTCCATAGTATACTTCCTATTTTTCACATAGAATATTAAAGACATTCACTCAAGGGTCAAGATTTAAAAAAAAATAATTTTCACAATGTCATCAAAGACATTCTTAAGTCAAACCACTTTTTAAAAAAATATGAGTATGTGGTAGTAAAGAGTACAGTAAGTAATAATATAGTTTGGTGCTACTGCCTTGATTCTTGTTAAGGTGCTGCAGTTTTTCTCACCACTGCTTTTTTTTTTTTAAAGATTTATTTATTTTTGTCCCCCTCCCCCATTGTTTGCTCTTTGTGTCCATTTGCTGGGTATTCTTCTGTGTCTGCTTGTCTTCTCTTTAGGCAGCACTGGGAACCGATCCTGGGACCTTCCAGAGTGGGAGAGAGGCATTCAATCTCTTGTGCCACTTCAGCTCCCTTGTCTGCTGCATCTCTTATTGTCTCTCCTCTGTGTTTCTTTTGGTTGTGTCATCTTGCTGTGCCAGCTTTCTGCATGGGCTAGCACTCCTATGCAGGTCAGCATTCCGTGTGGGCCAGCTCGCCGCTTGGGCCAGCTCGCCGCTTGGGCCAGCTCGCCACTTGGGCCAGCTTGCCTTTCCCAGGAGGCCTCAGGAATCGAGCCCTGGACCTCCTATATGGTAGATGGGAGCCCAATAGCTTGAGCCACATTCACTTCCCTCACCATTGCTTTTGACTCCTTAGTGCAAATGTCAACTCAGTGAAAAAAAGTAAATAAGTTCTTACGGTTATTTTGAAAATAGTTTTGATATCATGGATCCCCTGAAAGTTTCTCAGGGCTCTACAGGACTCCATGGACTGCACTGTGAGAACCACTGTTCCTGATTATTGTCAGGTAAATAGATATTATCTCTGTGAGTAGGATAAAGCAAAAAAGAAAGCAGAACTTGGGCATGTAAGCTGGATTCCACTCTTCCTTTTCTTTTTGAAGAAAGAAGTTTTGAAGCTTGCTGTGTTTTATAATCCCAAACTATCATCCCAATGGACCTTCTCATCCCTTCGTGAATCCTGAAGTGTACTTAGCTAGTTCACTATGATTCTGTATTTCTGAGTGTGGGTTTGTATGCATATGGCATGACAAAAGAGTGTATAAAAATAGATATAAAGTTTAAAGAAAAAAATAAAATGAACAATATTGGCCCTTCATTCATACTCTTTCTCCAGTCTGAGGCAATCATTCTAAATTTTGTGCTGATTTTTCTTTCTTCTCTTTCTGTGTATCCTTAAATAATGTATTGTTTAGTTTTCCTGAGTTTTGAACTTTATATAAATGGAATCATCCTTGTATTCTTTTGTGACTTGCTTCACTCATTTAATATTGCTTTTGAAATTCATCCATGTGTGTATCTATAGCTTAATAATTTTCACTGCTATATATTATGCCAGTGTGTGGAGAGTACACGATTTATTACTCCATTCTACTGTTCATCATTTATTACTGTTGATGGACGGTAGGGTTGTTTCCAGTTTTTCTTTTTCCTTGTCATTATGAATGTGGCAGATTTGAACATTTACATACAAATCTCAGGCATTTGTGGAAGAATTTTTCTATATATGTACCCCTAAGTAGAATTGCTGAGTTGTAGTGTATGCCCATGCTCAAGTTTACTAGGTGATTCCAACTATCTTCCAATCATTGTTCCAGTTTACCATTGTTCATTTCTCCATTAACTGTTGGTGCTGAATAATTTTTTAAAATTTAATCTTTTTCCATGGCCTAGCCTTTCCCTTAGAACCACCCCCCACCACTTTTTTTCCTGTCAAACTATATGTAGAAAACTTCTACTTACAATTTAGTTTTGTTTTTATCTCCCAGTTTGAGTTTAATTTATTTGAAAACAGGGCCTGTCTTCTACTTCTTGGAAACTGAACAGGATGTGTAGAATGCAGTTTACACACAATGAGTGTTTATGATCAGAGTAATTTACTATGCATTTTTGAAACAAGTAATGAAGGGCATGATTTGACATTGATAGCTTGAAATGTAGTCAATTAATGAAGCACTTTATTAAATAAAGTACTTTGGCTAGTTTATGGATGATACATAGATCCAAAATAGTGTGATAACATTTGAGCATTTTTGATTACAGAATAATAGAATCATTTACTAATCTTAGTAATGTCTTTTATAACACTTGACAATTTTTACTTTTTCAAAGTGCTTCTCTGTTTAGGACTTGAGTACCAGTCACAGCAAATACAGTGTTGCATTTGTCTTTTTAAAATTATCCCTACTATCTGACTTCCTCATCATGTCCTGAGCACGCCATAATTGATGATGGTGATATCCAAGTGTTTTGAATTTTGAAATCTTTGTACATGCTCTTTTTAAGGCTGTTACATAAAATGCCTTGGAAAGCTTTTGTGGGGTACAGGCAGAATTAAGGTGGATAGATAACATTTAAAAATATAATGGATAAAAAAGATAATTGCTTTTGTGCTAATGTCAAGGTTTTGAGCATTAAACTAGTGTTTTATAATTGCTGGCCTTCAAAACTTAAAAACAAAATGGGAAAATTGAGGAAAGTTCCTTCTTGGTTTCTAATAAAAATCATCTTTGACATTTAAAAAATCCTGCAATCTTAATTTAATTAACTGCTTATATATAAATTATGAACAAAATCTTTTTGCTTGTCCAAAGCTGCTAATATAGGTCGTTGTAAGAGACTGAGTTATTTTTTTGGGTCTCACCTCTTACCCCTTTTTTATCCCTCATTGCTCTCCCCTTTCCATTAGTCCCAGTTTTAAGATGTTCATAGGCCAAATTGGGAGCCAGATGCAAGTAGTTATGTTGCTGTGTATCACCACTCTATTGCATAATAGTACACTGGTATGTGCAGTATAGTACAGTGGTTAAAGGCTTATATAAACTCCAGCTTTGCTACTTATTAGCTGTGACATTTGACCTCTAAAAGTGTGCTTCCTCTTCTGCTAAGAAGTACTATTATACTCATTTACCTCTTAGGATCGATGTGAGTATTAAATAAATTAATACATGGTCAAGTGCTTAGATCAGTATCTGGCTTTTAGTAAGCACCTCTGTAAATGTTAGTTTTTCTTATTTTTCTTTTTTAATTGTTTTTATTTGGTAAGTGCTGTGATACAGTATTGGGTCAAGACCGAGATGGAAGTTTTCCCAACTTAATGCCTAGTAAACCAGGAAAGGCTTTTGAAAAAGATAACTTTTTACCGGGCTGTTAAGGATGCTAAGTTATGTTTTGCGTTGCAGAGGAGTTAATGGCATTCCATTTTGAGCACTAGATGTACAAAAGGCATGGAAACATAACAACATAAAATATGAGGTGTTAGAGAGCTACAAGTAGATTCAAATTGCTCTTTCTTACCCAACTGTTTTGAGGAACAAAAGAAATGTGATATCCGAAATCATTTTGTAAGCTATAAATCATTAAAAAAAAATGGATCCTTCTTACACTCATTTTTATTACTTGGATGAACAATGGGTGAATAATGGAGCCTAAATCACAGCAAGATAATATGCTGAGTGAAAAATTGGTGCGAAAATCAGAGGACTGCACATTTGGAAGGAAAGAATCTTGCTTTCCTAAATAATAATTATGTTATGAGATAGGCTTAATTATTTTACAATTTAAACTTGATGCTTTGTGGAACATGTATTCATTCACTGAGTGTCAAGATTGTTTTGTGAAAAATTTATTGACTTCTTCACTATAATGAATACATCACTGACACTTTGGCTAAGGTTCTTTCAACTTCAGCTTCCTTGTCTATAAAATAGAGATGATTATGGCTATCTCATGTTTTGATGTAATGACTAATATGGACAAGTGAAAGTACTATTATTTTACTTAATGGATTCTACCATACTTTAAAAAATTGGTCTTCAATTTTATCCATTATAATTTATCCATTATAATATTTTGCTTCAGATTCCATGGAAAGACTATAATAAGTATTAAAAATTTGTAGTGCTGAATAGAATTAGCCTTTTGCATGTAACAGTTATTTAGGGCAAGTGGATTAGATTCTTTTAAGGAAGAAAGTGGTTTAGGTTCTTTTAAAGAAAATTTAATTATCTCTCATCTGTACAATAATGCAAGTAGATTTTGATTAGTTTTTTAAGGAAAGTGAATTTTATACAGTCATTGGTTGTTGCTGTGTACTTTCACTTCTTAAGGAGTGATGCTGTCTGAGGTGTGATTTATGGCCTTCGAGGTCACTTTGTAATTAAGCCTGTGGGGAAGAAGGCATTAACTCATTTATTAGCCTTAATTTTACGGCATGTTTTAAGAGTATATCCTTCTCCAAACCTCTGTATGTATGAGCTTGGCTGCATTCAAGAATTCAGTAGTTTAGATATTCTTTAAAAAAGATACAACACATTTATAGATCAATGAATAGACTTAATTTAGTTTATAAATTTGAAAATAATTGTTTTCCTAAATAATTGTTTTCCTAAAAGAAACATGTAAAATTATGTCAGGAAAGATTTGAAGTTACTAACTAGTAACACAAAGAAATGGTAATTTTCCTAACTTATAGTTTGACTTACAAGTGGTTCTCCCCCTTTCCCCCCAAGTCTTTTGGCTTTACCTCTTTTCTGTTTCTGTTGCTTGGTAGAGGCACAGACATCTTGGAGGCACAGACATCTTGGCTAATTTTGCTGCAGACTCCGGGTTTCTCTATTTGCCTCTAAGTTTGCCTCCTATTCTGTCTCTCTTGTGCATACTTATCTTTCCAGATACTGGTTTTTCTGTAGTGTAAGCCTACTTGATAATTTACATTAACTCACTTTTCTTAAACAAATATTCAAGAACCTTTACTGCTGCCTTCCCTACTTTGTTAATAAGACTTATTACTCCATCTAAGGTAATAGTACTTGCTGTTTCCCCACATGCATCTTGTTTGTTCCTTTGAGTATTTGTATATATTTGAGTCTCTTCATATAGAGCAGATGGCATAAGTCATATAGATCCTTTCCTTATTTCTTCTTGCCACATTTAAAATCAAGTTCAAACTTTATTATTTTCAGGTGTTCTTACTAGTTAACCCCACCTGACTTGCTCATTTTAAAAATTGTGCACATAAGAAATTTGACTATTTTTTTTCTAAGGAAAACAGGATAATTAGAGATTCTTAGAGAATTTTGTCAAAATTCTAACCCATATCTTATGCTTAAATATGTTAAATTTAAATATGTAATGCTAATTTTAACAACTCCGCCAAGACCAAATTTTGACATTTGATTAGATTGGTTGATCTAGATCCTCAATTGGAGATATTATTTTCATATTTTTGATTTGATAATCTTGAATAAAATAATAAAATATAAGACTGGTGGTGATAGTTTTAGATCATTATTTTTGTTTTCCTAGAAATTTGAATTCAGTTTTGACTCTCAATAATGGTCTTTATCAAGAAGGGCAAATAATAAGGAATCTTGCAGAATCAGGCATACAAAAGCAATGAATGATATTGTTATGCTAAAGCAAATTGCAAAACCAAAACTCAGACTTGCCATAACATATTGTTGTTCAAAATAATTTTTGCTGGTAGAAAGGTAGTTTTAGTTTTTAACCCAAGTGGATGAATATAAACTTGTTACATATTTTAAAGAATTAAGTGGATTTTAATGTTTTCATTTTATGCCAAAATTTTGTTGGTAATTCTTAAGTTATATTAGTAGAATTTAGCCAATAATAAAATCATAAATTATTGAAAGATTATATCATTATGTAATGATTTAAATCTTTTTGACAAGATTATTTTCACTATTTTTATATTTTAATTTTGACTAAAACATTTAGTATTACACTGATTGTTGAATGACTCAAGTAGTTAAAAATATTAGAAAAGGAAATATGTTGTTAAATTGATATTTCAGAACTTGACTGAAAAGTTGCTGAAGAAAGAACTGGACTATACTCAATTAGAGGAGAAACGTAATGAAGAATCTGTGAGTAAAAAGAATATACAAGCAAACCTTCATCAAAAAGACCTAGATTGTCAGCAGCTTCAATCAAGATTATCTGCATCTGAAATCTCACTACAGAGAATACAAGCAGAACTAGGTGAAAAGGGAGAAGCTACTCAAAAACTCAAAGAAGAATTATCAGAAGTTGAGACCAAGTACCAGCATCTTAAGGCTGAGTTTAAACAGCTACAACAACAGAGAGAAGAAAAAGAGCATCATGGGCTACAACTCCAAAGTGAAATTAATCAAGTAAGAGATAATAGTTCTATTTATTGTAATTCCCTCTGTTTCTTCTTAGTGTGCTTGGTTATTTGATCATAATATAGTTGATTTTAAGAAGAAATTGCCATTCTTTTGAACTAACTCAATTGTTAAATCCTGTAGCATTCAGTCAGATTCCATTTCCTTTAATTTCAATTTCTCTTATTAGTAAGATGAGAAAAAAACGATAGTATTCTATTCTCCTTACAGCATTGTTGTGAAGTGTTTATGAATTAATGCATATGAATTGCTTAGGATGGTAGGTACGTAGTAGGTATTAACTATTATAATTAATTTAAGTTACTAACCATCCTGTAATTTAAAAACTATCTTTTACTTTTTTGTTACTAAATTTAAAAAGTATTATTATTATAAAACTAATGGCATAGCAATTAAATTTTTTTTTTTTTTTTTTTTTTTTTTTTACCGGGAGGTCCTGGGGATCGAACCCAGGTCCCTCCATATGGGAGACGGACGCCCAACCAGTTGAGCCACATCCACCCCCAGCAATTAGATATTTTAAAAGAAGAAAACAAATCAGTCCTAATACAACTATTTTTCTTAGGTAAAATTTGCTCACCAGGATGTAGTTTGATGCAAGTTTTGACTTTGCTAGTCCCTTAATATTTTAATGTTTGTATTCTAATTATTGCTTATAGATAACATTAAAAATTGATTGAAACATGGAAATTTGGAGGAGAGGAAAGTCTTCAGCTACTTATTTGATAATGTTAAACTATTTTTACTTAAATGAAAGTGATACCTCCTTTCATTGTAATTAATTCTTTCATGACTCTACTCCATTAATAATAAAATGATACTAATAAAAATTATAATAGTAGCTTACTGAACCTTAACCATGTTCCAGGAATTTCATAAACACTTCACATATACTATCACCAATTTTTAAATTTAATTTAACTTAATTTTTTGAGGTACTGGGGTCAGAGTTTGAACCCGGGACCTTGTATGTGGGAAGCTGGTGCTCAACCACTGAGCTACACCTGCTCCCCTACTATCACAAATTTTTGAGATTAGACTGTGAGTTCCATGGATCAGAAGACTTAGAAATATTTCTCAGGTGTTTTCTCTACATCCCAATTTTCACTGCCCTGGTTCTTCTCATCTCTTTCTTTTTTTTTTTTTTTTTTAATTTATTTATTTTTTATTGTGGGTAAAAATCAAAATTTCCATAATACATACCAATATTTGTAAAATGATATATAAATATATATGCATATATGTGCATTTGCTTACAAAAATGTTATTTATATATATATAAATATATTTTAAGAGGTGCTTAGATTACCCAAAATATTACACGGAACCCACTGGGATTCCCATGTTGCCTCATCTCTTTCTTAAGTCTCTCTAACAAGCTCTAGCTGATCTCTGTGCCTTCAGTCTCATCCCTGCCAAACTGATTTTCCATATTGAGTAATCTATCTTAAAAGCAAATCTTGCGGGAATGGATGTGGCTCAAATGGTTGGGTGTCCGTCTCCCATATGGAGGGACCCGGGTTCGATCCCTGGGACCTCCCAGTAAAAAAAATAAAATGAGAATGTTTAAAAAAAAAAAAGCAAATCTTGCCATGTTCCAACCCTGCTGTAAACACTTTAATAGCTACCCTGGCCCATGGGATTTATTCCAGGTGCCTCATTATGGCCATACAGTGAGCCTACTGACCTTGTCTGCCTACCTCTTCAGCTTTATCTCTTTCTTCCTCTTGTCTTTTATTCTCCACTGCAAGAATACAGAAAATTTTTTTGTTTTGTTTTTATTCTACATGCTATAACTTGCTTTTGTGGTTTTAGTCATTTTCTCTCCTTGGCCTAAGATATTCTTCCTATTCCTCTTCACCTTGATAAATACTACTTACTTCTGTTCTCACTTTTCTAGAAATCTTTTTCCAAACATTGCCCCTCTTCTCCTCCCCTCTCCCCTGAAAAGTTGGCTTAAACATAGACATAACTTGGGCATTTTACTTATCACAGTATAGAATATTATCTTAACTTGTTTATGTATCTTTCTGCAGTAGACTGTGAACTTGTTGGGTGTGGAGATCATGTCTTGTTCATTTTTTTCTTCTTGACTTGGCCCATTGCCTGTTAATCAGCAAATATTTCAGTGAATGAATGAAGGAATAAATGTATACATTCATAGTAGAAGGAGACAGAAACTTGGAGGTATCAGTGAATAACAACTTGTATTTGACTTTCAGTTCAGATAAACAAATTGAGCATTTATACTTTCTAAAGATACTGTGTTTCGTTTACTGTGGGGTACAGAAGTGAATTGGAAACAGTACCTGCCTTTAATGATTATGTAATTCTCTGAGAGAGGGTAAGACAAATACTACCCTATACCAAAGAACATTAGAATTATAGTAAAATAATCCCATATACTATGGGAATTCAGAAAAATTCCTCTATATACTCAGAGCTTTTGGTAAATATTTTTTGGAAGAATGGAAGTGAACCTCACATTAAGCCTTTTTTCAGTGCCCTTAGAGAGTGTAGATATGAACTCACACCCATTCTAGTGCTGACAAAATTAGACGGCTGGCAATTATCAACAAAGCACTTGAACACAAAGTAGCCTATATTCTATTTATTTTTTTTAAGGTGGTACCAGGGTTTGAACCCGGGGCCTCGTACATGGGAAGCAGTCACTCAACCACTGAGCTATACCCACTCCCCCATATATTCTTTGTACTTGTATTAATGAGCACCTATAAAAAGCTATAGAGGTACAGAAAATGGTTTGTTAAATAATTAAAAATCTAGCTATCATCAATTTAATTTCTTTTTTCTTTTTTTTTTTTTTTAAGGAGGTACAGGGGATTGAACCCAGGACCTCATACATGGGAAGCAGGCCTTAACCACTGAGCTACATCCGCTCCCCAATTCAATTTAATTTCTAAAAATTATTTAACATGCTATCTTGAGAGGCAGAATAGCATAATGGTTACAAGCATGGATTTGGGAAGAAACCACCTGGGTATAAATTCCAGTTCTATTGTTTATAATGATGTGATCTTGGGCCAATTATGTAACTTGTCTGTGCCTCAGTTTATTCATCTGTAAAATAAAGGTAATAATACAACTTCCTTCATCAGAGTTGTTATAAGAATTAAATTAGTTAATCTTTGTGAAGCATTTAGAACAGGGCCTGGCACTTAGTAAACATTATTAGGAGTACAATAAATAAATAATTATGTATGTACGTTTACAAACTAAATTTATTTGAGAACATGTTACATGTATATCACACAGTATGACTTTGAGGTAGACTTTCTTTTAATAATGCCAATGTGTTAATTTTACTCTTAATTTAACCTTTTTTCTCTAATATATTTACTTTAAAATGGTACAGGCATAATTGCTTAGGTGACTTTTGCCTGCTTCTACTCTTAGGTAGCTGTAAATTGAGATTCATTTCTTTATTAAAGATTAGGGATTTATCAGGAATTATACAGTAATGATGACAAGTTACTTATGTCTTTCTTCTCCTGTCTCTTTACTTTGGAACAATAGTTATCTGTAAGTTGATGGTTCTCAACTCTGTGCATCAGAATCCCCTGGGGAGATTTTAAAAATTATCAATGCCAAGGCCTCACCCTCAATCTGCTTAATTCAGAATCTGTGGTATAGGCCTGGGCATTGATATATTTAAAAGTTACAGTGGTGATTGTACTATGTAGCCGAGATTGAAAACTACAGCTCAGAGTTGCTTTTTAACAAGTTATTTCCAAATTTCCCAAAACTAAAAATTATCTGGTGTTTGTTATAAAAATATGGATTCCTGGGCTCAAGCTCAAACATACTAAATCTAAACTTTCAAGGGGAGAAGTCTGATCATCCATGTATTAACACTGGTATCAAGAGATTCATCCACAAGTTTAATAAATAGGTACGCATGATACCTATTTATGTGAATTAAACACTTAGATGTTTGAAATATGGAGTTTACATTGAATTTTGTTTATACATAACAGGATTGGGCCTGAATCTTTTAATGAGTCTGGGAGGAGGAGTGGGTAGTTGCTATAGTGTTGACACATGACATTTTCCCTTTGCTGATTTAGAAGTATATTGTGGAACCTGAGTTTGTGCCCCTAATCCAGAAAAAGGAAGAGGAGAAGAATAAAAAGGAAAGAGGTGGCAGGCTACTGGATGAGGATAAGGATAAAATAAATGCATGTTCTTAACTGTTACTGATTCCTGTTGTGGTTAGATGGAAGCAATGTTTTGCTTTAGCAATTAACTTTGACTTTCTTTATTAAGAATAGGTTATATTCTTGGTAGTCATAAGAAAATAGTGGCTGTCCACTTAATTTTTTCCTTGCCAACTATGAATTTTTATGAAGAAGTACATGAATATAGAAAATATAAATGTAAATATGACACAAAGGCTATTAATATTTTAATATGAATCATTTTCATATTGTTAGATATGATAAAATATATTTAACATGAATAGTTTTGAGGGAAACAAGTTATATAAAATGTTTGCTAGTCATTTTAAATTTTGCTGGGACACATGCATTTGATTTGATTTGTTATGAGGCTAGTGTGCAGGAGCACTCAGTACATAAACCTAGCCAAATATCTTGTACCCTCATCTCCAGGCAGCAGCCCTTTTGCTCTACATTCCCAGCACATTTATTTCTTCTGAAATTAATACAAACTTCTTTTAATTTTTTGATGGGGGGTGAAAAAAGCTCCTCCTCTCCTACTCTCTTCCTCCATATCCCAGAAAAATCAGATGTTATTTCTGATGGTATTAGAGAAAACAAAGAATGTGATAAAGTGATGGTTCTTAGACCCAGAGCAAAATTCTCCTTTAGTTTTGATTGTGTGCCAATTTTCAGGACTAGGGGAATGCTTTGGACTCTATCCAATAACCAAATATAAGAAGTTTTGTAGTATTTCTTAAATATGGAAAACCAACAAGAATTGCTGTGGAATTTTAAAAAAATACTTCCTGTGTATGACCTGAGTGTCTTAATTTTTAATTTTCATTTATTATTTTAAATTCCTCTGACATATATCTAAACTAAAGGCTCTGGTCCACTGTATTTTTTTTTTAAGAGAATAAAAAAAACAAAAACAAAATTATCTGCCTGTGGTGAAAATTCATTTGTAGTTAAAATTGCTCTATAAGGTCTTAGGTTCCCCAAACTATTGAGAACAATACAATATAACATTTATATTGGTTAAAAGTGAAACATTGGAAAGTAGTTGGTAGTGATGGTAGTGGTGTGTGTGTTTATACACACATATATCCTTTTTTTTCTTTTCTTTTTAAAGTTACATAGCAAACTTCTGGAGACAGAGCGCCAACTAGGGGAAGCTCATGGTAGGCTGAAGGAGCAGAGACAGCTTTCAAGTGAAAAACTGATGGATAAAGAACAACAAGTGGCTGATCTGCAACTCAAACTTTCTCGTTTAGAAGAAGAGGTAAAGCAGCATATCAAATGTCTGTATTGATAGACTTGAGGCATTTTTTATATTGTTATGGTTCATCAGTCTTTTAAATGTCATGAGCTTTGATTAGACATTTATTTTGTTAACTGTAAATTGAGACATTTATTTCTTCCTGACAAAAAATCTTCCTTATTGACTATATTGTCATTTTGTTGTGATTGTATCTCCTAAAGTTGTCAACAAAAATATACAAAAAGACCACTGTTTCAACTTTAGACAAGAAAAGTTCTGGCTGTCAGGCTGTTGAAGGAGGAGTCTTCCTATCCAGGAAGGATCACTTACTAATGAAAAATGAACAATGAGCATTGATGAGGATTGCTAAAGACATGAAGTTGGTACATAGAAACTGAGTTTGCATTTAAGGAGTTTCACTTAAAAAAATAAAGCATAAGGTTGAAAGCTATCTCAATTAAAATAGTTGCTAAAAATGATGCCCATAATATGGTAAATTATGTCTTTTATTAGAATTGAACAGACATTCAGAGCTAAAACCTGTAGCTTCAGCAATAGACTTTCATCTAGATCTAAAATCTTATATGTGGTAGATAATCCTATTATTTTCCAATAAGTAATACTTAGGATGGTTCAGGAAAAATAAAACTAACACTAATACTGTGGTTTAGATGATTGGTACAGGTCATTTGTAGGAATTAATTCCTTGATCATATTAATATACAAAACCCCAAAATAAAGTAAATGCCAACCTGGAGAAAGAATTGTTTTCTTCTCAGGATGAGAGCCTATTCCTAGAGAATAGTTGCTTCATCATGATATTAAGATTTTACTAATAATATAATGCTTTAAAAAATTTGTTGCATATACTCCTTTTAAAGTTGACCGTGTTTACTAGACAGTAAACTTAGTTTACGGTTCAGATTTGAGAATTGTGACATTTGTTTTGAATAATGCCATAAATTTATGAATGATAGCAGTACACCTTTAATTTGATACCTGACCGTCTCCTTTTTTTCTTTTAAGTTGAAGGAAAAAGTAACAAGTTCCACAGAATTGCAGCATCAATTAGATAAAACAAAGCAGCAACATCAAGAACAACAAGCACTTCAGCAAAGTACTACAGCAAAACTTCGAGAAGCCCAGGTAAGCATAATTTATTAGCCTTTCAAACAAAGATTAAACCAAATCATTGTTCTTTTGTAATGATAAAACAGGAAAATGCAAAGTATTTGATTATGTGGAGTTTTGATAGTTTTCAGGGTCTAGATAATTAGAAAACCATTTTTCTTTCAATTATTGTGTTAAAAATGTTTCTAAAATATATTTTTAAATTATTTATTGCGCTTATTAGTAAAACAACTTATTTGTAAAGTTTAAAAATGTGCACATAATACTTCCTGGTTTTGTTAGCGCAGTTTAGAGAACATTTTATATTTCTGCAGTAGAATTTAGTACTTGTTGGTCATGTCTTTCCCTGCTTCATAACCATTATTTTGAACCTTGTAATTGTATGTATGGAAAATATAAGTGATTGGGTTGAGTTTATCCAGATTTAAAGTATTGCTTAGAAGACTGAAACAAATAAAGTTTTTGTTTTGTTATGGTAAGGGGAGGGTCCCCAAATATCTGCAATGAAATTGACTTTTGATATTCATTTATTCCTTCATTTTTTCATTAATTTATTGAATACTGTTGAGCATTATGTGTCAGACACAGTGCTTGCCCTCTAGAAAATGACAGTATAATGATGTACACAGACAATATTGGGATTTGAGCTAGGCAGTAAGTCATATGCCTCCCTTTCTCTTCTGACTTTGGAGAGTGGCACGAGAGTCAGATGGACAGAGATCAAAATATTAATTTATTTGTTCTTTTATTGAGTCAGTCAACAGATATTTGTTAATGTCTACTCTTTGCTTGATTTTGTTGCTAGAACAAAGCAGACAAAAATGTCTGCTCTCCTGGAGCTTAGTGAGAAACACAAATAGTAACCAAGATAAATAAAGCAAAATATACAGTGTATTAGATGGTGATAAGTGCTAGGAGATGAAAAAAGGAGGGTTGGAAGTAGGAACTATCTTGGTTTGGAGGTAGGATTGCAATGTTAGATAAGGTTTTCTAAGTCTGTCTGAGAGATGAAAAACATGAGGGAAGAGATTACTTGAGCCATACTTACATAAGAGAAGAGTAGGAAGCCAGTGGCTGAAGTTGTGTGGGCAATGAGAAGAGTTATGAGAGACACAGTTATAGAGATAACAGGGGTTAGAGATAGAACATGAGCCTCACAGGTCATTTTAAGGACATTCTTTTCTCTGAGTGTGGTGAGAAGCCATTGGAGGGTCCTAGGCAAAGGAGTGACATGATCTGATTTATAATTTCATAAGATTACTCTGACTGCTGTATTGAGAGTAGACTGTAGGGGCACACAAATGGAAGCAGAGAAACCAGTTAAAAGACTATTATAATAATTCAGATAAGAAGTCATGTGGTTTGGACCAGGGTGAAAACAGTTCAGGTAGTAAGAAGTGGTCAGAGTCTAGATATATTTTAAACATAAAGCTTGACAGGATTTACTGATAGATTAGCTATGAATTATGAGAGAGAAGTCAAGGATGATTCCAAGAATTTTGGCCTGGGAAATTGGAAGGATGGAAGTCAAGCAAGATGAAGACTGAGAATCCCATTGGATTTGGCAACATGGAGGTAATTAATGACCTTGATAAGAGCAATTTGGGTAGAGAAAGTGGGACAAAAGCCTGATTGGAGAGTGTTCAAGGGAGACTGGGAAGAAAGAAGTTTGATACAGTGACTATAGTATAACTCTTTCTAGGTGTAGTACTGTGAAGGGTAGGAAATAAATGGAATAGTAAAGCTAGGGTAGAGAATTTGGCATAGTTATGTAGCCAAGTGGGCTCTCTTATACTGTACCCTAGAATTAAATATATTCATCCAGCCACAGATAAAGCTGGAAAAGACAGCCTTTTACCTTCTTATAGGCAGGTTGTCTCTCAAACTGAGGTGAGACAAGGACCTGAGTTGAACATGCTTAACTCCTTATTCCAAACTTTCCAATAAGTTAACTTCTTATTCTCTTGGGAGGAGTGAGAAAAGGATGAGAGAGACCTGGCAAAGTCCCTCATTTTGGAAACATGAGAAGTCCTAAAACATTAAAGAGTTTAATGAGTATAGTTCTAGGTGTGTATGTGTATATAAAATAGCAGAAAGGACAGTTACCTAACCCAGACAGAATCTGGAAAAGAGCAGTCATGGAAAACTTCTTAAAAGTAACAAAGGATGCGTAAATGTTCCTGAGGCACAAGGATAGTGGTAGTGAGGAGGATACTCCAGGTGGAAATTCAAGGACAAGGACACTGAAGCTAGTACAAGCTAAAATGTTGCATTTGCTGGAACTTAAAGTGTAAGTAAGAAATTAAGTGAAGAAGCTATAGTGTTAGATAGTGGTAAGTTTATGGAAGTCCTTATGTGATATTTATTCTTTTTTTTTTTTTAATATATTTTTTCTAAAATATACTTAGATTACATAAAATGTTACATAAAAAAATATAAGGGATTCCCATATGCCCCACTCCCCACAACTCCTACTTTTCCCCAAATTAACGACTTCTTTCATTGGTGATATTTATTCTTAAAGATAGAAAGGTATTGTAGGGTTTTAAGATAAAGGTGCCATAGTGAAATTTGCTTTGTAAATAGATTATTCTTGTTGTATGAAAGTTAGATTTGGGAGGTTGTATGAAATTTAGATTTGGGAGGAAAGATCCTGAAATAGGAAATCAGCTAAAAGACAATATATGCAATAGTTTAGATGAAAAATAAGGATCTTAGTTCAGGTAGCTGCTAAAAAATGTCATAGGAACATGAGAAATGCTTGGGAGTTAAATAAGACTTGTGTACTTATTAGATGTAGGAAGTAAGTAAAGGAAATGACCTCCAGATTGATAATATTGGGTGCAGGGTAAATGGAAGGTCATGAACTGTATTGGTGAACATTAGACAAATGGATATTTTATAGCGGGAATGCAGTGAGTTCAGTTTTGGACATGTTTTCTTGAGGCAATTGTGGGATATATTAATTTATAGCATGGGGGAAGGGACCATGCTAATATATAGCTTTGAGAGACATCAATATATAGGGGTTAAATGGAATTTTTTGAATAGACATGATCAACCAGGGAGAGAGTATAGAGTGAGAAAAATAGTCAACCAATGACAAGATTTCTGAGAAACTCTGCACTTAGGGAATGGTAGGTGGAGGAAAAGCAGCACAAAGAAAGAGAATGTTTAGAAAGAGGGAGTGATTATCAACTTCAAATGTGGATGTGTGATGGGGATGCCCAGTGTGATAAATAAAAAATGTCTATTGGATTTGGCAATTAAGAAGTAAATTGGTGACCTTGTTAACCATAATTTCAATAAAATGATAGAGATGAAAGTCAGACTTTTAATTGACTAGTATGAGAGATGAGGAAGTTGGGAAAGTAAAATATACATTACTTTTGAAATTTAAACAGGAATTGTGTAATACTAGGCAGAAACTAGAGGGGTGTATGGCCGTGGAAGTGTTTTTGAGAATGAGAGAGACCTGAACATATTTATAGTCTCAAGGAAAAGGGACTGGTAAAGAGGAGTAATTAAGGATATTGAAAAAGAAGGGATGACTGAAAGAAAAGGTGATGGATACGAAGGTATTGTGTCACTGACATAGTAGAGGGGCCGAATTTGAACTTATCCTCCAAAGCTTGAGGAAAGGAGGTAAATACGGATGTATATAAGTTTATACGTAAGGGGATAGAAAATTGAGGCAGAACATTTCTAAAAATCCAATTTTGGGGGATAAAGTTGGAGGTAGTGTTAGCTGAATGTGAGGTACGTAGAGTTTGAGAATTTGGCGAGATTATCAAATCTTTTATGTTTGAGGATGAGAACCTCACTCAAGTAAAAGGACTGATAAGATGATTCTGAATATATAATAGTGACCTCAATCTATTGAGTTTTGTGATTTTTCTCAGTGCTTATACGTGTAGGAGTAGAGAAAGCAGATTGCAACATTGATATAGGATTGGAGTTTTTGGTGTGGCTGTATTGGACATTTTGGGATGAAAGGAAATGGACAATTTTGTTGAAAGAATAGTTAAGTTTAATTCATATTTGTATATGAGGTTCAGGAAGGGAAGCCAAGCATATACTGAATAAGCTAGAAGGAAATCAAGATCTTTTTGACATTGAAGGGCAGCAATGAGGTTGTGAAAGAAGACAATCAGGAAGTTGTCGTCACAGAGTAGGACTCTTGGAATTTTTCAGTTGGAACCATTTCAGGTGATTACAAAATCCTATGAGTGAGTGATTGGAATGTAGAATGTGTAAAGATCCAGGAATTAAAATGACTAAATGAGGCTATGTTCTTAATTCTCTTATGTATTTTGAATATTCCAGGAAATTTGCAGAAATTGGGATTGAAAGAAAAACTAAATCAGATCTGAAGTTGCCAGTGAATGAAGGAGTTAGATAGATAATAGTAACAAGAGTAGAGGGTAGAATAAGTGAATGGCATATTCTTCAAAGTGGCATGAAGCTTTCACATGAAAGAGAGTAATGGCAGTGAACAACCAGGAAAAGGTCGACTTCCCTGCTTGTCCAGTGAATAGGCCATACTGACCTAGAGAGGGTTGAGCGGGGAATCATTATCTGTAAAGGGAAAACCTGATTTCAGTTAAGACTTGGAAATGGAGTGACTCTTCTGGGAAAAAGCTTAGGCCTGGAACTATGATTCCAAAAGATTAATGGAACGTGGAGCTAGGGGTCATTAGTGGCAGGAACAGAGGATGAGAGCAAAGAAGTTAAGTTGCTTTTAATCATTTAGTGATTGAAGTTTAGAGGAATGAGAAGCATATTTGAAAGTGATTGATTTAAAATATTTTAATATTGGCAGAGATCACTGGGGGTCCCAGGGGGCTTCTGGCTTTGTCTCAGCAAAGTCATAAGGGCTGCTATAAAGTTATAGAGGGACTGGTTAGGGCCTTGTTCTGGATAGGGGCCCTCTTAAAATGATTGGGGCAGAAGCAAAGGCTCTGGGTCAGGTAGCTCGGAAAAGTCTATGGGCATTGTTCTGGATGTGGGCTACTGTGTTGTGCTCTGTGTATCAGTAAGGCCCTTGGTAAAGGGAGAAAAGAGGAATCCTTTTATGTCTAGGTATCAGTAGAAGGGTCCTACTGGTGTACTGAAGTGAGCATGTATGAGTGATGTGTATTAGAGCATGATCATTCATTTTTCTGTTTGTTCATCAAATATTTGAGAGTATGTGACAGGCATCCCGGATATATCAGTGAATAAAACAGACAAAAATACCCACCTTTGTGGAGCATACATTCTAATGGATGGTGGGAGTGGGAGCTGAGGCAGATAAACATGAAATAAATCAATTACTTAGCTTGTTAGAAGATAAATGCTATTGAAAGGAAAAAAAAATCAGCATAGGCACATTGGGAAAGGTTGCGATTTTAAATGTAAATGGTCAGGGTAGGTCTGATTGAGAAGGTGACATGTGAGCAAACATTTGAAGAAGAAGTGAACCATGTAGGGGAAGAGAGTTCCAGGAAGAAGGAACACTTAGTGCAAAGACTCTGGGGTGGGAGTTTGCTGGGTGTGACTAAGGAATAATGAGGAGTCCCATGTCTATGAAATGGATTGAATAAGAAGGAGGATAGTAGGAAGTGAGGTCAGCGTGTTAGAAAAAGAATGTGGTTAATTGAAGGCTGTTTGTTAAATTCTATTTTATTATCAAGAGTATAGATTTATGTTGTTAAATATATAGTTCCAATTATTTAATTGAATTTACCGTGTTAAAATGTAATAATTAGCTTAAAAATGTAAGAATAAGAGTTTGAGTCATAAAATTTATCAGTCATTTTATGCTTGATGAATAACTTTTTAAAGTTTCTATACTTAAGATAGTAGTTTTCAATTCTTTGCAGAATGATTTGGAGCAAGTGCTACGCCAAATTGGTGACAAAGACCAAAAGATCCAAAACCTTGAAGCCTTATTACAGAAAAGTAAAGAAAATATTTCCTTACTAGAAAAGGAAAGAGAAGATCTTTATGCAAAAATTCAGGCTGGTGAAGGAGAGACTGCTGTTCTTAATCAGTTACAAGAAAAAAACCATACATTACAGGAACAAGTAAGTTTATGAAATGTATTACATTTCTAAACTTTACTTTTTTCCTCTATAAATCTCTTTAAATAATTCTTAATTCAGGCTTTTTTTTTTTTTTTTAAGTACTTTTTTATATTACATATTTTTGATGGTTAGCATTTCATTTACCTGAGAGAGGGTGGGTTGCTATTATAGTGAAAGTAAGTTAACATGATTTGACAAAGGAAATCCCCAGTTCATGTCCAGGGTGTAACTTATTACCTATATGACCATGGGTAAATAATTCACCTTTTTAGCTTATTTGAAAAGTAGAGATGTTATTAATAATGTGTACATGCCTCATCACATTTTTAATATTTAATAAAAGGGTAAAAAATAAAAGATGTTTATAAACTAAAGGCACTAATTGTTAGTTGTTACTGTGTATTGATTAATACATTGACTTAGTGGTTACTTATATTTTGATCCACACATAATAATAATTGTAATAATTTATTAATTTTTATTGTTTTAACATTCATTGTTGTTTGAGAAAAACTAATGAAATTTAGATGAATACATTTTCAAACTGAAAAGAATGAACAGTTTCTTTTGGGGGGAGAAATGTCCAATTAGAGAGTTATAATTTTCTAAATGAGAAAGTCTTTAAGTATAAGTAAGTAGGTCATATCACTTTTCTAATTTGGGGCATAATGGGGATTAAAATGTTTTCTTCAAAATTCAAAGTTTACTTTGGTTACCAGTTTTTATGGAGAATTTTTTATTATACAAATGTGATCAGGAGAGCCTATGTGTTTTTTAAAAGGATAAATTAAAATAATCCATGTACTTCTGCTTCTGACCTTGTGAGAGCCTCTTTAGCTCTCCCACCATAAACAGCTAGAAAAGTGGAAAATATGTAGAAAACCACTATTTTTAGACACGAAACAATAGGCAGTGTAGGGTTGTGATCCTTTAGAGAAGAGATACAAATGAGGTGAATCTTGGCTTGACAGCATTTTCCAGACTGGTTCAGGTTGGGAGAATCCAAGCAAGACACAGTGGTCTCACTTAACTGAGGAGTGAGAGACTGAAGTGCAGGGAGGTTGAGGCAACTCAAATTTGCAGGGAAAAATACCAGAGAAGAGGGAGCTATGCAGAGAAAAGTCTCCAGAAATCTATATAAGGATCCACTTGCCATTGGACTGACTGCTAAATTTTGCACTCATAAAGTGGGACTACATGAGGTCAGGCAATGAACAATTACAGAGGAGCCGTAAGCTGAAAAATTACCAGCACTCACATAGGGTTGGGGGATGCTCAAGTTCCAGTCAATCAGAGTAGAAAGACCTGGTTGAATACACTTGGGGAATTCATTAGAGACCCCAGAAATTTCACACCTTGGGAGTAAGGCTAAACTAGCCCTGGAGTAAAAGCTACTGTACACTTGACCTTGAAAAGCTTAAAAACAAGGAAAGGATCCTGCTGAAATGCAAGTATATTAACTTATTTTTTTCCCACTTTTTTATTTTTTAAAAGATACTTTGATTACATAAATGTTATATAGGGGATTCCCATATACCCCACACCCCATACCTCCCACATTTTCCCACATTAGCAATATCTTTCATCAGTGTGGTACACTCATTGCAATTGATAAACACATTTTGAAGCATTGCTGCTAAGCATGGATTATAGTTTACACTGTAGTTTACACTTTCTCTCATTCGACTCGGTAGGTTATGGCAGGATATATAATGGCCTGTATCTGTCGTTGTAATGTCATTCAGATGATTCCCAAGTCCCAAAAATGCTCTACTAGTACACCTGTTTTTCCCTTTCCCTAACCCCAGAACATCCATGGGTCATTGTTCCTATAACAATGGTATTTCTTTCATTGCTAGAATCACAAGTAGTCTATAGTAGAATACTAGTAAGTTTATTTTAGTCCATAGTTTGTTTCCCAATCCTGAGGACTCTGGGATGGCGATGCCCCTCTACCATTAATTGAGGGGGGCATCGATCCCATACATCCAATAGATGGGTCTCTCTTGCTTGCAGTTGTAGGCACTCTCGGTTCACTGGTATGTTGTTTGTCCATCATCTCCTCCCTGTTAGCTGTCCTGGGTGAGTCCATTGAACTAGAGAGTAGGTGTTGCAACTCCATTGAGATTCAGGGCTCAGCTGGCACATGGACAGCCCAAAGATTTAAGTCTCTTGGATGTACACCTACCAACTCTAGTACTAATTATAGATTTGAATAGAAGGACAGAAGTCATGCATAGGGAAACCACTGCTGAGGTTAACTCAGTCACACTGGGGAGCATAAATACCAGATTAGGACCCACTAGGAAGGGGCCAAATTCCTGAGCTGTCTGCCCTGACGATAGTGTCTGGATGTCTCAGTATCCCTGAGGAGCTTCGCTGTTTGGGGTCTTACCTACTTTGGCTGTCAATAAGATCCTGTTGATAGGTGCATAAGTGCTACCTCTGGGACAGCCTCCTGACTCACTTTAAATTCTCTTAGTTGTACAAACCCATTTGTCTTTAGAATTTTCTCCCTTTTAGTCAAGTTTTTTTTTTTTTTTTATTCCAGATGCATTGCTCGTTGGTAGCAATCCCTTGATGCTGGGGAGGCTCATCCCCAGGAGTCATGTCCCATGCTGGGGGGAAGTTATTGCTTTTATATGCTGAGTTCAGCTTAGAGAGAGGCCACATTTGAGCAACAAGGAGACTCCCCGTAGTTAACTCTTAGGCACCCTATGTCACTAGGCTAAGTTTCAATTTCAAGAGCAAAGGCTCATAAGCCTAGTCATCAATATCCAGGGTCCTTCAATGGGCCATCCCCCTTCACAAGTCATTGTCCCTGTACTTGGGGCATGCTTGTTTTTCCATTAGAGAATGTGGCAGAGCTCCCCCAGATGGGAATTTGATATTTTTTGGTTTTGTGCAAATCTCCACCCACTGTGACAATGCCCCATGAACTTTTGAACACATGTATATACCTTATATATATACCCAGGTGAACTTCCCCCTATGTATCTCCCCTCACTGACACCCTGCACCAATGATCCTCCCCTGTCACAGTTGTAACCCTTCTGTGATCTAAAACTTCCTCAGAAATGAAGCCAATAAAATAGCCACATATAATTAATAAGAAAATGAAATAGTAATGATAGTTTTATATATAAGAAGTAAAATACAGAAAAAATTAATAAAAAGTAAAAATAGAGTAATATTTTTTCAAATTGAAATATTAAAAAATAATGAAAAATATTTAAAAAGAAACTTTTTCTTTTACATTTTGCTTTTCATTGCTGTAAGACTGTTGTCCTGTATGTACAATGACATTTTCTTCCACTTATTCCATTAACTTATTTTTAAAATAAGATATCAAAATCTAGACCAGTAACATATAAAAGACAAGAAATTAATAGACATGTGAAAAAGCAAAAAAGAAATGTGATCCATAACCAGGAGAAAAATCATTCAACAGAAACAGACCCTGAAATGAGATGATGGTATCATCAGACAAGTACTTTAAAACAGTTCTTTTAAATATGCTTATGGATATACAGGAAAAAATATGAAAAAATAAGTGGAAACCACAACAATAAAACCAAATGGAAATTCTAGAGATAAAAAAAATAAAAATACCTGAAATGAAAATTTCATTGGATAGGCTTAATATTAGGTTAAGCAAGTAGAAAAAATATCTACTAATATTTCTGCTTCATATCTAAACATGAAGTAAAATTTCTGCTTCAGAAGTGAAGTTTGAAATTGTATATATACTTCATGCCTAAATATGAAGACAAGGCCATTGAAATTGTCCATAGTGAAGTATAGAGAGAAATAAGACTGGAAGAAAACATGAACAGTGGTACAGTATCATGTAGTCTTGCACATATATAATTAGAGTCACAAAAGGATGCAAAAGGAGAAAAAATATTTCTAGAAATAATGGCTGAAAAAAATTAAAATTTGATTAAAAATATAAACCCATGGATTCAAAAAGCTCAATGAATTACAGGCAAGATATACCACAGACATACACACCAAAGCACCTCATACTCATATTGCAAAAAAATCAGTGAAAAAGGAAAAAGCCTGAAAAGCAACCAGAGAAAAAAGACATATTACAAGTAGACGAAGATAAGAATATCTAGTGATTTCTTGTCAGAAACAATGTAAGTTATAAGACAATGGAGATGGTGATTCTTTAGGCTGCCGAAAGAAAATTCTGTCAATTTGGAATTCTGTATCTAGCAAAAATAATTTTCAAAAGTTAACGTATAGTAAAGACTTCTCAGAAAAACAAAATCTGAGAGAATTTGTCACCAGTAGACCTCCTCTACAAGAAATGTTAATGGAAGTTCTCTAGGCAGAAGAAAAATGATATCAGGCAGAAATTCAGATCTACTAAAGGAATGAGAATGGAAAAAATGATGAATATTGGGGGACATATTTAGGACCCTTTTTCTCTCTTTTTTTTTTTTTTTTTTTTACCGGGAGGTCCCGGGGATTGAACCCAGGTCCCTCCATATGGGAGACAGACGCCCAACCAGTTGAGCCACATCCGCCCCCTCTCATTTTTTTTAAACTTAAAAATTGTTTAAAGCAAAAAATAGTAACAGTATATTTTTAGTTTTATAGCAATTAGAAGTAAAATGTATGGTAATAGTCATATAAAGGATAGGAGGAGACATTGGAAATTTACAGTTATAAGGTTCCTACTCATGAAGAGATATAATGTAGTGATAAAAGTGATATAAAGGTAGACTGTAGTTTGTTGAAGATATAGATCAAAAAGACATAACATTCTTATTTGTGTTTTAAAGAATTATAAAGCCCATGAAGCAAAAGTTTATAGAAATAAAAAGAGAAATAGTGAAACCTATCATTATAGTTGGAAATTTCAATACTTTTTCTCTCAGTAGTTGATTGAAAACATGATCAGAAAATCCATGAGAATATAGAACACATAAAAAATACTATTAGCCAACTTGATCTCATTGACATTTATAAAACACTCCTTTCAGCAACAGAAAAATGTACATAAGATTAGGAACAAGGTAAGGATATCTGCTCTATTTGTACTTAACACTGTATTGGAGGTATTAGCCAATGTCAAAGTCAAGAAAAATAAATTTAAAAAAGGCATACAATTTAGAAAGCATGAACTAAAACTTCGGGGAAAAAAAAGTGAACCATAACCAAATGACAAAATTGTTTACATGGAAATATCCTAAAGAATCTACAGAAAACTCCTTTAGAATTAATTTGTGAATTTAGCAAGGTTATAAGGTACAAGATAAATATACAAAAATAAGAGTATTTATATATGTGTATCAAAATTTAAAAATAAAATACTGTTTACAATAGGATCAGAAAACATAACACACTTAAGAATCAGTTTAATGAAAGATGTGCAAGACCTGTATATGAAATGCTACAAAACAGTGCTGAGAAATATTAAATATGTCCTAAATAAGTATACCATGTTCATGGATTTGAAAACTCTATGTTGATATTGTGAAGGTGGCAGTTCTCCTAAATTGATCTAGAAATTTAGTGCTACCCCAATCAAAGTACCAGCAGGCTTCTTTTTTTTTTTTTTTTTTTTTTTGTAGAAATTGACAAGCTTATTTTAAAAATTATATGGTAATGCAAAGGATCTACAATAACCAATAAGTTTTGAAAAAGAATAAAGTTTGAGGACTTATATTACCTGATTTCAGGACTTATGTAAATCTACAGTAATCAAGACTGTGTGATACTTGTGTAAGGATAAATGTTAGATCTCTGAGGCAGCACACAAATATAGGTAATTGACTTTTTGACAGAGATGTCAAGATAACTTTATCATAAAGATAGTCTTTTCAACAAAAGGTGCTAGAATAACTGAATATGTCAATAAATAAACTTGACTTTCCTCTAACACAATAAGCAAAAGCTAACTTAAAATGGGTCATACACCTAAACATAAAAGTTAAACTTATAAAGCTCCCAGAAGAAAATGTAGGAAATCTTCATGGCCTTGATGTATGTAAAGATTTCTTAAGTGGGACACAAAAAGCTCTAATCATTAAAAAAAAAAAAAGATGAATTAGATTTAATCTAAATTATAAATATATGTTCTTCAAAAAGATGCCATTACAAAAATAAAATGCAAAAATATACAAACTGGGAGAAAATAGTTGCAATACATATTTCTGACAATTAAGAAATATCTAGAATATTTAAGGAACTCTTACTACTCAATCAGATCAGTGATTATCTGGGACTGGAAATGAGTCCCAATACTCACTGTGAAGGAACATGAGGAAACTTTGGGAGGAATGGTAATATTTTACATCTTGATTGTATGAGTGTATACATTTATCAAATCTCCTCAAACCACACACTTAAATTGATCACATTTTATTTCGTATAAATTATGTCAATAAAGTTGATTTAAAAACAATATAAATCTTCAAATTTGAATTATTTCTTATGATAGTGAGACATATTTACTTAATTTTGGAAAGGTGTGAACAATGTTACTTTAAAAAATTGAGATATGCTATCATAGAGCAGTTTAATATACTCATGGTACTTAAATTTGGGTTTCTTAGTTCTTGTTATATCATTGGTGACTTTCCTAATTAGTGTCTTGCTTGTGTGATAGGTAACTCAACTAACAGAGAAGCTGAAGAATCAGTCAGAAAGCCATAAACAAGCCCAGGAAAATTTACATGACCAGGTGCAGGAGCAGAAGGCACATCTTAGAGCTGCACAAGACCGTGTCCTTTCCTTAGAAACCAATCTCAATGAATTAAGTAGTCAATTAAATGAAAGCAAGGAGAAGGTCTCCCAGCTTGACATACAGGTAATATTGACTTATACTATTTAATATGAATTTGTATGAATAAAACACCACTTTTTAGGTCATCACATGTTTTCAGTTCTGATATTCTCCTTTCTTTTGTCTTACCTATAACTATTAACAAATTGACAATTGTAATTAGATAAAGGTTGAATCCAGACAATTGGTTAAGCATTCCTGTTTGCCTTTTGGTTTTTATTTTTTTCTCTTCTGGTAAACTATGCCTCCTGAAATCGCTGGACCTTTAACTTTTCTTTGTTTTGATTAAGTTCTTATTATTGCTTTTGAAGTTCAAATTAGATTGATGTTATATTATAATATTATATAATATTATTTATTATATTATAATACCATTCAATTTATATGTTAAATATTTTTTTATTTTTATTTTTTATTTTACCATAAAAGTTTGGTTTTTAATGCCTTTATATGGCACTATTACATATTTTAATGTATGATCTTTCAGAAACCAATGTAGTAGTCTTGCTCAATGAACCAATCATAGGGTGCGAATTAGGACATATTTCTTTCTCCTTTCTCATCATTGATTTCCTGTTCTTTACTATAGTAGAGAAAGTTATATAAATATTTCTAAACCTTAATTTTCTTTATTTTAGGAGAATGATCCCATTAGAAATAAGAAATATAATAATAAAATACTATAACTGGTATACTTATTAGAACTTGGAGAAAAAGAGGTACACTTTTTTTTTTTTTACTATAATAATTTGTTAGGTGAGTTATATGCTAACCCAATATATGGATGTCCAAATTAAAAGAGATTAAGCAGAAAGGAAGGAGGGAAGGGATGGAATATTAATGAACGAATAAATAAGACAATATTTGATTCTTTTTGCATTGCAGGATCCTTCCGTTTACAAAAGATTACCCTGCCACCATTATTCATTTGATTCTGTTCATATAATTAGATCACCCAAGTTTCTTACTATCATTGTTCCTGTTATCCCATTATAATAACCTCTTCTTTGCTTTTAGTCCTTGAACAATGGTACCTTTAGGTAATTTTTATGTTTTGAGGCTTTTCTCAAAAGGGTTTTAACTTCGTTTTGGACTTGTGTTAGTTTATAGAGTAGAATATATGAAATTTTTTTTAAGAATTAGGACTCTTAATAACTTCTAATGCTTTAAGTGATAATATTAATAAGAGAGTATCAACCAGAACTGCTTGACCAAGGGCTATTGGCTGTGTCTTTCCTTTACATATACCAAACAAAGGCAGTTTAGGTAATATTTTTTTCTGGATGGTGCCTTTAATGACACAAATGTGATTTTAAGCTTTCTGTAACAAACGTTTTGATCCCTTCTTCCAAGGTCGTATGCAGGATCATGACAGTGTCAAGGTAAATTATTATACACACATCTGGCAAGACATCATGAGACGGCTCTTCACTGCCCTTACTATTTTAAGGGCTTTAATGCAGAAATTGTGACAATGCCATTGTAGCAATTGGTGCCTTCTAGTCAAGTCTGAACTTATTGTGTATAAAGGGCTGGCAGAAGGGCTGATTTGGCTACATAGCCACATTTTTTCCCCCTATGAGAAGCATTTCTGAAATAAGGTAAATCAACAGCACTATTCCTTAATCCTCCCCCAGATTTTCTTTATGCCTAACATGATTTTGAAAGATGTCACATTAGTTGAAACTGCCTGTATTATAAAAAGATCATGAATGGGAAGTGAAAGTGTCTGTTGTTTCTCTTATAAATGTTTTGGCAAATATTAGATGTTAACCTTAAATACAACAAAATATTAAAACATTATGAATTGAGGTAAAAAAGAAAAGATCACGAGAATCATCATGCTCTTAAATATTTCATGAACTTTTGTTTCCTCAGATAGATGATATGCCATACATAAATGAAACTAACTTCTACAGGAATATATTTTTTATAGTCTATGTTATAAATTCACATTATAAGTATGTTATAGATTCATATTATAAGTAGGGATTTGCTACTTATTATATAAAGTATAGATTTCCTTAGTTTTCACTTTTAATTCACTGTAGATGCATGTACCTTGATACAACCATTGTTTCTGTGAAAATATAAGTATTTAGTTCTTGGAAAATAATTTTTGAATTTTTTCAATTCTGCTTAAGATTACCCCATACAATGTAAATCTCAGATTTCTTCTGTTCATTTATCCTCTTTCCAACCAAAGAATGCCACCCCCCTCCCTTTTTTTTAACCATTGTCTCAAGATGTTTTTATTTCAAATGTGTATCTTTTTAATACTTTTTGCTTTACTTATTTGGGATGAATTGTACTAAAATTATTTCAACATTTAAAAGTATTCATTTTGATAATGATAGATTTTTTTGCCTGTTTTTTTTTTTTTTATTTAAAACATTATTGAAAGCCTTAAATTTTAATGTACCTTTTTAAAATGTCTTGTTTTTATGAGCATCAAAAGTAAAAATCTTTAAGTGAGAAGTTATCAGGGAATAGTGAATTTCACAAAGAAGTTGCAGTTTCAGGTTGTCATAGGCTGATTGTTTTGAATCCTGGATTTCTGGAATTCCTGATTATCTTTGGAGCCCCATTTTCTTTGGCACAGCCATTTATTTTATCATATTAGGAGGTGGATTTTAGATTTCTACTTCTCAGTAAAAAAGCATACATTTATTTCTTAGAAAAAGGGTACTATAGTGTATTGATACCATATATTTTTCATCATTTATACAATCATTATTAACAGTCTTCTCTCCTACCCATTCCTGTTTTGCATATTTTTTTCAATGTTCAAATCCTTATTTTTTTGTTGCCAAAGGACTTAATTTTTAAAATAATTTAGTGACAAAATCAATATGCATTCAAGCAAGGGGAAATCAAGAGCAGAATGTGAATTAAATAACTTGTAATTTTGTTACAGATTAAAGCTAAAACTGAATTATTGCTATCAGCAGAAGCAGCAAAAACTGCTCAAAGAGCAGATCTTCAGAATCATTTGGATACAGCCCAAAATGCATTACAAGATAAACAGCAGGTAGGGGGACCAGATGCAAGTTCATACCATAACCTAGATATTGAGTAGATAAGTTAATTGTGCAAATGTGTAAAAATGATACCCAGTTTAATATAATTTTGTAATAGGACTGTATTAGACCGCTTAATTCCTCCCTGAGTTCAGAACCAGTTGAGCAGTAATTGCAGGAGTCAAATATAAATAAAAATATCAGCTTTCTTTTTGGTAAAGTTCAACTGGTTCACATAACTTAGAGAAGCAGTAGTGGTTGGACTTCCTAATGGTATATTTCTCCCCTAGCCTAGACATTTTTGTGGAGCTGAAACATTTACTCCTAATTGTTGCCTCATCCCATTAAATGTCAGTGACTGGAGACAGATCTCCACACCTGTTTTTAGTATGTAGGTTGGTCCATGACCCAGATATTCTTACTTCTTGGAAGCAGGAAAAGAGCACTATGTATTACATATCAATTATAAGAATTACTCTCCTTTCTGTAGGGTAGGAGTAAGTGAGAGGCTGGTGGGAATACAGAAGTTACTTTTCTCACTACTTAGAATAGAATAGAAGCGTCCTACTTTACTACCAAGGTCAAAATGCTGGTAGATTTTTCCTACCATTTACCAGGTATGAAGTTTTAAAATTTATTTTTTCATTCAAGATGTGATACTAGTTATTGCTTTAAATTTTTATTAACCCCAAATGTAAGTATATCAAGTTAAAAAATGTTTTTTTTCCTCTGCCTACCCAAACCCTAATTCCATTTTCCTCCTTAGCTGGAATGTTTGCTATTAAATTCTAGACCTGTGTAAGAATTGAACAAATATAATTATACATATACATACACATACCTGTATTTTTCTTTTATGCACATGGATCACACTACATATGTTATTCTGCAACTTGCTTTTTTACTTAATGGTATTGCTAAATACATCTGGAAAGTATTTTCTAAATATGAGATCAGAGTAAGAAACCATAAAGGAAATAAAACCTTACTGGTTAAAAACAACCACATGAAAGTTTAAATTTTATCTGTCAAAACTATTAACAAATACTAAGGCAAATAGCAAAAGGTTAATTTCTGAAGTGTGTCTGATGAAGGGTTAATATACTTGATATTTAAAACACTTTTACTTAAGAAAAAGTGGACTGATAAGAAAATATAAATAATCAAAACTATATTAGGAAATGCACAAGTTCATTAAAAATCAGTTGCAAATTAAGACAATAATGGGGTGTGTGTTTTCAGTTACCACTGAAGAAGATTGAAGAGGGTGTGGAGGAGCAAGTCACCTTTATTCATTGTTAATGGTATTGTGAATTAATTCAGCCTTTTGGTTGCGGGCTGTTTGACAATATATTTCAAAAAGCTTAGAATTTTTCATATTCTTTAGCCTGTTTTTTTCCTTTTTCCTATGGGAATAATCATAGCTTTAAGGATGCTATTGTTATCTCTCTTAATAAGTGCAGAAAATTTAGTAGCATTCTAAGTATCTAAAACATGAGATTTGACTAAAAAATGGACTATAGCCATAAAATGGAAATTTATGCAGTCAAGTATAACAATTTTATAGAATATAATGTCAGAAAGATTCATGATGCATTATTATGTAAAAACAAAGGCATTTGCAATAAAATAGACTGTAAAGTGAAATCCTGTCTTTAACTTAAAAGATCAAATAAAAAAATATAAATTAACATACTGAGAAGCCTGAAAGGAAAGTTATTCAAATATTAACTGATAATCTTGGGTGGTGTATTTACTAGTAATTTTTATTTTGTTCTTTCTGTGCAAGTATATATTCCAAATGAATTGAACAGGTATCATAAATGTAAACATTTTAATATTAAAAATGCTATTTAAAAAATACTGCCTAGAACATTGAAAACAATTATAATATAAAAGTATTATTTTATTATTCTGTTTAATCTTCTATTGCATCTTTTGGCTCCTAAAATAACTCTTTGTAGAATATCACTGAGAGTTATAAAGTTGTTTTGTATTTGAATTTAGATCTCAAGACAATGAGACCCATTAGTTCAGGACTTTTAAATTTTATATTGGTGGGTAAATATAGCCTCTGGGTCATAATGTGACTTTATCTGAGCCCTTATCCTGAATAGCTTCTTGAATAAATTTAGAATTTTCAATTTTACTTTGACCAAACATTTGGACACTACAATAAAATAAACCTTGCCAAAGTTTTCTTCAATTATACTTTTCTCTAGGAGTTAAATAAGATCACTACTCAGTTGGATCAAGTAACTACAAAATTGCAGGACAAGCAAGAACATTGCAGTCAGCTGGAAAGTTATCTTAAAGAATATAAAGAGAAACATCTCTCTTTAGAACAGAAAACTGAAGAGCTAGAAGGTCAAATTAAGGTTTGTACGAAAGAGTTGAATTTAGCCAAATATTCTACTGCTGTAGTAATGAAAACAGATGACCTAGATGGAATCAAAGATTTTTATTTAACAAAGAAAGGTTGAAATTGGGGTATACATTTTAAAATAATTACTCATTATTTTATGACTTATTTTAGAATTCCATCTTTACTTTTTTTTCTTCATTAATGGGTGGATTTTACAAAAGACAGTTAACATATACATTGTAATATATGACTATTGCAGAGAGACAACCAACCAGGGATCTACTCTATAATTGAAGGAATTTATCATATTTTGTTGTTGTGAAGTGTCTTATGTTCCTTCATTCTTTCATCTCCTTATTCCTTATTCCAATATAATATTTCAGATATGGCAGACTTTTTCCTCTTTAAAATTTACGCTTATAAGCTTTAGATTTTGCTTCTAGTTTAATAATAAATTTAAGTGATGGTAAACTGCACCTTACTTTAACACAACTCCAAATGAAAGTGTTGATTTACTAAAGAGATTAAATGATGTTAGACATATAAGAGAAGGATTTTACCCTGAGTCCTTTAAATTAGAACTCCTCTCATTTGCAATTTTATTAACAAATAATTCATTTTTAATAGTAGAGAGAGTAAAAATAATAAAGTTGAATTATCTACTTCAGGTAAGCAACAATGTCTCAAGTTACTATGATGTTATACCTCCACAATCATGTTGTGCACCCATATACAATGATAGAATATAATGTAGATATGTATATATGTATGTACATCCATACAAATATAATATGGGAGAAGAATTACATTGTAGGTGTTGGGTAAAAGCCACAGATACTTGAACTGGTTTATAGAATATTTAAGGTGCAAAATCATTAGAACTATGCAAGAAAATGCATTGTATATGCAAACTATATATTTACTAGTTTGATTTTGTAAATTTGTAAAATTATACACATATAGATGCAAACTACATTGTGAAGAACAACTATCTCCCTTAGATCAAGAGATTAAAGAAGGAAAATCAGAAATTGAGTTGGTGTTATAGTTAAGATCATTGGGAGTTAATGAAAAGAACTAAATGACAATTCCATTCCAGTTTTGAATATGTATAATCATATCAACTTGTTAGCTATGAATATAAAGGATAATATAAATGGGCACATGTGTGAAATGGTTACTTATTTTTTGTACTTGTGTTAACTTTAATTCAAGTAATAACCACTATGCTTATTTCAAATTTATTCTCTTATTCAGAATTATTTTTATAAAATAAATGCTTAGTGACTGCCTATCATATATAAAACATTATGCTAGGTACTCTAAAAGATTCTGAGATAAATTTCCCTTACTTGATAATGGTTTCAGAATGTGTTTTTATTATAACATAAATATTTTATGTCTATTTTATTTGTTATGCCACACTGATTTGAGTATAAACAAAGATGCTATAATGCGTAATAACAGATAATTATTAATATTA
The DNA here is from genome assembly GCA_026826555.1 of Tolypeutes matacus. NCBI lineage: Eukaryota > Metazoa > Chordata > Mammalia > Cingulata > Chlamyphoridae > Tolypeutes > Tolypeutes matacus. Next base: position 25,641,245 of record JAKSZT010036119.1, on the reverse strand, counting down.
AAATGCTACTATACTATATTTCTTTCAAAGAAACTAGAAGTGGATATTCTTGAAGTTAGAGCAAGCAAGGAGCAAGCTTTGCAGGATCTACAACAGCAAAGACAGCTGAACACAGATTTAGAGCTTAGAGCCACAGAATTGAGTAAACAACTTGAAATGGAGAAAGAAATGTAAGCTAACCTACTTTGCATATAAATTAAGGGGGAGTATTATAAACCCAAATATATAAGATTTCAATTTTATCATAGCACTTAAAGATTTGTTAGATGTTTATTTTGCGTTGATTCTATAAACTGCTGATGTTAATGTAAATGAAAAATAAAGCCATCACATATGGTTAATGTTAACTTTACTAGAAAGGACTGAAAAATTAGTTTTATAGAATTTGAATCATCTAGTCTCTTTTCAATAATAATATGGTGCCCATTTCTCTGGAGTAAAGCAATTGTTTTAAGTTGTCAAAAATTTGAATAAATTAATGTCAATTTAACTAATTGAGGGGTGTTTATGTATATCACCCAAGAGTAGACAGGCTTCTGATGTGAGGCGTTGTATCAAGTAGGGAATGGATTCTTCCTTATTAGAAATGCTCCTTTTCAGCATTGTGAAGCATTTTTGCAGATTTGTCTATGGTTGTGAACACAGGGAAATACCAGAATCAGTGTACCTCCTTCTGTTTTTATTTTTAAGGTGAAGTTTATAAATGGTTAAATGTACAGATCTTACATATGCAATTTGAGTTTTGATAAATACATACTTTGTGTAACCATGCTTCTCCCTTACCTGCCCCCAAAATAGAACATTTTGTCACTTCTGGAATTTCCTCGTTTGCCCATCAAGTTAATACCTAACCATTTCTCCATAGAAAACCACAGTTCTGATTTCAATCTCAATAGATTAATTTTGTTTTTGAATGCCATATAAATGGAATCATAAAATATGTTCTTTTTTATGACTAGCTTTTTTCATTCAATGTAATATTTTTCATTTATCCATGTAGTTGAGTGAATGCTAATTTCTCATTTTTATTACTATTATTCCACTATATTAATATACTACAATTTATCTATTCTCTTGCTGATGAACAATTTTGGGTTGTTTCCAGTTTTTAGCTTTAATGAATGAAGATGCTGTGAACATTCTTATACAAGTATTTTTTCTTTTTTTGTCCTTCACTCGCTTTGTTATTATTTTTTTCCACAGATGAATAAATATATACATTTCTTAATTAAATGTAATGGATATGTATCAATTTTTTTTTGAATCAAACAATATGTTACACAATATATTTAGTTCATAGTAATGCATTCATACAGTATTTGTCCTTTTGTATCTGGCTTGCTTCACTCAACATAATGTCCTCCAGGTTCATCCATGTTGCCATATGCTCTATGACTTCATTTCTTCTTACAGCTGCATAATATTCCATCGTGTAAATAGACCACAGTTTGTTTATCCATTCATCGGTTGATGGACATCTGGGTTGTTTCCAACTTTTGGCAATGGTGAATAATGTGGCTAGAACATTGGTGTGCAGATGTCTGTTCGTGTCACTGCTCTCAGTTCTTCTGGGTATATACCCAGTAGTGGTATTGCAGGGTCACGTGGCAAGTCTATATTCAACTTCTTTAGGAACTGCCAAACAGTCCTCCATAGTGGTTGTACCATCCTGCATTCCCACCAACAGTGAAGAAGTGTTCCTCTCTCTCCACATCCTCTCCAGCACTTGTAGTTCTCTGTCTTTTTAATAGTGGCCATTCTGATAGGTGTGAAATGATATCTCATTGTAGTTTTGATTTGCATTTCCCTAATCATGAGTGATGTTGAGCATTTCTTCATGTGTTTTTTTTGCCATTTGTATTTCTTCTTCGGAGAAATGTCTATTCAAGTCTTTGGCCCATTTTTTAATTGGGTCATTTGTCTTTTTATTGTTGAGTTGTAACATCTCTTTATATATCCTGGATATTAAACCCTTATCAGATATGTGATTTCCAAATATTTTTTCCCATTGAGTTGGCTGCCTTTTCACCCTTCTGACAAAGTCCTGTGAGGTGCAAAAGTGCTGAATTTTGAGGAGGTCCCATTTATCTATTTTTTCTTTTGTTGCACATGCTTTGGGTGTAAGGTCCAAGAATCCACCACCTACTACAAGTTCTTGAAGATGTTTCCCTACATTTTCTTCTAGTAGTTTTATGGTCCTGGCTTTTCATTTAGATCTTTGATCCATCTTGAGTTGATTCTTGTATAGGGGGTGAGATAGGGGTCCTCTTTCATTCTTTTGGTTATAGATATCCAGTTTTCCCAACACCATTTGTTGAAGAGACTGTTTTTTCCCATTAGAGTGGGCTTGTTAAAAATCAGTTGACTGTATAGGTGAGGGTATATTTCTGGGTTCTCAATTCTATTCCACTGATCGATGTTTCTATCTTTGTGCCAGTACAATGCTGTTTTGACCACTGTAGCTTTGTAATATGTTTCAAGATCAGGCAGTGAAATTCCTCCCACATTGCTCCTCTTTTTCAGAATGCTTCTGGCTATTCAGGTGCACTTACCCTTCCAGATGAATTTGGTAATTGCCTTCTCCAATTCTGCAAAGTAAGCTGTTGGGATTTTGATTGGTATTGCATTGAATCTATAAATCAGTTTGGGCAGAATTGACATCTTCACGATATTTATTCTTCCAATCCGTGAACATGGAATGTCTTTCCATTTGTTTAGGTCTTTTAAAATTTCTTTTAGCATTGTTTTGTAGTTTTCTGCATATAGGTCCTGTACTTCTTTGGTTAAATTAACTCCTACGTATTTGAGTCATTTTGTTGCTATTAAAAATGGAATTTTCCCCCTGATTTCCTCCTCAGGTTGTTCAGTACTAGTGTACAAAAACATTACTGATTTTTGCGTGTTGATCTTGTATCCTGCCACTTTGTTGAACTCATTTATTAGTAGCTTTGTTGTGGATACTTCAGGATTTTCTAAATACAGGATCATGTCATCCCCAAACAGTGAAAGTTTTACTTCCTCTTTTCCTATTTGGACACCTTTAATTTTTTTGTCTTGTCTAATTGCCCTAGCTAGAACTTCTAGTACAATGTTGAATAACAATGGTGACAGTGGGCATCCTTGTCTTGTTCCTGATCTTAGAGGGAAAGCTTTCAACCTTTCCCCATTGAATATGATGTTGGCTGTGGGTTTTTCATATATACCTTTTATCATATTGAGGAATTTTCCTTTTATTCCTATCTTTTGAAGTGTTTTTATCAAAAAAGGATGTTGGATTTTGTTGAATGCCTTTTCTGCATCTTTTGAGATGATCATGTGGTTTTTTTCCTTCAATTTGTTAATAGGGTGTATTACATTGATTGATTTTCTTATGTTGAACCAGCCTTGCATACCAGGAATAAATCCCACTTGGTCGTGATGTATAAATCTTTTATATGCTGTTGGATTTGGTTTGCAAGTATTTTGTTGAGAATTTTAGCATGTATGTTCATTAGAGAGATTGGTCTGTAATTTTTCTTTTCTTGTGGAATCTTTATCTGGCTTTGGTAATAGGGTGATGCTGGCTTCATAAAATGTGTTGGGTAATTTTCCCTCCTCTTCAATTTTTTGGAAGAGTTTAAACAGGATTGGTGTTGATTCTTTTTGAAATGCTTGGTAGAATTCAACTGTGAAGCCATCTGGTCCTGGACTTTTCTTTGCTGGGGGATTTTTGATGATGGATTCAATCTCCTTAATTGTGATTAGTTTGTTAAGTTCTTGTATTTCTTGTAGCATCAGTGTAGGTTGGTTGTGCATTTCTAGAAATTTGTCCATTTCATCTAGGTTGTCCAGTTTGTTGGCATAATAGTTTCTCATAATATCCTCTTTTGATTTTTTTTATTTCTGTGAGGTCGTTTGAAACTTCTCCCCTTTCATTTCTGATTGTATTTATTTGCATCTTCTCTCTTTTTTTCTTTGTTAGGCTAGCGAGGGGTTTGTCAATTTTATTGATCTTCTTAAAGAACCAGCTTTTGGTTTTGTTGATTTTCTTTATTGTTTTTCTGTTCTCATTTTCATTTATTTCTGCTCTAATCTTTATTATTTCTTTCCTTTTGCTTGCTTTGGGATTGGTTTGCTGTTCTTTTTCTACTTTCTCTAGTTGTTCAGGTAAATCTTTGAGTTTAGCTCTTTCTTGTTTGTTAATATAGGCATTTAGGGCTATAAATTTTCCTCTCAAGACTGCCTTTGCTGTATCCCATAAGTTTTGATACATTGTGTTTTCATTTTCATTTGCCTCAATATATTTACTGATTTCACTTTGACCCACCGAATATTTAGGAGTGTATTGTTCAGTCTCCACACATTTTCAAATTTACTTTTTTCCTGTCTGTTATTGATTTCTAGTTTCATTCCATTATGATCTGAGAAAGTGCTTTGTATAATTTCAATCTTTTTATATTTATTGAGAGCTGTATTGTGACCTAACATGTGGTCTATCCTGGAGAAAGATCCATGGGCACTTGAGAAGAATGTATAACCCGCTGAGTTTGGATGCAGTGTTCTATATATGTCTGTTAGGTCTAACTTGTTTATCATATTGTTCAAGTTCTCTGTTTCCTTGTTGATCTTCTGTCTAGTTGTTCTATCTAATGATGTGAGAGGGGTGTTGAAGTCTCCAACGATTATTGTAGCAATATCTATTTCTCCCTTCAATTTTGCCGGAGTTTGTCTCATATATTTTGGGGCACCCTGGTTAGGTCGTAGATATTTATGACTGTTATATCTTCCTGGAGGATCGTCCCTTTTATTAATATATAATGGCCTTCCGTATCTCTTATCACTTTTTTGCATTTGAAGTCTGTTTTGTCTGATATTAGTATAGCTATCCCTGCTCTTTTCTGTTTACTGTTCGCGTGGAGCATCTTTTTCCAACCTTTTACTTTCAGCCGATTTGTACCCCTGGGTCTGAGGTGAGTTTCTTGTAAGCAGCATATGGATGGCTCATGTTTTTTCATCCATTCTATCAGCCTACATCTTTTGATTGGGGAATTTAATCCATTCACATTCAATGATATTACTGAAAATGCACTATTTATTTCCTCCATTTTATTCTTTGGTTTTCATATGTCATCTTTTTTTTGTCTCTCTTTTTACTCTTTTGGTTATCCTTTCTGCTTTTCTTTCTTCTATACTCTCCTCCAAGCCTCTCTCTCCTGTCTTTTTTTTTCGGGTTCTAAGGCTTCCTTTAATATTTCCTGCAAAGGTGGATTCTTTTTTGCAAACTCTCTTAGTTTCTGTTTGTTTGTGAATATTTTATACTCACCTTCATATTTGAGGACAGTTTTGCTGCATAAAGAATTCTCGGCTGGCAGTTTTTCTCTTTCAGTTTCTTAATTGTATCATACCACTGTCTTCTTGCCTCCATGGTTTCTGAAGAGAAATCTGCACTAAGTCTTACTGGGCGTCCTTTGTACATGATCGTTTGCTTCTCTCTTACTGCTCTGAGAATTTTCTCTTTATCTTTGACATTTGACATTCTGAATAGTATGTGTCTTGGCGTAGGTCTATTTGGATTTATTCTCGTTGGGGTATGGTGTGCTTCTTGGACATGTAAGTTCATTTCTTTCGTGAGAGTTGGGAAATTTTCAGCTATTGTTTCCTCAAATACTCTTTTTGCCCCTTTCCTTTCTCTTCCCCTTCTGGAACTCCCATGACACATATGTTGTTGTGTTTTGTGTTGTCATTCAACTCTCTGAGCCCCTACTCAATTTTCTCCATTCTTTTCTCTGTCTGTTCTTTTCTCTTTTCAATTTTAGCTTATCTGCTCTGTCTTTGGTTCACTTATTCTTTCTTCTATCATTTCTAGTCTGCTGTTGTATGCCTCAAATGTGTTTTTGATTTCACCTGTTGTGTCTTTCATTCCCATGAACTCCATTACTTTTCTGTTCAGGATTTCAAATTCTTCTTTCCGTTTGCTCAATGTCTTCTTGATGTCATTTATCTCTTTAACTATATTGTCTTTTTTCTCATTAATTTGATTTTGGAAATTTGTGCTCATCACAAATTAGTTCTCTCAATTTCTGTGGACTTTGATGTGTTCCTTTTCTTGGGCCATGTCTTCTATTTTCTTAGTATGGCTCATAAATTTTTGCTGGACAAGTATTTTTGTGGATATATATTTTTATTACTCTTGGGTAAATGACTAAGAATGAAATTACTTGGTCATGGGAGGTAGGTACATGTTTAACTATATAAGATATTGCAACAGTTTTCCAAAGTGGTTGTACCATTTTATACCACCCTAGGAATAGTTCTGTTGCTACATGTCCTTGCCTGTATTTGATATTGTCAGTCCTTTTATTTTTAGCTAATGTATGGAGTGTAAAATGGTATATCATTGTGGTTTTAATTTGCACTACTCTGATAGGCTAAGTCCTTTTTCATGTTCTCACTGGTAATTCAGATGTCTTATTTGTAAAGTGTTTGTTTAATAGTTTTGCTTATTTTTAATTTTTACATTTGGTCTTTTTATTGTTGATATGTAGGATTTCTTTATGTATTCCAGATACAAATCCTTTTTCATATATATATATTTTCAAGTGTTTTCTCCCAGGCAGTGGTGTCTTTCAAATGAATAGTTTTTAATTTGGTTGTCATTTTTTTCTTATGTTTAATGTTTTATGCCCACTCTAAGAAATTTTTGCCTATCCTCAAAGTTTATGAAGTATTCTCCATGTTTTCTTTTAGAAGTTATAGTTTTAATTTGTACATTTAGGTTTAGAATCTACCTTAATTTTTTTGTGAGGTGTGAGGTAGCGGTACAGGATCACCTCTTTTCTGTACATTGATGAAGTTGCTCCAATACCATTTATCGAAAGACTTTCCTTTCCCCATTGAATAGCCTTGCCATATATGTCATTTTACCTAGTTAAGTGTGTCTATTTCTAGATTTTGTCTTGTTCCATTGACCTATGGGTCTATATGGTTATCCTGGCACCAGTACCATACTGTATTGATTTTTGTAGCACTATGGTAAATCTTGAAATCAGATTATATAGTTTCTCAAACTTTGTTCCTTTTCCTCAAGATTTTCATGTCTCATCTCCTTTTTTTCTTTGAATAGACTTTTTTTAGAGCAGTTTTAGGTATACAGAAAATTGTGGAAAAAGTACACATAGTTCCCCTTTTCTTCCTCTTCCCAATCCTGTACAATTTCCCCTTTATTAACATCTTCCATTAAAGTGGTGCATTTGTTACAATTGATGAACCAATAGTGATGTTATTAACTAAAGTCCATTGTTTGCAGTTATATGGGTTTTGACAAATGCATAATGTCATATGTCTACATTACAATAGCATATGGAATATTTACACTGTCTTCAGAATGCCCTGTGTTCAACCTAGTCATCCCTTCCATACATCCTGATCAATCTGGGGAGAATTGATATCTTAACAATATTGAATCTTTGAATCCATGAAGATGGAGTATTGCTTCATTTATTTAGCAATATTTTAGCATAGAGATCTTGCACATCTTTTCAGTGTTTTGGTTTTTAATGCTATTATAAATGGAATTGTTTTTAAATTTTAATTTTCCAGTTTTTGCCTAGTATAATGATATAATTGAGTGTTATATATTGACCTTTTATCCTTTAATCTTGCTAAATTTATTTATTAGTTTTAACAGTTATTTTGTGGCGTCTTTGGGAATTTCCAAGCAGACAATCATGTTAAATATAAATAAAGATAGTTTTACTTCTTCCTTTCCAATCTTTAGGCCTTTATACCTTTTTCTTGACTTATTGCTGGCTAGGACCTTCAATAAAATGTAGATGTAAATAGTAATAGCAGACATCCTTGCACTATTCATATTAGATGGGAAACATGAAATATTTCACCAAAAACTTATAGATTTTTCCTAGATGGCCTTTTTACATACTGAGGACATTTCTTTCCATACCTAGGTTGCGTGCTTACATTTATTTATTTATTCATTCATTCATTCATTTATTCATTCATTTATTTAATTTACATCATGACTGATTATGGAATTTTGTCAACTTCTTGTTATGCATCTATTGATGTGATCATGTAGTTTTTCTCCTTCTTATGGTGAATTACATAAATCGATTTTCAAATATTAAGACAAACTTTCTTTCGAACTGGGATAAATCCTACTTGGTCATGGTGTGTTATTCTTTTTTATATATTGCTGGATTTGATTTTATAATAATGTCCTAAGAATTTTCATACATGGGCCTAATGGTCTGTAATCTTTTAATATCAATGCTAAGTTTTAGTATAGGGTAATCTTCACCTCAAAAAGAAATTGAGAAATATTTCTTCCTCTTCTCCTTTCTGAAAAAATTTATATGTGACTGGTATTATTATTATTTTTTTAAAATATTTTTTTCGTTTTTTAAAGGATACTTAGATTTCACAAATTGTTACACAAAAAATATAGGGATTCCCATATACCCTGCTTCCCACACCTCTCACACCTTCCCACATAAACAACATCCTTCGTTAGTGTGCCCCATTCATTGCAATTGATAAACACGTCCTGGGGCATTGCCATTGAGCAAGGACCATAGCTCACATTATTGTTTACACTCTCCCACACAATTCTGCAGGCTATGGGAAGATATATAATGGCATATATCTGTCATTGCAGTGCCATTCAGGATGATTCCAAAGTGCTGAAAAAGCCCCTGCATTATACCTGTCTTTCCCTCCCCCTGTCCCCCAGAGCCTGCGGTGGCCACTGCCTCCACATCAATGTTGTAATTTCTTCCATTGCTAGAAGTCAATTGTAAAATACCAGTAAGTCCACTCTAGTCTATAGTTCATTCCCCAATCTTGAGGATTGTCTACTCCACCTTTAATTGAGAGGGGGGTTCAATCACATACAGTTGATGCTATTTATTTCTTAAATGTTTGATGGAATTTTCCAGTGAACCATTTGAGCCTAGAGTTTTTTCTCTGGGATGCTTCTTAATTTGGGGTTCAATTTATTTAATAGATTGAATGTTATAATGATTTTCTATTTTTTCTTTAGTCAGTTTTCATAATTTGTGTCTTTCAAGGAATTTGTTCATTTCATTTAAATTTCACATTTACCATCAAACTGTTGTTCAAAATATTATTATACTTTAGGGCCTATAGGTGCTGTGGTGATGTCCTTCTTTATTCTTTTTTTTTTTTTTTTTAAGATTTTATTTATTTATTCATTTATTCCCCCCTTGCTGCTTGTGCTCGCTGGGTCAGCTAACCACGCCGTGCGGGCGGGCTTGCCTTTACCAGGAGGCCCCGGGAACCGAACCCGGGCCCTCCCATATGGTAAACGGGAGCCCTACTGATTGAGCCACAGCTGCTTCCCCTTCTTTATTCTTAACCATGGTTATTTGTGTTCTCTTTTTTCTTCATCAGTCTAGTTAGAGATTTATCACTTTTAATCAGTGTTTTTTTTTTAACTAGCTTTTTTTTTTTTTTTTTTTTAAAGATTTTTATTTTTATTTATTCATTTATCCCCCCCTTGCTGCTTGTGCTCGCTGGGTCAGCTAACCATGCCGTGCGGGCGGGCTTGCCTTCACCAGGAGGCCCCGGGAACCGAACCCGGGGCCTCCCATATGGTAAACGGGAGCCCTACTGATTGAGCCACAGCCGCTTCCCTTAACTAGCTTTTAATTTCATTGATTTTCTTTGTGCACTTTCTATTTAATATATTTCTCCCATTATCTTTATTATTTTCTTTCTTAGACTTACTTTGGGTTTAGTTTGCTTTTCTTTTTATAGCATCTTAATGTGAAAATTTCCATATAGCTGGTCTACCTTTTGTATTATCTCTTTCTTTTTCTCCTTACTCTCTTGATGCTCTCTTTGAATTTTGAAAATGCTAGATCTAAAGTTTCTGGCAGAGGGTAGTTGAGCATCTATTCTAATAAAATCAATATATTATATGACAGTTTTTCAACAGATGATATAAAGTGTCTTGAGGAAGGGTGCCTTTTTCCTAATTTGTACTAAGGTGCTAAATAGGCTTATGATAAGCCTGTTGGTAATGATGGATTGTAGGTAACTAAAATATTAAGATCTATAAGATTAATTGGAATATGAAATTTCCAGTGAATCAGGGGTTGCATCCATATAGCAATGTAAGAGTTGAGCTTACACATCTTTCCTTCACTCTTAAGGTAGAATCAGTTTCTTCTCCAATCCCAGCTTGTCTTTGATGTTGATACTTGGCTGGGGTCCTGCCATGAGATCTTCAGTGGACACATAACTCACCATAATTTTAATGATTGAAAATCAGTTCCACTCCAGCTATCTGTATATCTTCATGAGGTTGTGACTGGTCACATTCAAGTAAACTTTGTCTTTATATGGTAAATAGGCCACTTTAACTGAATTGACAGTATTGGCTTGGGCCAAGGGGATGAGCATCCTTGACTCTTCCAGTAGTAAAGGCAGAGGCTGAGAGCCTGGGAAAATACCCATCAGGAAGAAGAAATAAAATGTATCACAGATGATAATGATGAAGTTGTTTCACACCTTCATGATTTCATCCTTGTTTTGAGATGTGATGATGAAAATTTTCTTTTTCTCACCTCTAGTAAATTGGGTCCTAGAGGTGATATAGAGATGCATTTGTATGGGAAGATATAGAGATGCATTTTGTGCCCCAAATGTCATTCCCTCTCACTGTAAACATCAGAGTTTCCAGTGCCTATGTGTTGGGGGAGCACATCTGAGTTGTCCATCATCTACTGGGTAGTCCATCATAACCTCTAGATCCCAGTCATCAGTTCATGTAGACCACCTCTGAGTTAGTTCTTGTTCCCTTCCTCAAGGCCCTTATAGGCCTAGTGGTTCCATTACCTGTGTCTGATCTCAGTGTTCAGAAATCACTCAGAGATTCCCATATCATTTCAGGGTAGGAAAACCTTTAAGATTAAGATCTTTTCTGCTTCATGCAAACATTCCTTCTCTGGGATCTTTTACATTTCTAGACTACTACTTAGAAAAGGAGGGCTAGATCCTTCCTACTCCTGTATCATATAAACATATCTAGAGTTTGTCCAAATCCTACCCCTGAGTCCAGGTACAGAGTGAGCAGGGTACAGGGCTCCCCTTTCTCAGGGCTAACCTACTTAATATGTACCCAACTCTTTCCTTCCAACATATATCACACAAATGTTGTATTTTCATTTCCATACATTTCAACATATTTTCTAATTTACCTTGTGATTTCTTCTTTGTGATGCATGGGAAATTTAGAAGGAGGTTGTTTATTTTCCAAATATTTGGAACTCTTCTAGGTATCTTATTGTTTTTGCTTTCTAATTGATTCCAATGTGATCAGAGAAAATACTCTGTAAAATTCAAACTTTTGAAACGGTGTCTTATTTCAGATCCCACATACAGTTCATCGTAGTTAATTTTCCATGTGCACATATATGTACTCTGGGTTGCTGGGATAGTGTACTATAAATATCAGTTGGGTCAAGGTGTTTAATAGTGTTGTTCTAATCTTCTATATCCTTGCTCTTTTTTCCTCTGGTTGTCCTATGAATTTCTGAAAAAGGAGTAATAAAATTTCTAACCATGATTGTGGGTTTGTGTATTTCTTCCTTTAGTTACTTTTTAAAAAAATAAACAAAAAGTTTAATTGCCTTTATTTTTGTTTTGCCTTTTCTGCTTCATATAATCTTATGATTTTATTATCATTATTTATGAAAACTTAAGTAGCATAGTGAATAAATACATTAAGTTCTAATTTTATGGTTGCTTGACAGGAATTTTAACTATATTAAAATAGTAAAATTATATTATTTTGATGACTTTTCTTTTTAGAGCTTTAAAAATCATTGAGGCACAGTATCCTATGTACTTAAGTCAGTATCTTTTCAATTTTTTAGAAAGTAAAAGTAAGTTCTGAGACTAAAATTTGAAAATTTACAAGGTATAAATACAGTTCTGTTTTGTATTAATACTCAACTTCAAATATGTGGCTAATACATCTTTTAACAACCATCTTTTAATATATTTTTGAATTTATAATGATTATAAAGTACCTTGGAAATAGTCTGCACTCTGTAAATATTATTAGCTTACATATCATTTTTTTTTTAAATAAAAACAAATGGTTTCTTTTATGAAAATAATAGAAGTCTGTATTTCAACATTCCTGAAGCTATATCTTTATTTCTTAGTCTTGTAGCTTTTTACCAGGTGTAGAAAGCCTATGTTAAGAGACAAATGAGGGAAGCAGCTGTGGCTCAATCAGTGGGGCTCCCGTTTACCATATGGGAGGCCCCGGGTTCGGTTCCCGGGGCCTCCTGGTGAGGGCGGGCCCGCCCGCACGGCGTGGTTGGCTGACCCAGCGAGCACGGGCAGCACGGGGGGGATAAATGAATAAATAAATAAAATCTTTAAAAAAAAAAAAAAAAAAAAAAGAGACAAATGATAGCAAATCCCTTGTATTAATCTGCTAGGTCCCAGGATTAAAGTAAATCATTTGTCTTTCCTCTATTTTAGAAATATTTTTTTTATATTTCACTTTGTTTATTTCTGGGTTTCTTTAAGAGAATTGAAGTTTAAGAACTACCAAACACATAATGTGTTTTATCTTGCAAGTAAAGTGGCAAAGTCCTCTATGTTCTTGGCAGCTAAACAAAGAATAGAGTCTTTAAAGTTCTTAGAAAAGACTTTTTTTTACTATAGTAGGCTAGAGGGTCTTATATATGCACAGATTTCTTTGGGGTCCTATTGTGGTAGACATGACCAGATTAAGTGGAGGTTAGATGGTCTTGGCTTTACAAACTTATTTGACTTGAGGAAAATCATCTTCATCTGTTAAATTATCAGATCAGATGATCCAAGGCATTTTTTTCAGTTGTATTATTTTATGAAATTACATTATTATTTTACTTCTGAACTCTATAAGAAAACTTCAAAACTCAGTAATAGTTTATTTATTATTAATTTAAATGCTAAATGATGCATTATTTTTAAAATATTGTTTCTTATATATTTAGATTATCCACTACAAAATTGGATCTGCAGAAAAGATCTGAAGTCCTTGAAAATACTAAGCAAATGCTTATCAAAGAAGAGGAAGAAAAAATAATCCTTAAACAAGAAATTGAAAATTTAAGTAAAGATGCAAAGATGCAGCACAAAGAATTGAATAATAGAATTCAAGCAGCAGTAACAGAACTACAGAAAGTGAAGACGGAGAAAGAAACTGTTATAACAGAGCTTTCTGCAACCAAAGAGAAATTATCAAAAGTTTCTGATTCTTTAAAAAACTCCCAAAGTGAATTTGAAAAAGAAAATCAGAAAAGAAAATCTGCTATATTAGAATTGGTTAGTTGTTTACATTTACTTTCTTTAAGGAAAAATAATTTCATTTAAAATATTTTGATTTTCTGCTTAATTCACTGTTAACTTATACTTCTACATTATAAGACTTTTATGAGTTTTTATGAGGAAAGAATTGGGTTTGCTTAATCTGAGAAAAGGACAGTCCATGATAAGGGCTTAAATATAAATTTGTATATATATAAAATGGTTTCAACTTATATATACATACATATACACACATATATACATACACATACACATGTGTATGTATGTGTCTTAGTTTACCAGGACTACTGTAATAAATATCACAGCACCGACTTAAACAGCAGGAATTTATTATCTTAAACTTTTGGAGCTAGAAGTCCAAAATCAAAGTGTTGGCAAGCCATGCTTTCTCTGAATCTTAGAGCATTCTGGTGGTAGCTTCCTGCAACCTGTAACTCAATCTCTGCATCTGTTACATGGCCATCTCTTTCCTATGTCCTACAACTCCTACATCCAAATAGTTCTGCTTATAAGGACTCCAGTCATATTTGAATAAAGCCTACCCTGATTCAGTTTGGCCTCATCTTAATAGGATTTTTGAAGATCCTATTTATAAGTGATAGGACCAGAGATTAAGACTTGAACATCTTGTAGGGGATGTGATTCAGTCCATAATAGTGTGTGTGTATGTGTAATTTTCTAAAGGCCAAGGACATTTTCAGTTGAATATGACAATCCTTCTTTATTGCTGGTATGGTGCTAGATTTGGGAGATACTGTAGCATGTTTATCCCCAAGGACACTTCTACAGAGAATATAACCATTAGTTAAAATGTTATTCACTTGCCTAAGAAAAGGAAAATAGACCAGAAAGATGCTGATGACTCTTTTAATTCTGTTACTATAAACTTTCTAGCTCTTTATTGAATATTCAAAACCCCAGAGAATATTATATTTTTGAGATTCCATAGAACATACTAAATCTATAGAGCAAAAAAGCTGCAGGCTCAGGAAGGGCTTAAATGTGAATGTACTCTCAGAAATCTTTTAACACAGTATAGCAAAGAGTAACAATGCCAGTAAAGTTCGTCTGCTCACAATATTAACATCAGTAAGAATATCCTAGTTCAGTAGATTAAAATAAATATGTGATATTAGCATGTTGCCTTTATGTTCCTTTCTGTTTGGAGAAAGCATCTTCAATCTGTATGGTGTGATTATTTTTTATTTATTGTTTTAATACTTTCTTATTTTTCTTGCTTCCATTTTCTTAAAGACCATTGTTCTACTTTTAAGGTTGTGATTTAATTATAATTATTAATATGCATTGTGTATGTGTGTGTGTAGTGTAAAACCATTAACTTTATGCTGTAGTCTCTGAGAATGATATCAACATCTTAGGGAATAAGAGAATAGAATAATTGCTCTTTTCTTTATATGTTAGGAAGTTGATTGATTATGGCAACCTTAGCCTTTTGATGTCCCTCTCCCTTTGCTCTTATAATATCTGCTTGATTTTGTTATTGAAATGGATAACCCTATCCTATCTTAGCCCATCAATGATTCTAGTTTATTTCCTTGTGTGGATATTACAAACTTAGATAATAAAATTCTTAATCTTACAAGTATTTTCTGCATTTTTTTAAGGAAAAAACTTGCAAAGAATTAAAGCATCAACTTCAAGTACAGAGGGAAAGCATGCTTAAAGAACAGAATGACCTGAAAAAGTCACTTGAAAAAGAAAAGGAGGTAAGATTTTCTTTTTTTTTTTTTTGTAACATAAAACATGTAAAGCAGAATGTGACCTTTATATTTTCAAAATATTTAAATATAGTTTAAAGTGGTTATTTGTGTTCTGCTTACTACTAAAATGACTGAAGCTATTTAACAATTAAAAGCCCAAATAAAGGAATATAATTAATAAAGGTTGAAAATTGAGCCAACTATAGAGTATTAATTAGATAATTTCAACTAAGGAACATTACTCTGGTTGAAAAAATATCTTGATAGACTTTCCATAGAAATAACCTTTTTTTAATTTAAAAAATGTATTGAAGTAAATCATTCATACAAGAACATACATAAACAGTTAAGTGTGTAGTAAAAGTTGTGAACTTATAAAACAAACATGCATAACATCATACAGGACTCCTATACAATCACCCACCCCACCACCAATACCTTGCATTGTTGTGAAGCATTTGTAACAATTTATGAAAGAGCATTGTCAAAGTATTTCTACTAACTATAGTCTATATCTTACATTTAGTGTATTTTCCCCCTAACCTACCCTATTATTTTTTGTTGTTCTTAAACCATAAAATTTACCTAAAGTGTACAATCTGTGGCATTTGTTATAATCACAGAGTTGAGCATTCATCACTTCAATCAATATTAGAGCATTTTCATTACTCCAAAAAAAAAAAAAAAAGAAAAAGCAACAAAAAACAAACCACTATCATACCCATATGTTAGAGCTATTAATTACAAATCCTATGTTATGCTTTCATCATTTCTCTTCATTTCCAAACAACTTTTTACCAATTCTACACAGATTAAGCCTCAGCTTTCCATTCTCTAACCACATTCTTTTCTTTGGTGACTTATAGTCTAGCTATTCAGTCCATGAGTTTAAACAATATATTTAATTTATAATAGCAAAATCATAAAATATTTGTCCTTTTGTGCCTGGCTTGCTTCACTAGACATAATATCCTCCAGGTTCATCCATGTTGTCATATGCTTCATGACTTCATTTCCTATTACGGCTGAATAATATTCCATTGTGTGTATGTACCACAGTTTGTTTATCTGTTTGTCATTGATGGATACCTGGGTTGTCCATCTTTTGTCAATTGTGAATAATGTCACTATGAACATTGGTGTGAAGATGTCTGTTCATGTCATTGTGTGGTAGTGGTATTGCAGGGTCACATGGTAGAGCTATATCTAACTTCCTTAGGAACCGCCAAACAGACGTCTACTGTGGCTGTACCATTCTACATTCCAACCCACAGTGAATAAACATTCCTATCTCTCCACATCCTCTCCAACATTTGTAGTTTTCTGTTTTTTAAATAGTGGCCGTTCTAGTAGGTGTGAAATGTTATCTCTTTGTAGCTTTGATTTGCATTACCCTAATAGCCAGTGATTTTGAACATTTTTTCATGTGTTTTTTCACCATTTGTATATGTTCTTTAGAAAAATGTCTATTCAGGTCTTTTGTCCATTTTTTAATCAGGTCATTTGTCTTTTTATTGTTGAGTTGTAGGATCTCTTTATATATCATGGATATTAGACCCTTGTCAGGTATGTAATTTCCAAATATTTTCTCCCATTGAAGAGGCTGCCTTTTTATCCTCTTCACAGAGTCCTTTGAGGTGCAGAAGTGTTTAATTTTGAGGAGGTCCCATTTACCTATTTTTTCTTGTGTTGCTCATGCTTTGGGTATAAGGTTTAAGAGATTGCTACCTACTACAAGGTCTTGTAGATGGTTCCCTACATTATCTTCTAAGAGTTTTATGGTCCTGGCTTTTATGTTTAGGTCTTTGATCCATTTTGAGTTGATTCTTGTATAGTGAGTGAGATAGGGGTCCTCTTTCATTCTTTTGATTATGGATATCCAGTTCTCCCAGCACCATTTGTTGAAGAGATTGTTCTGTCCCAGAAATGTGGACTTGCTAGGCTTATCAAAAATCTGTTGACCATAGAGGTGAAGGTCTATTTCTGAACTCTCAATTTGATTCCACTGATCAGTGTATCTATCTTTATGTCAATACCATGCTGTTTTGACAACTATAGGTTAGGAACTTCAAGGTCAGGAAGCGTGAGTCCTCCGACTTCGTTCTTCTTTTTTGGATGATTTTTTAGCAATTTGGGACCCATTTCCCTTCCAAATAAATTTGGTAATTGCCTTTTCTATTTCTGTAAAGTAGGCTGTTGGAATTTTGATTGGTATTGCATTGAATCTATAAACTATTTTGGGTAGAATTGACATCTTCACGATGTTTAGTCTTCCAATCCATGAACACACAGTGTCCTTCCATTTCATTAGGTCGTCTTTGATTTCTCTTAGCAGTGTTTTAGTTTTCTGAATACAGATCCTTTACATTCCTGGTTAAATTATTTCCTAGATATTTGAGTCTTTTTGTTGCTATTGTAAATGGATTTTTTTTTTCTTGATTTCCTCCTTAGCTTGCTTATTATTATTGTATAGAAACACTACTGAATTTTGCATTTGGATCTTGTATCCTGCCACTTTTCTGAACTCATTTATTAGCTCTAATAGCTTTGTTGTAGAAATTTTGGAATTTTCTAAATATAGGATCATGTCATCTGTGAATAGTGAGAGTTTTACTTCCTCTTTTCCAATTTGGATGCCTTTTATTTCTTTTCTTGACTAATTGTTCTAGCTAGAACTTCTAGCACAGAGTTGAGTAACAGTGGTGACCAAAAACTTCCAACCTCTCCCTATTGAGTACAATGTTGGCTGTGGGATTTTCATATATACCCTTTATTATGTTGAGGAACTTACCTTCTATACCTACCTTTTGAAATGTTTTTATTGAGAAAGGATACTGGATTTTGTCAAATGACTTTTCTGCATCAATCGAGATGATCAAGTGTTTTTTTTTCCTTCGATTTGTTAATGTGGTGTGTTATGTTAGTTGATTTTCTTATGTTGAACCACCCTGGCATACCAGGAATAAAACCCACTTGATTGTGGTATATAATTCTTTTAACATGCTGTTTGATTCAATTTGCAAGTATTTTTGCATCTATGTTCATTAGAGAAATTGGTCTGTAATTTTCTTTTCTTGTATTATCTTTATCTGGCTTTGGTCTTAGGATGATGGCTTAATAAAATGTGTTGAGTAATTTTCCCTACTTTCGATTTTTTGGAAGAGTTTAAATAGAATTGGTATTAATTCTTCTCAAAATGTTTGCTAGAATTCACCTGTGATGCCATCTGGTCCAGGACATTTCTTTTTTTTTGCAAAATGATATATACATATATATGCATATATGTGTATTTGCTTACAAAAATGTTGTTTATATATATATATATATATACATATATTTTAAGAGGTGCTTAGATTACCCAAAATATTACACGGAACCCACTGGGATTCCCATGTTGCCCACCTCCCACACCTCCCATCACATCCCACACAAACATCTCCCACAGTGTGGCCCATCACCCTCAATGAACTTACACATCCTGGAGCCTTGCCACATATGGTGATTCTAGCAATGCAGGACATTTCTTTATTGCAAGATTTTTGGCGATTGATTCAATCTCTTTACTTGTGATTGGTTTATTGAGTTCCTCTGTTTCTTGTAAAGTCAATGTAAGTTGTTTGTGCATTTCTAGGAATTTGCCCATTTCATCTAGGTTGCCTAGTTTGTTGGCATACAGTTTCTCGTAATATCCTGTTATGATCCTTTTGATTTCTGTGATGTCACTCATAGCTTCACCCCTTTCATTCCTAATTTTATTTATTTGCATCTTCTCTCTTTTATTCTTTGTTTGTTTGGCTAAGGGTTTGTCAGTTTTATTGATCTTCTCAAATAACCAGCTTTTGGGTTTGCTGATTTTTTTCTATTTTTTTGTTGTTGTTCTTAATTTCTGTTATATCTACTCTAATGTTTTTTTTTTTTTTCTGTTTGCTTTGGGATTGGTTTGCTGTTCTTTTTCTAGTTTTTCCAGGAATTCAGTTAGGTCTTTGGCTTTAGCTCTTCTGCTTTTTAAATATAGCCACATAGGGCTATAAATTTCCCTCTCAGCATTGCCTTCGTTGTATCCCATAAGTTTTGATTAATTGTGTTCTTGTTTTCATTCGTCTTGAGATATCTACTAATTTCTCTTGCAATTTCTTCTTTGACCCACTGCTTCTTTAGGAGTGTGCTGTTTAGCCTCCATGTTTTTATAAAATTTCCCCTTTCCTGCCTATTATTGATTTCCAGGTCCATTCCATTATAATCAGAGAAGGTACTTTGCATGATTTCAATCTTCTTAAATTTATTGAGCTGCTTTGTGGTCCAACAAAACAGGTTTATCCTGAAGAAAGATCCGTGAGCACTTGAGAAGAATGTATAACCTGCTGACTTGGAGTGCAGTGTCCTGTGTATGTCTGTTAGGTCCAGCTCATTTATCATGATTGTTCAAGTTTTCTTTTCCTTGTTGATCTTCTGTCTAGTTTTTCTATCTGTTGATGTGAGTGGTACGTTTAAGTCTCCAACTACTGTTATAGAGATGTCTATTTCTCCTTTCAGTTTTGCCAGAGTTTGCCTCATGTATTTTGGGACACTCTGGTTAGGTGCATAGATATTTATGACTGTTACTCCTTCCTGATGGATTATCCCTTTTATTAATATATAATGGCCTTCTGCATCTCATCACTTTTTTGAATACAAAGTCTGTTTTGTCCAATACCAGTATAGCTACCCCTTCTCTCTATTGGTTACTCTTTGTGTGAAATACCTTTTTTCCAGCCTTTCACTTTCAGTCTATTTGCATCTTTGGGTCTAAGGTGAGTCTCCTGCAGACAGTATATGGATGGCTCATGCTTTCTTAATCCATTCGGTCAGCCTGTATCTTTTGATTGGGGAGTTTAATTTATTCACATTCAATCTTATTACTGTAAAGGCCTTACTTCAACCATTTTATCCTTTGGCTTTTGTATATTGTATCTTATTTTTTAATGTGTTTTCCCCCTTTTGGTTACTCTTTCTTTTTTTAAAGATTTTATTTATTTATTTATTCCCCCCTTGCTGCTTGTGCTTGCTGTGTCCATTTGCTGCTCATTTTTCTGTGTCTGCTTGTTTCCCTTTGTTGGGTCATCCTGCTGTGTCAGCTCACCATGCCATGTGGGCTGGCTTGCCTTCACCAGGAGTGAACCCGGGGCCTCCCATATGGTAAACGGGAGCCCTATTGATTGAGCCACATCCGCTTCCCTGGTTACTCTTTCTGATAATCTTTTCTTCTACACTCTCCTCCAAGCCTCTGTCTCTTATCTTTTCTTTCCTGGCTGCAGAACTTCCTTTAGTGTTTCCTGCAGAACTGAATTCTTGTTTATGAACTCTCTTAGTTTCTGTTTATCTGTCAATATTTTAAACTCACCATCATATTTGAAGGACAGTTTTTCTGGATAAATACTTCTTGGCTGGCAGTTTTCCTCTTTTAGTACCTTAATTACATCATACCATTGCCTTCTTGCCTCAGTGGTTTCTGAAGAGAAATCTGCATTAAGTCTTACTGGACATCTCTTGTGTGTGATGTTTCACTTCTCCCTTGCTGCTTTCAGAATTTTCTCTTTATCTTTGGCATTTGGCATTCTGAATATTATGTGTCTTAGGGTAGGCCTATTAAGATTTATTCTAATTGGAGTATGCTGTGCTTCCATGACACCTATATACATGTCTTTCATGAGACTTGGGAAATTTTTGGCCATTATTTCCTCAAATACTCTTTCTGCCCCCTTTCTCTTCTCTTCTTCTTCTGGAACTCCCATAACATGTATATTGGTGTGCTTCATGCTATCATTCAACTCCTTGAGCCCCTGCTCAATTTTTTTCCGTTCTTTTCTCTCTCTGTTCTTCTTTTCAATTTCAGTTGTTCTGTCCTCTACCTCACTGATTCTTTCTTCCATGATTTCAAATCTGCTGTTGTGTGCCTTATTGTATTTTTAACCTCACTTTTTGTATCTTTCATTCCCATAAGCTCTGTTATTTTTCTATCCAAGATTTCAAATTTTTCCTTTGTACTCACCCAGTGTCTTCTTAATGTCTTTTATTTTTTAAGCCATATTGTCCTTCAGCTCCATAATTTGTTTTAGAAGATTTTTATGAACCTCACTGATCAGTTGTTTGTTTCAAGCCCTGTGTCTCATCTGGAGCTTTGAATTGTTCCTTTGCCTGATTCATATCTTCCTTTTCTTTAGTATGACTTGTAATTTTTTGCTGATGTCTAAGCATCTGATTATGATGCTGAGTTTACTCTGATGTTTCCTTTCTCTCTCTTGCCTAGGGAATGACTGTTAAGTAGCTGTGTGCTACCACTGTTCTTTGATTCTTGGTTCAACTTGTTCTAGATATTTAGAATTTCCCCTATTTAAGTGCTCAAACAGGGCTAAGGACCCAGTAATGGAATGTAGGCCAGTTTCCATGGGTCTTGGAGAGGGAAGCAGTAAAGGCACTTTACTTTTTCTTTTTTGATTCCCTTTCTATTTATTATGTTTTCCTTCTTTTCATGTACTTTTCTGTTATGCCAGCAGATGATGCTCATTGGCAGACCTCTCAGCTCAACCCCAGATCCTAAACCCGCCCAGGGAGGCAATTTAGAAATAATGTCCTGGGGTTCGGTGAAGCCTGACAAACAAACTTTCTCTTGCCTCATTTTGGGCAGATTACTTAATCTCTCTCTGCTTCTATTTCCTCAGTAAGATGGGCTAATAATAGATTCTATGTTAAAGGGATATTGTGATAAATAAGGGGTTAATATAGTTAAAGGGCTTAGAACACTGACTATAACAAAGTAAATTCTCACATGATAGCAGTTATTATTTTATCTTCATCATTATTGTTATACTATCTGACTCCAATTTTGTACAATATCTCGCTATGCTTTGTAGATAAGCTGAGGCAGCTATATATAGTACTGAAACATTTTCCAAAGGAACTTTGGGAGCAGGTGTAGCTCAGTGGTTGAACATCTACTTTCCATGTACAAGGTCCTGGGTTCAATCCCTGGTACCTCCAAAAAAAAAAAAAAAAAAGTTATTTTGAATATGGTCAAATGTTCAAAGTAAATTTTAATGAAATTGCATAAAACATGAAAACATGACTTTGTCTAGAAGGGCAGAAGAGAGTAGTAGAAGGCAGAAGAACCTTAGTGTGACTTCTATAGCATGTCTTATTTTATATAGAAATATGTCCTAGTGAATTGTAAAAATGAGGTCATAGCAAAATATGCTCCTGTCATGAGGTAACTGTTATGCAGTATAGTGTCATCAGGCACATGTTTTCCAAAAATGATTTTAGTTTTATCATAGTTAATGGAGTTATTCTTTCCAATTATCTGTGGCCAATGGACTCAGTAGCTTCTTAAGAATGTTCTTGGAAGACAATAGACATCCCAGCACCCTAGAGATTGATGTTGATATTCCTGTTTTCTATGGTACAAGGATATATTAGTTTAGTTCATTTACACACTTTATCCAAATATATAGCTATAAGTTAAACAGGAAAGTAGGATTAAACAAATATTGAAGATTAATCCAGCATGTTATCTAATAGTGAACAGTGTCAGTTATGGTGTCAACTCATTCCATGAGTGCAATGATTTTCTTCTTTTGTTTACTACTGATTATCTGTGGTCACAGGTTCAGTAGTTTTTACCTAGAGTTGTGCCTGGCACATAGTAAATACTTAATGAATGTTTGTGGAATGAAAAAATGAATGCCAAGCAGATTTTATTATTTTTTTAGACTTCTCGTCAGATGAAGGTAGAACTCAGTTCAATGCAGGGGCAAGTGGTACAGGCCCAGAATACTTTAAAACAAAAAGAAAAAGAAGAACAACAACTTCAGGGGAACATAAATGAGCTAAAGCAATTGACTGAACAGAGGAAAAAACTAATTGAAGCACTCCAAGGAGAAATTAAAATTGCTGTTTCACAGAAGGTATTGATATGATATTTGTTTACTTTTAATGGGAAGAAAAACTTTGCAATTAAAATAATATGAGTACTACAGATGAGTTGCAACATTGAAAATTAATATATGCTCAAAATTTTCTAAGTTAAATGTATAAAAACATTTCATTATATAATTAAATATCTAAGCTTGGGTTTCCATTCAATATAGCCATGTTGTCAGATTATTCTTGTTTAAAATTCTAGCACTAATCATGTGTCTAATCATACTTAATACAAAATTGTTGAACAAAGTGAGTTTTCCCCCACTGTTGATATGTGTGTATTAATTTGTCCAAGGGGAAGAAAGCAGTAAAATTTATAATGAACAAAAATTTGTCATTGTCGTTGAGAGTTGGCTATCATAATACTAGAGTGAAAAGAATATAAATAAAAAATACAAATATGCATTTTATGTTGACCAGTATTTATAGTACTATAATTATGCTGCTTCACAAGAGTTGTTTTCTAATAACACAAATGAGTAAGAAGACTTGCTTTTCCTTTTGTTTGAATTTTTATCTATATAATCAAAAGTTAAGATGTAATAATCACAATAGATATTTGTTTCACACTTTGATATCTTTCTAAAATTTTTCTTTGAATTTTAAAAGAAGCTTTAGATTACATAAATGTTACATATATAATATAGGGTCTTCCCATATGTTCTACCCCCTCCTACTCCCACAGTTTCCCATATTAAAAGCATATATTTTGATATATTGAAGTCCTATGTTTTTTCAAAATCTGCTAGCCTAGTATCCAAGTATTCCCCAGAGCTTCACTTTTATGACATCATGATTTAGTGAATTAAAAATACAATTATTTTTAGCACATTTTATTTTTTATTAAATTATTAGTTATAATTTGTCTTTTGGATTTATAATTGATAATTATTATACTTTGTATGGCTTTACTAGAGGCCATCTAAAGGATTATGAGATTTAGAGCTAATGTTCTTAATTGGTAGCTCACTTGTATATTAGTGTATGAGTGCTGGAATAGAAAGCACTCTGAACATTGGAGAAGGCAACATTTTGGGGGGAATGTTTGGAGGATAGCCAGTCTTTATAAATTAAGTCTGGAATTCAGAATAACTGATGAATCATTGCCAGGCAAGAATAACATAGTTTTGTTGAAGAGCAGTGTAGCATAGTGAAAAGAAGAAAGGTTTTGAAACCAGACAGATCTGAATTTAAATTTTATGTGACACACATTAGCTTTATGGTCATAGGGAAGTAATTCATCTTTCTTATCTAAGAAAAATGGGATCATAGATTTGCTATAAGGATTGTGATGATATATGTAAAGTACCTAGTACTGTGCCCAATGCAATGTGGAAGCAAAACATTTTGTTGGCTATTCTATGAAGTATAGCAAACTATGAACTTGAAGTGTCAGTGTATGGTAGACCATGCAGTGGTGGTCCATGACAAAGTTATTACTGGTCCATGGTGAAATAGTAAAAACAAAGATGATATTTAAATGGATATATATGTGTATTTGTATATACCTCCGTACACATACACACACACATACATTTATAGGTATATATGCATATCTAGAAATGTATTTGTTTGCATAATAGTGGCGATCAAGGAAGGATCCAGCAAGCAGGCTATAAGTCAGCAGCCCTTGCACCAACTTTTATTTAAAACATAATGTGAGAATACAGAATGAATAAGGTATGGTCTCCTATTCTCAAGTAGTTTATGATTTAATGAGGAAGCAGGTGTGTAAAGAAAAAGAATGGAGAATGAAACAAGACCTTGTATGAAAATATAAGAAAAATGAAAACTTGATGGAAATATTTACTATAGTGATAAGAGGTAGCTTTCTAGAGGGCACTTGAACAGGGCCTTTGAAGATTATTATAATTTTGAAAGGTTGAAAAAGGGGGGGAAATTAGACATTTCAAGAAAAGGAAACAATATTCGCAAAGCTTGCAAGACTTAGAAAATGTCATTATGGAACATTAGCTGTTGTTTATCATTTCCGTATTTATCCTCCCCACTAAAAGTCTTGAATTCTTTGAAGAATTCAGAAAAAGAATTCAACTGTGTTCTTTTCTAGCAAATAAGCTCTCAATAATTTTTTTGAATTAATGACTGAATATATCAGCCTATCAGTCAGAGGAAAGATAATGAAGACTCAAGCATGAGCCAAAGAGCCATGATAGTCATCATTGAGACCTGGCAGAGGGCCCAGTCAGAATTATCATGGTAACTAAAGGGAAGGAAAAGTAGATTTGTGAAAGAAAAAAATAGTTAAAGAAGTAATATTCTAGAAAACAAAATGTTTAAGTGCAGTTTAACTATAGCCTTTATATAAAAAAAGATGTACAGAATTTTTCAACATGAAGAATCTAAATTGAAAGAAGAGCTCTATGTAAGGGAGATGACATGGATGTCATCAGACAATAAATAGGGAGATCAACCTCTCCCTTCTGACCCCTCAAAGACACTTAGCCCCAATTCCTATCAATCTGCCTCTTAAATCCACCCCCTTTTCTCATTTTCCACCACCCCAGCCTTAGTCTAGGTTATTTTCTGTTATTTGAGCTATTGCAATAGCCTCTTAATAGGTGTCCCAGGTTCTTGCCTTTTCTACCTCCAATCTATTTCTCATTTATTCACTCAAGAAATATTACTGGGCATGAGTCTAAGTACTGGATAAATAGCAGTGAACAAAACAGACAAAGCAGCTCTTCTCATGGAGAAGAGCTTATACTTTAAGTGGGCAAAGAAACTAAACAGGTTGATGTGAAAGACAGTCATGGGAGAGAGTCCTATTAAAGGTTGGGTGATCAAAGAAGCCTCTCTGAAGAAATTTGAGCTGAGACATGAATTTCAAGAATCAGTCATACAAAGGTCAGGGGTAACAACAAATGCAGAGACTTTAAGACAAGAACAAGCTTGGCATTTTCTAAAAACAGAAGACCAATATGGGTTGACTATAGTGGGAGAGAAGAGTAATATGAATAGGGTCTGAGAAGTAGACAAGGGCCAGATCATGTATACAACCTTGTAGCTTATAAGCTACCAGAGAATGGTATATATTTTCTAAGGACAAGTAGAATTGATGGAGAATTTTGAGCAGAGAATGATACATTCTGACTAAAGGGAGATTAAGGAGGAAGCATGATAGGCATTAAAAAAACTATTGCAATAATCATGACAGTATATGATGGCTTGAATGAAAATATTAGCAGTAAATGATTTGGGGATATAGTTTGGAAGTTTAGTTGTGAGGACTTGCTGATAAATAAGATGGTAAGAGGTAATGAAAAGAGGATTCAAGAATAACTCTAGAGGGAAGCGGCTGTGGCTCAATCAGTAAGGCTCCCGTTTACCATATGGGAGGCCCCGGGTTCGGTTCCCGGGGCCTCCTGGTGAAGGCAAGCCCGCCCGCACGGCGTGGTTAGCTGACCCAGCGAGCACAAGCAGCAAGGGGGGGATAAATGAATAAATAAATAAAATCTTTAAAAAAAAAAAAGAATAACTCTAGATTTATGACTTGTATAGATGGTAAATGTCATTTATTGGGGAAGAAACAGCTTTTTGATATGAAGAGGTACTGTCATGCTGCTTGAGAGAGATGTCTGTCAGTCATCTAGGTGGAGATGCTGGGAAAATACCTGGGTAAACTGAGCCCAAATATCAGGCAGAGAGATTAGAGCTAGAGACATAAACTTGGGTGTCCATTGTAAATAGAAGATATTTAAAGCTAGGACTCTAGATGAGATCTTCTAGGGAGAGAATGTATATAGAATAAGAGGGGGTCAAGGGATAGAACCCTGGAGGCCTTACAATATTTAGAGATCCAGCAGAAGAAAAAGAGATAGTAAAAGATTTTTGAGAAGGAATGGCCAGAAAAGCAGGAGGGGAGCCTAAAACATAAGGTATCCCAGAAACCAGGTTAAAGAAAATGTTTCTAGGAGATGACATAATCAGTTGTATCAAATACTGCTACGAGGTCAAGTAAAATGTGGACAAGGACAAGAATATTAGGTTTTGGACCATAAGTGGTTACTGGTTGCTGGTGACCTTAGCAATTTCATTAAATTAGTGTATTTATTTTAAAAACCAAGTGCTAATTTCCATGCTGTGCATATTCATATTTTAAATGTCATTTAAACATTTAAAAAGTTTTTTTTAATTAAAAATTTTAATTTGTGCATACATTCTGAATCTTCTTAAAGCCTAAAGACAAGTCTAGAGTTTAGAGCAGTTGGACTTTTGTGAGATTTTCTTTTTCTGCCTTGATATTAATAAAGATGATCTGTAGAACTTTCATAATTTATTCTTGAATTTCAAAGAGTAGACTACATACTTCAACACAGGAATAGCTTTCTTCTTTGTTTCATGCTGAAGTTCCCCTTAGTTCGCTTTGAATTCTGTCATCTTCTGAAACATTGAGTACCGCATCCTCTACCAGAACTCAAATATTACTCTCAGTCTCCAGTTACCTTGATACTCAGGACTTCCCCAGTGAATTGATTTCTTTTTCTTTATTTCAGTGCTTTGGCATTTTTGGTTTTTTTAATTGGGACTTATTTCACTTTGTAATATTCTTTGGCTTTTTAACTATAAGGTAAGTAGGTTACTCTTTATTGACGTGGAAGAATTTTAGGACATAAAAGCTGTTCAGTTTGTTCTCAGGTATCTTAGTTGCATGTATTTCTTTTTATGTTTGTAACTGGATTTTGGTATGCATAATGCTTTAAATGACTATTGTATGTTTCAGACAGAGCTTGAGAATAAACTACAGCAGCATCTAACACAGGCAGCACAGGAACTCACAGCTGAGAAAGAGAAAATATCAGTATTACAAAACACCTATGAAAAAAGCCAGGAAAATCTAAAACAGCTTCAGTCTGACTTCTATGGGAAGGAATCTGAGCTTTTGGCCACAAGGCAAGATCTTAAGGTATGGTAAATAATATTATATCATAAAAAATTCAGTAAGTTGTTTGTAGACATTCATTAAATGGTTGTTTTAAACCCAAATGGGCAAGGGAATGTTAGTAATTGTGGAGTATCATATTTGTTTTCTATTAAATTAGTATTTTGGGGGTATCTTCCTTTTTAGTCAAATTGTTTCATATTGTAACAAAATATGATATATTTAATTGTGGTTATTTCAAAATTACTTGAATCTTTAATAGAAAAACAAATACTGTGGTACCACAGTATATGTCATTATATTGTAAAGATTGGTATATATTTACTTATCTAAGTACTTTGCTCTCTTTATGTGAAAATAACTTTCAAAATGGACTTCTGTTAGAGAATCTAAGGATTTTTAAATGTAAACCAATTATGAAAATGCAAACAATCTTACCATTGCTTGTTAAGGAATACTGACTTTAGTTTTATATATTTCTCTATTTCCCAAGGTTATCAGAATGTCTAATGATAACAGGAGATTATAGCTTAAAATAAACTTAACCTTAACTATCCAACCATGTATGGAAACTTTGTCCTTAACAATACTATTTGATTAGATAAAATATCTCACTTATTAAAATGGAAGATTTGGGAAAAGGGTAAATAATTTTATATTGCATAAGGTATCAGTTCTCTAAGGGAAATGGAGCATTTGTATTCTATCACAGATAAGTCAGGCCGGCTTGCCTCCCTGCCTTCTTCCCTCCCTCCCTCACCTTGACCCTTTTTGTCAAGGTGAATTATCATGCTTTCTATTTCTTTTTTAAAATTTTTTGGTTTAATTTAGAGTGTATTATTGCAAAATTGTGATTAAAAAAATCACAGACTGTTAAAATGTACTACATATATACATATATGTACATATACCATCTATCTATTATCTCTATATAAGTTTACTGTATATAAATTTTATTTACAGGCAGTTATGGGACAGACCTTATGAAGGAGGCGGGACTTCACTAGAAGGCTCTGTAGAATTTGAAAATACAGAGAGTCCTGAAAAAAAAAGGCATTTCAAATTAGGGGCATATTTGAGAAAACGTGCTGCAGTGGAATGAACAAAGCCAGGGGGAAAGTTAACATAATTGTCTTGCTGGAGACCAGGTTTATGTTTGGAAGTTAAAGTTTAAAAAAAAGGGTGAGTTCAAATTGTGGAGCATCTTAGATTCCTAGCAAAGATGATTGGACTTTGTATTTGTAGGGGAAAGTGGGGAGAACCTTTCAAGATTCTAAGCAGAGGAGTAAGTAAAATGAAGAAAGTTGTATTTTAGGAAGTTTAACCTGGAAGTGGTTTACAGGCAGCTTGGATTGGACAGGGCTAATTATTTACCCAAGAGCATAGCATAGTAACAGGACTTAGATCTCTCAAATCAATACTCTCTCATTAAACCAACAACTATTTTAACTATCTCTGAAAGCTACATCATATAGTAATGATTTTATACATAAATGAATAATTCAAATGAAAATGTGGGCAAAAAGAAAAAGTCAGAGGGACAAGGCTTCTATAGTTTCAGAACTGTTAATAGGCCTAGGATAACTCCTCTGTTCCAGAGCTCTCCTTTTTCTGTTGAGGAGACTGAGGGCCCACTTGGTTTGTGGCAGGCTTGATGCTGTACAATAGCAGAACCACTATTAGATCTCTATTCCTGATACTTAGCCTTCTATTCATCTCACCACCATTTCACTAGAATTTTCTTAACAAAATTGAAGATTGATAAATTCTATACTAATGGTTCCAAAATGTTAAGTATCTGAACTACATAGGAAGTTAATTTTAAAATGGAAAAGAAAAGTAAATTCCTAGGGAATTTCCCATGATATCTATAGACCAGAATAATAGATGGTTATCAACCATTACTACTATTAATTTTGCTTCAGTGATGTTATATGATCTTGTTGTTTATAAGAGGGAAGCAGAGACACTCAGAACCATGGTAACATGACAACTCAGTCAAGGCTGACTACCCTGGTCTGACATTGTACACCTGGACACCAGTAAAATGGAAGATACCCTGGCCTGATCAATGCCTTCAGCCCCATCTGCTGGATTATTTATGAAATACTTAATGTGTGATGACTGTATATTTCAAATTGGCTATGCTGTGTGCTATTCTTCATTGTAAATGAAAGGTAGAAGTGGAATTTAACTGTAAATTTTGAGCCTAGAGTTAAGTAAACATTTTAGAGTAATAAATTTGGAATTAAATATAAATCTTCTTAGCATAATCAGGGTCACAGTTGGTGGTTGAATCACTTTTAGGGATTTGTTTATTCCACTGGGAGTGAGTGGGTTAAAGATAGCCAATACAAAACCATGGAATGGGAGAAGCGGATTCCCCAAGGGAAGTTATTCTGAGCAGATGAAATTAACATGGTCAGTCACAAGAAAGATAAAAGGAACCTTTAAAATGCCTGGCAATATACCTCTGAATGACATAGATTAATGTTTAGAGACAGGGTAGAACAGTATGTCTTGATGTCTTCAGACAGGACTTCATAGAGCAATCAAGATTTTGATTTTGACTTTAAAGAATTAGCATCTGGATTTTTGTGAGCTTAAAATTTTATAGGCTACTACTTATACTATGGAAATTTTGGAATTCTTGTGATCAGAAATGGGGAGTCCTATGGCTTTTCAGGCTCTAGCAAGCCTTGGTATTATTTAGCATTAGATCAGGACCTCTGTTACCTGACTATAGCTCTGATAGATTGTATAGACTAGGCTTTAACAATTTTTTTTTTTGTAAAGCCTAGGTCAATTCCAGTATGCACCATGGCGCTTCTGTAAACCACATTTCACCAAGAGCTCTCATACTCCATGTTTGTCTGTGTATTTGGCACATAGCATATGCCATATGCTCTATCACCTTGTAAATCTTCCATTTTACACACCCATTCTGTTTCTCCGACAACCTAGTTAGCTCCTCTAAGTGGAAGACCATCTTATACCCTCCTGTTCTATCTTAGCTATACTCAATAAATGGTTACCTGCCTGATTAATAGAGGACTAGATGAATTTATGTGTTTCCCGAAAAAGAATTCTTAATGTTCTACTGGCAGCCATTGAAAATTTAAATTTAATTATATCAGAAAGACTTCTGAATTGGTTATTTGTAAAGATAAGCATTCTCTTTCAGGAAGCTTAAGAAGTCTCTTAAATAAGGTGTTCATTCATTTATTTTTTCATCTATTTTTAATTTTTTTATTTTTTTTATTTTTAAGATTTTATTTATTTATTCATTTATCCCCCCCTTGCTGCTTGTGCTCGCTGGGTCAGCTAACCACGCCGTGCGGGCTGGCTTGCCTTCACCAGGAGGTACCGGGAACTGAACCTGGGGCCTCCCATATGGTAAACGGGAGCCCTACTGATTGAGCCACAGCCGCTTCCCTTTTCATCTATTTTTAATGAAATACTTTGTACAAGCCTAGCCAACAGGGATCCTTTCCTGAATTATACCTGTCTCCTTTTCAAAGAAACTATCTCCAGAATACTGAAGACAAGCATCTTCTAGATGGTGGAAGAGCACCTTAGAATTGGCACCCTTTACTTCTGATTCTTAGCAGTAACAGCTGAGAGTGGCAAGGTTTCCACCATTCCCAGTACCCATCTGTACCATAACTACCCAAAAATGAAACCTGATAGGTCAAAAAGCCTGCCCTTTCCCAAATTTCAGCTTCTTATAAAAAAAATTTGGGTCTTAGAACTATCAGTAACTATGGATTGTGTTAACTGACAATCACTTCTACTGTGGAAATGGGAAGAAGGGAGATTGCTTCCTCAGGATTAGAGTCTCAGTTGACTGCTGGTTTTTTCTTTTAGTTTACCTGATCCTGGTTGGCAGATGTAACAGTTATTATTTTCCCCAAGACACTAAAAAAACCCTTCCTATTTATTAAAGGTTTTAGCATGTCAAGGGACACCGTAGATCTTACAATACACACACACGCATGCATATACATATATATATGTCCATATAATACAATGGTATATAAATGTAGCATTTAATTCTATCTCTTTAAAATTTTTTTCTTTCTTGTCTCCCCATGTCTTCTCTCTAATCATTTATATATATGTTCTCTCTGTATTTGATATGGTCCCTTCATATCACCTAGGCAAAATTGAAGGTGTAATAAGCATTCAGTACATACTTTTAGATTGATTTCTAGAGGTTTTGAAATTGATTTAGTCTTACAGATTTAAATATTTTATATTATTTATACTAAATATATTATACTCAAATATTATACATAGGCAAGAGAGTTAATAATCTAGAATTCTTTTTCTTTTACATGATCTTACTGAAGGGCATAAAATGCTGTTGTTTTTTTTTTTTTTTTAAAGATTATATTGCTTTCCATGATATTTATGTATCTGCAATGCTTATTATTGCAAGCGTATATTTTTGGTTGAAATTTGCTGAAAAAATAACATAATAATTTTGGGAAATTGTTTCTATAAGTCTGTAGAAGAGAAGCTTTCTCTAGCACAGGAGGACTTGATTTCAAACAGAAGTCAAATTGGAAACCAAAATAAATTGATTCAAGAACTGAAGACTGCCAAAGCTACTTTGGAGCAGGAATCAACTAAGAAAGAACAGCAATTGAAAGAACAGTGTAAAGTACTACAAGATATTCAAAAAGAAAAGGTATTTTATTTTTCTGAGTTAAATATAGAATCTTAGTGCAGTGCCATAGAGATCACCCAGTCAGACCTGTTACCCACTACAGGCATCACCTTTATTTTCAAAAGCTCTCTCAAATGGACCTTTAGTTTCTGATAAAACACTTTTGGTAATTGTAATTTTTTTTTTTTTTCAGGAGGTACAGGGATTGAACCTGGGACCTCATACATAGGAAGCAGGCATTCAACTACTTGAGCTATATCCGCTCCCCTGATAATTGTAATTTTAATGCTAGGAAGTATTTCTTAATTGCCTCCCTGTCATTTCTAACCATTTTTCTTTCTTTTACTCGTTTTAATTTTATAAATATATAAATGGTTATCCTCCGACATGTGAATGAAATCATAAAAGCTTTCTAGAAATAATTCTTAAGCAAAGAATTCTTAAAATTAAGAGCCAATTTTTTCCAAAGAAAAGTGGGGGTGTATTTCAAAATATATGCAGACATAAAAGATACTAAGTTATAAAGTTGAAAGCATTGGTTTATATGACCAGTACAATAAAAAATTGTACTGAAAGAGAAATTCAGATTCTAGGAAACATTTTATCTTTAGTTTTATAGTTAAAATAATATATTCCTATCAACTGATAGGATATTATTCTGAAGTGTACAATTCCTGATATTCTTGATATATTCTAAATTGTGCAATTCCTGAAATTCTCTTTAATTAAGAAAAATATTTGGGATTTCTTTGTGGGGGTAGGAAAGGTAAAGCTGGAGTGAAATTCATGATTTTCACCTCAAGTTTAGAAAATTGTGACAGACCTATGGTTTACAGAAGTTTACCTGCTAGGGCTTTAGATCAAACAGGACTTGTTTCAATTTTGGCTTCACCTCTACTTAGATTATTTAATTTATCTAAACCTTCATTCCTTTGCCTATAAAATGGGAATAAAAAAGCTTCCCTTATAGAGATTAAGTGAGGTAATATATATAATGTTCTAACCAGATGCTATACATTTTACAGTATTAACTGTTACTATTTAATCCTCATAACAACATTATTATTTACATTGTAAAAATAAGCAAAGGCAAAATAGAGTACATAATTTGCTCAAGTTAACTCAGTAGAAAGAAACAGAGCCAGTGTCATAAATGCTAGTAGTTGTTAGCATTGCATTAATTTTCAAGTTAAGTATTTGCTTAAAAAAAATTTTTTTATGCAAGTGGTCATAGCAACTATATTGATTATAGTCCAAACTGAAAACAGCCCGAATGTCTATCAACAAGTGAATGGAGAAAGAAATTGTGATATATCCAAACAATGAAATACTAATCAGCAATAGAAAAGAAAGAGCATATACGTGAAAAAACCCAAGCACAAAAGAAAATTTTGTTTATATAAAATTCTAGAAAAGGCAAACTTATAGTGATAGAAAGCAAATCTCACCTAGGGTTGGGGCTGTGGGTTAGGAATTGACTATAAAGGGGAATGAGGGATCTTTTGGGGGTGATGAAAATGTTCTATATATTTATTGTGGTTTTAGTTACATTACTATTTATTTGTCAAAATCCTTTAACTATATCCTTAAAATGGGTGGATTTTTTCAAATTAAACTTAAATGAAGCTTTTAAATTATTTTTAATAAATCATTGTTTTGCAGTCACTGAAAGAAAAAGAGCTGTTAAATGAAAAATCTAAATTGGTAGAGATAGAGGAAATTAAGTGTAGACAAGAAAAAGAAATCACTAAACTGAGTGAAGAACTCAAGTGTCACAAGCAAGAAAACATAAAGGTATGTTAAGATAATCATTCTTTTTTATTTATTTATTTATTTATTCATTTATTTATCCCTCCCTTGCTGCTTGTGCTCGCTGGGTCAGCTAACCACACCGTGCGGGCGGGCTTGCCCTCACCAGGAGGCCCCGGGAACTGAACCCGGGGCCTCCCATATGGTAAACAGGAGCCCTACTGATTGAGCCACAGCCGCTTCCCAAGATAATCATTCTTTAATTTAAAAATATACTTATTGAGAACATACTATGTGGGACATTGTTCTGTTGTTTTTGACAGTACTCTTGGCAGAGTGCTCTTGTTACATAGTAGCTATGTATGTATTACAACTGTATTACTTTTGTTTTCAAATTTCTGAATATAGCAAAAACAAAACAAACAAAAAAAAACCCTATGAGTTTAGATTTTGTTGAATGGTAATCTAGAGAACTACCAATTTAGAAAATTATGTTTCTAATTTGGTAGTACATGTCAAAATACATAGGAGTTTAGAATTAAGATTTTAAAGGATCCTGTTTTTTCAATTATTTTTCTTCCTAAAATTCTTTAATAATCTCTTCCTTGGACATTTTGCCTCTCCGTATAGGTAGGGTGCCAATTGAAGAAACATTGTTTATTGGTTGCTTTGTAAAATGTTATTCAGTTTCTTAGAGAAAGGTTAGGTTCCCTCCTGAGAGCTCTCAGGTATCCAATATGTCTATCAGTATACTTAGCATTTTGTTTTATAATTAATGATCTCTTTGTGTCATTCTGTTTCTCCAGACTGTGACTTCCTTGAAGCAGGGAATGTATATAGCTCATCTTTATATTATATCCCCAGACTCTAATACAGTGTGTGATGCCTAAATGATGACCAATAAATGCTTGCTAAGTGAAGAAAAGGAAAGTAGGG
The DNA here is from genome assembly GCA_026826555.1 of Tolypeutes matacus. Classification (NCBI taxonomy): domain Eukaryota; kingdom Metazoa; phylum Chordata; class Mammalia; order Cingulata; family Chlamyphoridae; genus Tolypeutes; species Tolypeutes matacus. Next base: position 25,605,961 of record JAKSZT010036119.1, on the reverse strand, counting down.
GATAGAAATTTTTCACATAATTTAATCAAAACATATGTATGCCAAGTATCACCTGAATTTTAATGATTGTTGAGCAGAAAGTGAATAATCTTGCCTCTTTTTAATAAACTGTTTGAAATACTTTAAGAATCTTATAAAAGAAGTGACTGAATCTCATATTGTATCATGATACATTGCATACATTTCAGCTACATTTTGAAATATTTAAAATTATAAGTGATTTATTTTTGCCCTTTTTAAACAGGAAGTAACAAATCTCAAGGATGCCAAACAGCTTTTGATTCAGCAGAAATTAGAACTTCAGGGAAAAGTAGACTCCCTAAAGACAACTCTTGAAGAGGAGAAGAGAAACCAGCAAATGCTAAAAGAGAAAATGAAAAAGGAAGAAGATGAGCTAAAGAAAGAATTTATTGAGAAGGAAGCTAAACTGGTCAGTGAGTAATAGTGGGAAGTGCTTTTGTAGTAGAACTCTAAATCAGTTCAGTGAGAGAGGATTATTCTTCTACTTGAAGTTATGATTGAAATGCTCACCTAGCATTTTAGTTTTTGATTAAGAAATTTGTTTAAATACCTGACATATGATTGGAAATATTTTACTCTGTAATCAAATTTTAGTTTATATAAGTGAAAATCAGAGTAAAGCATAATTCAGAAAAAAAACATTTTTGTGCCCTCCCTGCCTTCAAAAAAACAAAACAAAACAAAACAAAAACCACAACTGTGTAAATTGAGCCAAGTGATGTGAATGCTAATCATGTAAAACTATTTGTTTGGCCAAAGTGAAGGTTGATAAGAGGAAACAGAAACTTCAGTTTGAAATGATGATGACCAAAGTCTGTTTTCCCTTCTGAGGTGTGCATGCCAAATGGGAAGCATCTGGCTTTCCTCTATTGAATTAAGTCCAGACATCCTCAGATAACTTGACCTCCACATGTTTTAGTTGACAGTTGCAATTTCTAGGTCAAATAGTGATTTCAAGGGTTTATATTGTGGGTATTTTGGCAGGTTGATAGAGACAAAGGATGTATGTGTAATTGGGAGACATAAAGAAATGGCAGCATTGTCTCCAGGGCACCTTGCTATCCTCAACCATGTGTGTCTTCCCCATCTTGGGTGGGAAAATAAATATCTCAAATTGCTTCATTTTAGCTTGACCTTTTAAAAGGCTTGCTAACCATCAGCTCAGCATAACAGCCTCTGAGCCAGTACAAATTATACAGATGTTTGTGGAATAATTTTTATTAGTGTATAATGAAATATATTTGCTAGCCTCCTTTCCTAAAGAATATTGTTGATGTTGCCAATATTTTACATTCAATAAGCAACTTAAATTTATTTTACATTACTTTTGTAATAAATAGTTTTTTCTGTTTTTCTTTTTTTCAGCATTCTGAAATAAAAGAAAAAGAAGTAGAAATTAGGAAGCATGAAGAAAACGAGGCTAAACTTACCATGCAGATTACAGCATTAAATGAAAATTTAGGCACTGTAAAGAAGGAGTGGCAATCTAGTCAACGGAGAGTTAGTGAACTCGAGAAACAGACAGATGACTTACGGGGCGAAATTGCAGTATTTGAAGCAACAGTTCAGAATAATCAAGATGAAAGGAGAGCACTACTAGAAAGGTGATTGATATCTAGTAAAATTAGTTTATTTCTATTGTAAGTGACAAAAAGATGATCATATTCCACCTTTTTCTTCAAAAATTTAAACTAGAATAATCTTGAGAAAAATACATAGCTCCTGCAGGTATTTAAGTAGCCATTTAAAAACTAACCCTTAAAATAACCAGATAGTTGAAATGAATATATTATATTAAAAGTTACTAAAGTAGTCCATTATGAATAGTCTAGAAGGGTCTTTAATGATTTTTAAAAAATTATTTCCTTGCAATCCATGCTAGATGTCTTAAAGGAGAAGGTGAAATAGAAAAACTTCAAACCAAAGTACTAGAATTGCAAAGAAAGCTGGATAATACAACTGCAGCAGTTCAGGAACTGGGCAGAGAAAATCAGTCTCTTCAGGTAAGTTACCTGGCAGTTCTTAGGCTAGAATTTACCTCTTAATGAAATTGTTATTTATATTTAATAAATAACATTGGAATAGCTACTGTCTATGTGTTATGGGTAATTAAATATAAAAGATATTATCTGAGAGACCCCAAGTATTAATGAAAGAGCCAGTTATTCAGGAATTGTCAGAATAGGACAAGAGTTACAAATTTAAGAACACCAAGGAATAAATGAGTTGGTATTTGTTAGAGAAGCAATCTGAGAGTGTGCTCAGAGACCCAAGGAAGGATTGATTGCTAGGGTTAGAATGGGTAGGAAATCACCAAGAGTTATAAATCATTAATGCCTCTGAGTAGTAAAGTTTGATTTAGTGTAATTTTATTTTGTCATTCAGACTTATGAATTTTGCTTCTTTTGGCAATGGAAGTTGACCAAAGTATTTTTTTTTTTTTTTAAAGATTTTTTATTTATTTATTCATTTATCCCCCCCTTGCTGCTCGTGCTCTCTGGGTCAGCCAACCACGCCGTGCGGGCGGGCCTGCCCTCACCAGGAGGCCCTGGGAACCGAACCCGGGACCTCCCATATGGTAAACGGGAGCCCTACTGATTGAGCCACAGCCGCTTCCGACCAAAGTATTTTTAATCTTAAAAATTATATCTCAGGTGCATATAGTCAAAACCTTGGCAGCAAATTAGAAATAATTCATCACTCTTTAAAAACACTGAATATTATAATGTATTAAAACTTTTTTTTTTTTTTAATAGATTAAACATACTCAAGCATTGAATAGAAAGTGGGCTGAAGACAATGAAGTACAAAACTGTATGGCTTGTGGGAAAGGCTTTTCAGTAACAGTGAGACGGGTAAACAATTTTGTTCTTATGATATATTTCTGGATTTCATTCCTCAGTGACAAGTGTTTTAACCACCACAATAGTCTTGTATTTGAAAAATTAAAGGTTTTTCCCATTTATTGATAAACTTTAATTTATAACTACATATATGAATTCAACTTCATGCAGTCTTGTTACTGGTGAACATATGCATTTAATTTCATAGTATTAAATTCAGGCATTTCCTTCCTACTGAGTTTCTATCTGGGATGATCATTTTCTGAACCAATGCTTCAGTATTAATTGATATGTTTTATCCATCACTGGGTTCTTTGAAAGGAAGAAAAAGCAGAGAGAAAAATATATATATATTCTAAATAATACTATCATTATCATGTGAGATTCAAGTTTACATTCCTACTAAAGGCATTATGTCTGAAACATTTGGTGAATAGGATTAGTTTTTCATCTGGTGGGGGTACTTTATTCACATTTTAAAAAAATGCTTCATAGGGTTCTTTTGAGAATTTCATGATATGAGCTATATAAAATGTTTTGCATAGTGTGCGATAAATAAGCATTCAATAAATGTTATTTTTATCTTAAAATCACTAAAGGATTAAATTAACATATTGAAGTATCATTAAATAATACACTAATACTTGAAAGTTAATATATCTTCACAGTGTCATTGGCAATGTTCATGTAGTCTCATAATTTTTTCTGTAAAATTTTTATGCTTAAAATTGTTTAATTTTTATCATTTACAGCATCACTGCAGACAGTGTGGAAATATCTTCTGTGCTGAATGTTCAGCCAAAAATGCCTTAACTCCTTCATCCAAGAAGCCTGTTCGTGTTTGTGATGCATGTTTCAATGACTTGCAAGGATAATGGGTTATCATAACATCAGAGTAATATTACATTAACATTAGATTTTTAATAAATGTACTTAATAGAGTACGTGGACTACTATTTGATTTGGACAGTGGTTGCAATACTAGACCAAATTAGAACTGGTATATTTTGAAATGTTATCAATATCAAGTAAAACTCTTCTATTTTTGTGAAACTTGGGCTCATCTTTCATTACTTCTTTTCCTTTTAACCCCCAGAACAGCTTTCATGCCAAGTTTAGAATTAGCCAATGAAATGTAAATAAACTTTGGACAGAAAATAGCAATGTATTTTTTTATTAAATATAATTTCATTGTTCACAAATGACATGACTATTATTCCATAGCTTACTTCTTTTTGCTCCCAAATTCAATGTGCAAAAATGTACATGGATAATGTATCACTTGTTGTTGTTTTTGTTGCACAATAACACATTAATTATTTTAAATATTCTTTGTGAAGTCCTGGCAGAACTATAAAACTTTCTGACTACCTTTTTCCATTATATATAGGTCCATGGCTCAATTGCACTGTTATGTTATAAATATACTACTTGGGGATTCTAAATACAATTTATTTAAAAATATGTATTAACCATGAATTCAAACATGATTTTTGTTTTAACAGTATTGACTACATTTTCTTGTGTGGATTTTGTGAAAATGTCTGTAAAATCAATTTGCTTACTTTATGGTTATTTTGGGGTTGTACTTTAAAGATTAGGGTTATTTCTGTCTTTTTCTTCTTGTCCTTTCTAGCTCACTTTTAAACTCCTTCATAGTCTCCATTAAGAATCCTACAAAGCTCCCACCCTCCCCTCCAAGTTCTATTCTCAGTTTCTTTTAAGTGGAAAGTCTTCTGAGGTTAGCCTTTATATTATACCCTCATTTTGTCTCTCCAGCATCTCCAGGAATCTGAGTGTACTTTTTTCTCTTTAATGGATCTGCTTTTTTCCTTTATTTGGTTTAACTTTCCCAAGCATAGCTTGGTTTCACTGTAATAGTTTTATAATTTTGCATCTTAAAGCAAGTAACTGATATTGCTGTAGTCTTATCTGTAAAAACAAAATAAAAAAAATGGTAAGGAGACATTAAATATTTTACTTTATATTTTCGTCTTACCTAATGCGGAAAATTTTAGAGGTGTAAAGCTGGCAAATCTACAATGATTCTGAATTTGGGGTTCCGTATCAACTAGGAAATCTTTCTACTTTGCAAAAATAATGCTGTGAAATTACCTTGAAGTAACAGCTGGATAATAAAGTATTGCTAAAAGTAAATGTATTCCGCAATCCCAAAGTAATAATCATAACTGAAATGAAATGCCTCAACACCTTGAAGATAATTAAGAATTAGCTTATTTGTATGCTGAACAATGGAATTGAACTTTAATTCATCATAATCTCATAAATTTGGAAAATTGGAAAACATATGAAGAGAGAAGTCAGCATTAATAGTGGTTTATTACTCTTTCTAGAGAAGAACTGTAAAGTTAGGAATTTGCTCAGTGTAGTTATTTGGTAACAACAGGGAAGGACGGGAGTTAATATTTCACTTGTAATAATAGTTTATGATATATACTTGCTTTCAAATATCATGCTGAAATGAAATTATCATGATATCTAAGATATATATAAAATAAAAAGTGATTGCCATACATTTTTAAGAAATCCAGTAAGTAAACCTTGTTGTCAATAGATAATAAGGACACTGATTGAGTCCCTGGAGTTGGATAAACATATATCCTTGAGCATATATAATGAAGAAATACAATGCTCTTCTTTAAAAAAAAAATAGTTGGATAATATAAACTGAGCTAAAATTATTTATGCATTTTTATATACTTACAAATCTTTTCAAATAGGCTTAATTCTACACCTCTACATAAAAATAGCTTAATAAGTATGTTGGAAAAACAGACATTTACTGACAATTTTTTAAAAGATATTTGTTCACTAAAGAATATTTGTTCATTTTATCTCCTATAATTGGATGCACTGAAGGCTCTCTTTCTGCCCCACCCCCAACTCCCACCTCTACCCACATATTCACAAAAGCATTGTAGAGACAACAAAGGAAACTATATGTGTTTGAGTGATTTTCTAGTTTTTGTCTAGTTAATCTCATTTACTAGGTCCTGAATAATTTACTATGGGCTACTATACTGATGATAATATAAATGAAATCCAATATTTTTGCTGTTAACTCTCACCAACTTAAGGTGTTTTGGAGACAAAACTAAAGTGTGTTTTTTTCCTTTTTTTTTTTTTTTTTTTTCTTTTTAATCAAAAAGTTGTCTTCTCTGGGTTTTTATTGACTATACATTTTAGATGTTTGCTGGTACTATTATTTTGTCAGTGCATAGGAGCTTGCACATACAAGTTCCAGCTCTTGGTTCTAATGCAAAGCTTATTGGCATTTTGTGTTAGTAAATTCCAAACTGCAGCACGGAAATGTGAGTTAAAATCAAAGCATGCTGGGTTAATATTCAATAAACTAACAGAATCTTTTTAATAGAAAGAAGACAAAGCTGCTTGTATAGGGTTTGTTCATTTTGTAAGGAAATAAAGAGGGAAACAAACACAAAAACCTCAAAGTGGTATACAAATAAAATTTTGTTCAACTACCTCTTAATGTGGAATTAGCTAGTTTAATAGTTTCCTCACAGTAATGTTAACTAGTAACTGCCAAATTTGTTAGTTTCCCGTTACTTTTAAAAAGTCTTTATGATTATTTTATATAGTTTTGAGAATTTTAAAGCCACTTTTTTTTAACCTTGCATTTGCATAAAAATGTTTAACTTTAAGTGAAGAGCATATTATGATCATATATTTTGATATTCATGACCTGTTTGACTATAGTAGTTTTTTTTTTTTAATGCACTTTGGCTATAAAACTATGGATGATTTGATCCATAAGATTTAAATGTGCTATCAATTTGTATTCCCAGACATGAGCTTGATGAATGGTATTCTGTAATTATAATGTGCCACACATTATTGTCTTTATTGCCCTTTGCCTGAATTTAAATGATCAATTTGTTATTATTGCAGATGTGAATATTGTGCATAAACTTACTAAAATTATGTAAAATTGTATAAATAGATTTGGAAATAGCTAAGTTCTGTCTGTGTAGTAGTAATGATTCATTGTAACATGATGCAGTTATGTATATGACATTCTGTACTTCCTTGAACTGGATCATATATGCATAGTTTCTGCAGATAATTTTGCATGACTATTAGTTTTTGGATTCATTATTTGTATTGTATTTACTACTTGTGATCATGTAGTTGTGCCTTATTTTGTGAGAGAGTTTAGTTCAGTAAATACTGTAATTTCTAAACTCAGTGATTGGAAGCTCATTGACTATAAATATAACTGATAAATTACATGACTCGGCATTTAAATCTGTATAGAGAACAATGGAAGGATCCTTATTGAACTGTTGCTTTTGTTTTTTTAATATGTTAAAGATACGATATTAAAAGAATAATTTCTTTCTAGAAGATGTATTCTGTGATTGTAAATTATTTTGTCAATTTAAAAGACAGATCAAGAATTAGCCATTCTGCATAAATTTTATTTACAGAATATTAGAACTTTGCATTTGGATATAGACAGTGGTTATATTTTAAATGTTCAACCTGGAATAATTATTAAGTTCATGATTTCAAGAGAAATTAATCTTCATGCCATTTTTCTTGAGACATTCCCTTTTGTTTCTATTTAGTATTGTGGAAAATTAACAAAACTAAAAAGGAAAAAAAATTTTTAATTAAATTAATCCCTTCCTTCATTGTACATCTAAGTTTAATATCCAGCTACCCATTTAAAAATAATTTTCTAGGGGAGCAGATATAGCTAAAGTGGTTGAGCACCTGCTTCCCATGTACGAGGTCCCGGGTTCGATCCCTAGTGTCTCCTAAAAACAAAAAACATGAAAAGCGAACTCTCACTGGGGAGCCAGATGTAGCTCAGTGGTTGAGTGCCTGCTTCCCATGTATGAGGTCCTGAGTTCATTCCCCAGTACCTCCTAGAATAAATTTAAAAGATAATTTTCTAAAGGTTCAATGTACCTTTTTTTTTTGCTGTTTTTGTCCTGGGAACCAAGATTCCAGAACTTTTTTTTTTTTTCTTTCATTTCACTCTAATGTGCTCCCCTTTGAAGAGTATAATGCATATATCCTCAAGCACTTAATACATATCTATTAGATACATTAGTCTGTGAACTTTATAGAATAGTGTTTATATATAGCATATTCTTGAGCTGTTTTATATGCTTTATGTTAATTCGTTAGTTATTTCTCTCTAATGACATTCAAAGAGGGAAAACTAGCCCTTTCTACATATAAACACGTGGTTACTGGACTCATGGGACAAAGGAATCTTGAGAGATCCCCTAGTCCTAGTCCATACCCTTCCTCCTAGGTTGGCTTTTATCTGAAAATCCCTGAAAGATGATTGCTAATTTTGTTCTAGAAATATCCATCCTTTTTAGCCAGAAGTATCTTTCTAAGTTCTCTCCTACATAATTATTTTCTGGTCCTGGACATAGTTGTATTCAATCCCATCGAGATCCCATCTCTAAGTATTCACCTGAAGGCTATTCTCTCCTTCTTTGCCTATCCCTACCCCCCCATTTATTCTTAACCTTAACAATAGTTATTGCTTTCCAGATTTTGTTTTTAATTTCACCTACTCCTAAGAAATGTCTCATCTTGTAAAGAGAGGATGGTCCTCCATTCTAATAGTGCTCAGCCCTTGCGCAAGAGCTTTATTGCTGCACTTGTCAGCATTGCCTTGTCTGCATTTTCTTCAAAGAATTGTTGTGCACATGACTTCCCCAAATTTCATCCTCTCTATCCCATTCTTCAACTTGAAGAGATCAATTAAGGTATCATTTGTCTTGCAGTTAAATTTGATAAATTTACTATTTCCATTTTAGAAATTATAAAAGTTACTATGCTTGGAATTGAAGTTTGTATACTTCCATTTAATATGATCTGAAGCTAATAAATATATCCTTAAATGCAGTTAATAGTTTATGTCCCTACATGACAATATAATAATTCAAGCTGCCGTTTATGATAAAAGTAAACAAAGTTCCAAATCTTGCCAAATAAAATTAAAAGTAACTATACTGTGTGAACACACACACACACACTCAAAACCGGAAAATATTTTTATGACAAACACCTTCATTCTTCAAAAAATGAGGTTAAGCGAAAGATACCTTACTATTACTAGAAAAAGCTCTCATGTAAAAATATTAATTGGTGGAATTTGTTTTTTCAGTTCTTTAAATAAAATAATGGAATATAGTTTGGGGGTTTTCTACTTCCAAATTAAGAGTATTATAAAATATACCTGAAATAAGCAAACTGTTGGGGAACAGGAATTAGAAAACTGCTATTAACATGTAGGCCTTAATATATTAAAAGTACAATTAAACTTTGTATCAAAAGAATTATCACTGTGTTTGAGGTAGGACTATAAAGCATTAAGACTGATTTACAAGCCTGGTAGGAAAATCAGTTTCATTATTTTATGAATACGCACAAAGTAAGGTGCTAGAATTCATATTAGAGGCAAGTAGTAGACATTGTTTTCTTTCTCCATTTACCTTATCATTCACCCTTTATAAATTACAATAGCACCATACTTCACTTACACCCCTTGCAAGCATGACTGAAACATAAGATAGTCCAGATAACAGTACATACTTGTCAAAAAATTCCTGAGTTCAAATTTGTTGTAGTCATTATTCCTCTATACTGAGGATTTCCCTAGCTCAAATTCTGGAACTCCTTTAAAATGCACATTTCTGTCTAGCTCATCACTAGATAAGTGTTATAAAAGCTTGGATGAAAGATTACTGTAAGTCCTAATGTCTAAAAAGGTATACCACAACTGGTTTTGGGCTTCTGAATTTGTATTAGGTCCCTAAATTTCAGAGGATTCTGAAGGCAATGTAAATAAAGATATTTTTTTGGTTTCCTGACTCTTGGTGAAGCCAGAGATTGCTGCTGTTATTTGTGCCATCCAGGCTTTCTGTAAAAAAAAAAAGAGAGAGAGAGAGAAAGCGAGATTAGAATGTTAAACTAACAATTCCGCACATATTTGGGTTAACATTTTCTATTGTATTTATTGACTTGCTCTGTAAAACTGGAGACTAACATTTGCATACACTTCCCATTTTCTTTCTTACATCCAATATATCATAAATATCTCTAATCAATATGAAACTCCAATGGATTAAATGACTTTGGTATGCACAGTCATGAGTAATCAAGGCACCATGAGAGTCTATGATGACTAATTAGAAAAATAAATACTGAGAATAAATATGGTTTGAAAGTTGAATTTCCATTTTTGGGGAAATAGAAGTTTGTAATTGTGCCATAATTGGACAAAAAGGACTCTGAGGGAGGTGACCCAGGAAATTAAGTCCCCAAGAATAATGCAATACTGTATCTATTGTGTGGACATATTGTTGCTGTGATAAAGGCCTACATGGGGGGGGGGGGGGGAAGAGGGAGGAAGATAAAAATAGAAACTTCTGTGCTAGAGAAACTGAGGTCAGACAGGCAGTTGCTCTTTCAACTCCATAGCTGTAAAAAACAATGCCATATTTTCAAAGGCTGAAGAACCAACTTGATGTGGTTTGCATATTGGGACTTTAAAAATTGAAGTATCTTAAAAGTTCATCATGCAAGCCAAAGCAGTTCTTTCCCCATCTTCTGCAGAAACTGCAGAGCTTGGAGGCAGCTTGGGCTACTAAAGCAGAAAGGGAGGGAGGCTGGACTAGCTCTGTAAGTGTGAGGAAATGGTCCACTCGGGTTTCTGAGCACAGTATAGACTGGATGTCACTCCCTACCCACCAACTTCTGCAGTTCCCAAAGAGGGTGGGGGTGATATGCAAAACTTTCCATTCATTATTACTTTTTTTTTTCTTTCCCATTCATTGTTACTTAAGAATCTTGGGGCGAGATTTTCTCTTCTTATACTCTGAAGAACCAAAACTTACACAATTAAAATACATACTTTGATGTTTTCCGTTTGGGCTTGTAATAAGAATGCTGCTATACACTGTCGATACCTGTTTTCATGTTGTATAAGGAAAGCATTTTTCAGCCCAAAGACTAGAAATAAAAGATAAAAAGTCAAATCCTTTCATATGAAATCCAGAGTTATTTCTCAGTACAAGAACCTGTTTTTGTTTGTTTTAATGAGGGTGGGAGTTTTAAGTAGATTACCAAAAAACAAACAAAAAACTGAAAAATCCAAATAGAGTCTATTAGAAACTGAAAACACTTTCTTCCTTAGTAATGACTTCTGGGACTTGGTGAAATGCAACTATGGTTTAAGTGATGGAAAATGGGTTCCTCCCGATAGAACAAGCCAAGCATATTGAATGGATATTTGTGTGAAAGAAATAAAGACATGTTAAATGGAGCAATTTTTTCTTTTTTGTCCCCCCCCCCCCGACTCCTTGTTAAAATGGTTTACTTGTTTTGGTATTTAAAGGGCAGTCATATCAAAACAAGGTTTAAAAACAAATTAAGGTGTAGTAAAAATGCAAACATCACCTGAATGCTTCCCAAGAAGCCAAGAAAAGCCCCCCCCAAATCGACTCAAAACCCAACATCAACCAAATTAAGTGAAATATGAAATAAAATAAAAAGAAGCCTTGTTGGTATGGTTTCTGTGTTTGCAAAAGAAACAGATTGTTCTATCATTCCCTAGCTAGTCTCAAAGAAATGACAGGAGAAACTGGGAGAGCAGATTCCTTAAATATATAGCAGAAACTCTTCCTTGATTTATTAATACAACTCAGGGAATAAAATTCTGTCTATGCAGTCTTTCTATAGTCAATTTATGTTTAGAAACATAGAATAGGGTTGTGATCTGGTCATGACAAGTATTACAAAGAAGAAGAGGAGAACAACTGGGTTGTTTTGTTTTGTTTTTCTGGCTGATCATTCAGCTGAAGCTTGCTCACTGTTATTTTTAATTGTTGAAGTCTGAATTTATCTGAGGCATGTGGGGCCTCATTTCAGAATCAAAGTGAAAGCAATACTTTTATTTTCTTAACTGCAAAAACTATTCCACAGTCACAGATTATACTCATAACATGCTAAACCTCATAATTCCTAAATTCTTCTATGACAAAGTTTGTTAAGGTCATGAAATTCTGTCCAGATTTTCTGGGGTCAAGAGACTTGAACATACTAAGATGACATTCTGGAAAAAATATCTAGCTCTATTTGTTTTACTCCCTGATTTTTCTCCTTATAAATTCCTCTAGTAAGTGAGGATTTGAAGATCAGATTGTTGTTGGTGGCTGATTTTTGGAATCCATTTCCTCAAAAAAATTCTAAATGGAGTTGTCAGTTATTCAAATCCCTCATCTGTTTCATTTGTAATACGGATACAAGGGACTTAATAAGCAAAAGGACCTACAAATGGCTTAGGCCTGCAAAATATATTAAGGAGATAATATATGGGTATGAATGGCTCTTTTTTCCTGATATTCTAATATAATAATTGGCACCACTTATTGAGTACTTACTATGTCCTAGGCACCATGCTATGTTTTTTGCCCATTTGGTGTCATTTAAACCACAAAGCAACCCTATAAGGTAGCTCAGCTGATTCTCACTTTACAAAGGAGGAAACATTAATTCACCCAGGGCCACAGAGCTTGTAAAGGAGATAGTCAGGATTTGAAACTAGGTTTCTGTCACTCCAAAATTCAATCTCTTCCCCCTCCCCCCTTATTTTCCATTCTCCAGCTATTCTGCCTCATGTATCTGAACAGTCAAAATAATACACCAGAGGAATGAGAAAAAATATAAAAAACAAAATCAGGAGGTGGCAGTTACAAGTCAGAAAATAACAACAACAAAATGGGTGCAACTATAGTTTATAAAAAGAAAAGTGTTTTCATTTAAAATAAAGGAATAGAGGGAGAAAAACATGCATCTCATAAGGCAATCCAATGATGTCAGAGTCCTCTTGAAGTCCAGCTCTGAAAGTTGGCAAGACTGTAGCTAAACTGAGTTCACCAATTGGCCCTTAGCCCGAGCTTGTTCTTGTCTTCGCCCTAGAGGTCATAGCATCTTCCTCCCCTCAGGTCCATTTCTCATGCTGGAATCTTTAACTATACCCACTGTATTGAAGGAATAAATTCCTGGCATAAGATTCCCTCTACCATGATTCTTTTCTCCAAGAAAAAGTGTAGTAAACCAAAGAAGAGAATAGGAAAAATGTGGTGGATTTCTGGATCCCGCATGTGAATCTCTGCCTTACCTACAGTACTGTGCGAGCCAATGAGTGGGCAAGAGGATCACAGTGGAGGGGCCTACGTCCACCAGGCAAAGGTTTTACTCCCCTAAGATATTCCTTTTTAGGCTTGCTGCCGAAAAGCTCTCTGGCTTATGCAAACTTTGGCCAATATAGACCATGATTAGTCACAGTCAATGAATACTAGAGGCTCTAAGGCATGCCAATGTCACTTCTCAGCAATTCTTATTGGAAATAGAAGGAATAGATGTCAGAGGCAGAAAGAAATTTCTGGATGTAGGTTTCCCCTCAGTGGACCCCTTCTGCTCTGGGGGAGAGAGGTTGCATCCATTCATGAGTTAATAAATATAAAGCATTTAAATATATAATTTACTTATAAATGTAGCTGTAGAAATGTTTGCTGATATTGTTGTGAACTCATTCGTCAGTCATTATTTAATGTTTCTCTACTATATATCTATAAAGTCAGTACTGCACTAGTCATTGAAACTTGGGCTGGGAAATCAGGGGAAGGGGTAGTGCTCCCTCTTCCTGCTCCTCCCATGGGGCAGGAAGGCAATCCCACCTGCCTGGCCTCAGTTGATCTCCTACGAGCCTCTACCCAATGTCTGCTTCCTCCTTAACACTGCCACCATCAGCACTGAAGAGACAGAAATGCCCTTCACGTCCCTCAGGTCCAAACAGGCAGTTCAAAGGAGATTTCCTCTCAGAGGGTGCACTGCTCTTTAGTTATTCTGAGAGCTCCCAAAGGCAAGGGCTGTTTTGTGTTCAGCTTTATATCTCTAGGCTCTGCAGATTGCCTGGCTCTTAGGAGACACCTGAGACATGCTTGAATAAATGAATAAAAATTATATCTATTTCTACCGTGATGTGTGTATATGCATATATATGTATGAACACACATATATTTATTTACCTGTGTTTTTCTGCCATATTTCTTTCTATAGAGCAAATGTAATAAAATAACTTACATTTGCAAAGCACAGCATGGTTTAGAAGTGCTTTAACAAGAGCAATAAAACAAATACTGATGTCATAATAACGATAATAATAGTTATCATTTATTGAGTGCTTTGCATACTTTATTTAATTCTCACAACAATCCACTGAAGTACACTCTATTTCATCAAGAGAAATGTGTGGCTTAGAAAATTTAAGTGCTTTGCCTAAGGTCACACAGTTGTCAAATGGCAGAGTTTGTCCAAGGCTCTTTCCATAACTAATTTCTAGAGTAAATGATATATGGCCACGTGGGAACCCCATATTGTCTTTTATGAAAACTTAAATTGGATTCATATGCTGCTGTCAAAAAGGCCAACATAAAACTCTGTGATGACAAACAGATAAACTGAATGATGAAGAAAGAACCATACCTGATATGTGGAGTGGATCAATATTTTTGACGACCAGTCTATCTAGTGGAATGGGTTGATCAAGCACTGTACATGAACCACCCTCTTTTATTACTGTTTGTAGTTCTGGAGTAAGTGAAGGACACATCAAACTACTGTCTGATCCTCCAGGTTTCTGAAATGAAAGAGGAAAATAATACAATGAATAGAAAATAAATAATTTATGAGGTATACAGAACTAAAGTGCATCCTTAAGCACTTCTAAGATTCTTAGAAGCAGTCATTTGAAATCCAGTTTACTATTCTTTCTGGATCTTGAAAATTACTTCCCCAAAACATAGTGATTTAAAGCAACATATTTCTGATCTCCAAGATTAATTATCTAAATAAATAATTGTTGGCCTCCCATATTGGGAAACATTTTGATCACCATCACATCCATGGGAAGATCTTCATTCCCAGTATCATAATCACTCACTAGAACTAAGTTAGTTGATGAGAAAGAGAAGTTCCATTTTGGCCAACTCTATGCATGAGGTCTACTCTGAAGCTAAATAAATTCTATGCTCTGGAATTTTTAAATCATTGAAATAATTTTAAATATATAAGATGATAAATTTTAAAAGGGTATAAATATGATTTGCATATATATATATTTATAAATAACTCTAAAAAACAAAGTAGAGTATAAAACTGATAACAGTCCTTATTTTGGAGTCAAATTGTGATATCTGAAACCAAAATATTACCTTATAATACAGTTGTTATGGGCTGCCACTAATTCTTGTGCCCTGATTTGTGCCATTATTTGAAGGGAAGGTTCTTGTGCCCTGATTTGTGCCATTATTGAAGGGAAGGATTTTTCAGAGGTTGGCTTGTTCAGACATGCTAGTCAGGGTAGCTTAAAATAGAAGGCCATAGAGAATCCAAAACTGTGACTCAATTTTCTCCAACATCTGCTCTCTCCCCAACCACAGATCAGCTATTCGTAGATTGATTAATGGGTGTCTATTTTATTGCTTAAAGATTTTTCAATTATTTAGCCCAACTACCCAACATGCCATTTAGAAGTTTAGTTTATTAGAAGATATGAGATACCCAGTCTCATGATGTTAGCATATCTGTATAAGTCTAGATATTTGGTAAAGAAGTGAGTGGAATAAAACAACATTAGATATCTCTGATGGCTTAAGATGTTTTACAGCTCCTCCTCCCCCTCAAGGAGCCTTAGAGGAGCCCCCCTCTCTCATACCACTCACATACACCATTCAGGGAAAAGACTGTGCAACAGGAGGTTAGGTGGAAAGCATTTAGTGGACAATGACACTAGTGGCTTAATGGGTAGTAAAAACAATGGTAACAACAACAATAATAGTGATTACCCATTATAAGTAATGTAAGAAATCCCCATTCCCTGAAGAGATCTTGTGGCTCGAGCCCCCCGGTGGCTCATTTTGTCTGTGATGCCAGCGGAACACCAGGTTTGGCTTCTGCAGTCTTACATAGATGGATACTGAAGGGTCAAGGCTCCCTCCCACTCCCAGCCTCCAAATCATCATTTCTCAGGCACCACATGAGCTTTCCAATCGGGCAAGTGGTGGTTGCCACCTCGGCACACTATTGCAGACAGTTTAGAGCTCCCTCCCAGTCAGGCAGCTCTGGTTGTGTGCAATTTGGAAAAGGAAAAGGCCCCTATAGGCAAAGGTATTTGGGGCTCCTTTGCTTAGGCAGATGAGGCATTAAGTCTTGTGACTTTTGGGACTGACCTTGAAAATATTACAGACTCAGTTGTATTAAAAGCATACCTCCTCAGACATCCTCAAGGAATGTAACCTGCTTCCCCCCGCCCCCAGTTCAGAGGTATAAGAATAAAAAAGTCAATATTTTATCATGTTTCCATTTTTAGAGGGTGAAATCTGATTTGATGTGTAAGAATCTTTTATATTTTAATATAACTCATGAAAGTAGTTAGAAACAGCAGCATCTTACCTTTTTGTTGCGCTTAGTTTTTGTAACTAAGAGGAAATCGTCAAATAGAAACAGATAAACATCTAGGACTCTTGTGCTTTCTGCAGAAAGAAAGAGAAGGTGAAGTGGGGCCCTGAAATAGTAAGCAAAAGATTTTTTTTTTCTTAATCAAAGAACTTCCTAGAAAACAAAGCAAGATGTTTATTATGGTCCACTAGGCTTGCAGCTAAGGGACCTCCAGGCACCTGGGTGAGAAAACTGTTTTGTCCCTAAATCTACTTATTTCCCAAGTTTGCACAATGTGTCTATATGTGTTTAAATAGTCTTCACTGAGCTTTATATTTGCAACCTTTTCTGTAATCACTTTTGTAGCTACTTAAGGAAAATAGGCTTTTCTACTTTTCCCTGGTATGTTAGTCAGCCAAAGGGGTGCTGATGCAAAATACCAGAGATCTGTTGGCTTTTATAAAGGGTATTTATTTGGGGTAGAAACTTACAGTTACCAGGCTATAAAGCATAAGTTACTTCCCTCACGACTACTGTCACATGTTGGAGCAAAATGGCTGCCAATGTCTGTGAGGGTTCAGGCTTCCTGGGTTCCTCTCTTCCTGGGGCTTGCTTCTCTGTTTTCTCCACAAGGCCAGCTGTAGACTATCAGGCGAATGGCTCTGTCTCTCTCTCCGGGCTTCTGCTGTGTCTAGGGCCATCTCTATTCCTCTGTGTTCTTCTCCTGTGTGTTCACTTCCCAGGCTCCAGCTCAAAACTCAGCATCAGAATTCCAATTGTGTCCTTTGCCATGTCTTTCATCTGTGAGTTCCCACCCACCCAGGGGCAGGAACTCAACGCCCTACTGACGTAGCCCAATTAAAGCCCTAATCATAATTTAATCACACCCAGAGGAACAGACCAGTTTACAAACATAATCCAATATCTATTTTTGGAATTCATAAATAATGCCAAACTGCTACACCTGGGAAAATATTTCAGAGTTTATTTCAAATCAAATATCAAAGTAAGGCCTCTACTTCCCTCTTTATTCCCTCTCTTAGAAAAGAAGTAGGGAAATTTAAGTAATTTCAGAAGAAAAGGTAGTATGTTCAAAGGGTCATGTGGCAGGTGCTTAAAGTAAATATAGAAAAATTCAGTAAATATTTTGTTTATTCTATTTGTTTATTTAATATTCTAGAAGTACTTTCCCATAAACATTTACCCCTGGAAGCTAGGTGGCTAAGGTTATATTAATAAATGAAATATTTAGGATTTATTTCTAATTCCTCCCCTTCTTTAGGTAGAGAAAAGATTCTTTCTATATTTGCAGAGAAAAGAAATCAGATATTTTATCAATTTTGAGTCCTCCTTGAACAATTTTTATTCCACTACTACCATAAACTTTTCTTTTCATAAAGCAGGCTGTGGCAAAGACTGCTGGTTGTCCTTGACAAACCATTTCCCCCTTCTTTTATAGTAATGGAATTTCCACAGAAAATAAACATTCCATTTCCCAGCTCCCCTAACTATGACCAAGTGACTAACTTTAACCCATGCAATGTGAGCAAACACGTGCCATTTCTGACTTGTATCCTGAAAGAGCAGGGCTATGCCCTCCTGTCCCCTTCTCCCCTGCCCACTGGCTAGAATGGAGACATGCTGGCAAGCCATCTTGGGTCACACTGAAGAAAGCAATGCCCCATGGCTAGACAAGCAAAAAAGCAGGAGACTGGGTCCTTGATCACTTCACGCAGTAGAGCTGTCCTATTGCTTGGAATTTTACATGAGAAAGAAAGAAACTTCTATCTCTAAGTGATCCTTAACTGTCTCTATCTCCAGTAGGGAGATTTACATCCTAACCAATACCTAGGATGAGGAACGGGACATTTAGACAATGCTAGTGCTTCAGGACCCACTAGATTCATTCTCCCCACCCTCAGTCACACATATATGAATTCGGTAGGTGATCATGGTCAAGGACATAGTTTTTGTTTTCTTCTACTTTCTTTTATTTTCACAAACAAGCAGTGATCCTCTGCTCAGTCCTTGACTTCATTCTAGGGAATGGTGATGATCTTAACTCCACTTACTGATGTCCTAGTGTCCCACCAAGCAGTCACCAGGTGCCGAGCACCTACTCTGCATCACGAAGGCAGAATCCCTGCCTTGGAGCACATCAAACATGTCAGCAAAATTTAAAATAAGATAAATTCAGGAACTGATAACACTTAAAAGAACATAGGGTAAAGGGAACAACTGAGGAGAGAGATTGTAAGCATAAAGTTGGACTATTCACACATATCATCCCAGCAGTTTGAGGCTAGGACAGGCCAGTCAAAACTTTAACCAAATGGTTTCATTCTGCTTAACTAATGAACACTGTGGTTCTGAAGTTCTCCTTAGATAAGTGGTATACAATCTGGTCTGAGGTTTGTGAGTTTTTGCATTTCTATATCATCAAGATCCTTATTTTCCTCATAGTCTCACAGTGTGAGGTTTTCATTGTGGTGTTAGAGAATGGAGCAGCATTATTGACATATTTCAGTTCTGTAGCAGCTTGAACAACGTGTATTCTTTAGGCGCCACAGCTGCTGGGCCATTATATTTGTCTACTTTCACGCTTTTTCTATCTAGAAATACCAGTTCGTGGGGAAGAACACATTTGCGAAGGTCACGCAGGACTGAGGTCCAAGGGGAAGTACAGTTAAGGGCACCTATGCTCCATAACTTCTGAAATCTTATATTTTTCAGGATTAGAAAATAAGAACATACATTTATTTGGTTACAACAGCACATTTTTTAAGGCTGGAAGAAGTTTCCAAACACAACCCCTTATATAAGCATTAGGTATCATGGCCATCATTGTCATCACCATCTACATCATCATCATCATCAACAACAACATTTACAGAGGAGGTTTAGAGAATGTTAACAACTTCCCCAAAGCCCTCGGTGGTGCTAGATTCCCTGATTCTTGGTCCCATGTTTTTCCATTCAAAACGACCCTATTACCCCCACCTCTGCCAAATCTCAATGCTAACTCTGAGTCAAATCCCACTGACTAACTTTGTTTTGATACTACACCATACAGAACCTCCCTATCTGATGAAATCCAACACAGCGTATGCCATTAAACAAGTTGTACCTGTGTTAGCGATGTTATGTAATTCATCCCCATTCTACTACATTTGACCCATCAAGAAACTTTCTTCTGGAGAATTGGGTCTATCTCTTAAGACTCCTTTTTAGGCCAGCACCCAGTCAGGCTTCAATGATAAGCCCCCACCATCCACCACGTGATGTACAAATGCACATCCAACGAGGCTTTTCACCAGGAGATGGTCATGTTCAGCCAAATTCCATGTGACTTCTCATCATGCCCATAACTTAACCCTAATGTCAACTCTGTGACTGCCCACCCCACCATTTCTGTGTCATTGACCAACCTTTCACGTGAAGGCATCTTTGACTTATTTCTTCTTTATCAATAGTAACTACCTCCTGTTCTTGCCTTTATAAATGTCTCTCATATTTATCCTTTTCTATCCATTCCCATTTCTAACATTTTGGGACAGGCAAGTGCAGATCAACATATTGGAAGCTGGTAGATAGAGGGGAGGGGTAGATCAAAATCTCCACTAATTTTAAGATAGAGGTCAATTTTGGAGGAAAATGCATATGTTTGTACACAGAGCTATGTTTTGCTTCATTGCTTTGATTTGTTTTTTTTTTTCATAATAATATAATTATTTTGAAATTGAAAATCATATTAAAGTTAACATTGTTAAGTTTACAAATAGGTGTGGGGGTAGATGGGGGTACAGGATGAAATTGATTGAGAAAGAGCCGAGGTTCTTCTCATCTCATCCTGCCTTACCACTGCAGTTTTGGGGCTGGTCTCTGCTTTGGTCTCTTCCTCTACATGATTTTATGTATTTTATATATTGCTTCCAGACAATTCTTTCTTAACCACCTTTATATGCCTGTATTCAAGATGCCTATGCTTGGTTTCCAAGGCAGTTACTGCGATTCTGGAAGCTCAGTAGACTGAGGAAGCCTGCCAAGATGGGAACTTCCCCAATCCTTGATTCCTCATCTATAAAATGAGATTAAACGTAACTTCTCTGCATAACTCACTGGAAGAGGACTATGTATGAAAGAGCACTTTGGTGTATAACATTGGGCATGTCTATCTCCCCTATTAGGCAGTCGTGGATAGAGAAGATGCCCCAACCATCTTTGTTTTTCTGACATCTAGAGCAATACCTAAAATACAGCAGATTCTCAGTAACATTTCTCCTCCAGATCTCACCCTACTATAAATAGGTAACCTCACAACCTACTTCACACACAGTGGTGTCCAGTCAAGATTTGGGCAGACATGAATAAATGAATGAAGGCAAATGGTATTTCAGTCAGGCTGGCTTCTTTGATAATCAGAACATTTCTTGAGCACTTATTTTGTGTCAATCATTGTTTCAAGTGCTGGTACATCTGAGAGGTCATTTAATCCTCACAGCAAAGAGAGGAAAACAGAAGCATGGAGAGGTTGCTGTACCTGGCCAGAGGCTGCAGAGGCAGAAATGATTGTGCCAGGGTGAGAGCCAGGCTGTAGGTCTCAGAATGCTCCCTCCTCATCACTAAGCTATTCTCTCAGGTGGCTTCTGCCTCTGAGCCTTTCCTCTTGCTGCCCTCTTCTGGGATTCTTCCCTCCTGTCCTTCCATTGACTCCATCTTTCCTACCCATGGAAGCCCATCTCTAGTCTTATGCACTGAAGTTTTCCCCAGGTACACCAGCCTCACAGACTTTCTTCTTTTCTGGTCTGAAATTATACTGCAGAGCTTAATGTTTGTTTTTTTTTTTCCAACTATCTTTGTTTACTCAACTCAAGGGAAAGGATTATATAGAATAATTATGTCATCCAATGGTATCTCCTTAGCACAATGATGTTACATAATAGATTCTCAACAAACACTTGATAGGTTGAGTCCCAGCTCATAGGTAGAGTAAAATGATGATGATGATGATGATGATAGCAGCTAACATTGATTGAGGGCTGCTCATCATATATGCTATTTCTTTCTAATGTTAATCCTCTGAGATGGATATTAGCCCTATTTTACAGAGAGCAAATGGAGGGCACATAGCTAGTTATGCTGTGAAGTCTTCATTCAAGCTGGGGTTTGCATGACTCCAGAAGATGCTCTCTGAATCACATCCTTTACTGCCTAGGACCCAAGCAAAGGCAATTAATCCTACTCTTCAAACAGGAACAATGAAACCAGCTTTCATTACAGTTACAAGGTAGAAAAGATGGGTTTTAAAGGAAGCAGTTATTTACCTGCAAGAGTTAACTTTCCTTCATAGAGGAGGTGTCTGTTGGTAGGTGACAAGATGTTTTCTGCCATGTGTTCTTTAAATATGTGTTTCAAGCACTTACAAAAAAAGGGATAGAGATTAGTGATCAAAAGAGAACATATTTAAGGAGTTGGGGCAATAAACCTTGATTAGGAAGTTTGCAACATTTGGAAATGCCAGTAGATGGAGAGCCTCAACAGAATAGGAAAATCTTTCAGGACCATCCCAAGAATGACATAATTGCCTCATCTCCACACATAAAATGCTACATGGATGAAAGCTTTCTTTCTTGCTCAGAAGACTAGATTTATTCCTCAAGTGGACAGCAGGGGATTTTCTAAGACTACTGTATTTCCACCAGAAAGCCAAACTCTCAGAAAGAGACTCAAATCCTGCTTGCTCCAATTTGTACCTCTGGAATGAAAAACCTTTTGTCTCTATCCCAAAGCGGAGGCCATACTATAATCTCCTGTAGATGTCTAAATTTTTGGAAATTGTCAAGCCACTTCACTTTTCCTTCAAGATCCCCTGAAAGACAAGAAACATCCAATCTTATTTTGAAATGCATGTGACATTGCACCATAAATTCTAACCAAGATCCACAGTAATCATTTAGAGACACTGATTCCTCTGGAGTCAAACCGTACTTAAGCTCATTTAACATTGCTGGTTATTTAAAAATCTTAGCAACACTATCTAATTTGAAATCAGCCTCTTGCAGAGAGAATGAAGCTTAACTAATTTAATCCAGTAAGTTGGGAATGTATTGTGCATTTTTATTTCAAGAATACCAGCAAAGCCCGTAGTTTTCTCTTATTCCCTCACCACACAGTCTGTGATTAGAGGAAGAAAAAAATATCAGACTAACAAGGACAAACATAGCTCTTTGTCTTAATTATAAAATTTACATTCACTTCATGATAAGGATGATCATTACTTTCTGGTAAGAACTCATTTTCTCTTCTGTAGGTTGATATCAGTTTTCTGACATTTTCTAATAGAATGTTGCTATTGAGGTTTCGAAATGATTTTTGGAAACACAAAGATAAGTAAAAGATAAAAGAAAGTAAAAGATAATCAAAGGAGTAAAAATCCTTAACATTATTTTACAAGTTTAAAAAAGTTTGCCTTTAACAGAAGTTTGTCTTATTCACTTGATAAGCTTGATTTCCATTCTTTCGGCCATTTTATAATTTGAATAAAAAATTCAAAACTCTAAGAAACCTCCAGTTGAATGCTCATTTTGTTTTTGAACTTGTGAATGGAAAAAAAGAGTTATTTCTATACAATTGTGATCATTAATTTGAGCGATCTCTTTGATACTCCTGAGGTTTGGTTTATAGGCATAAATCAAGAATGTCAATTATACAGAGCTTCACCAATGAACTTAAGATATCACAAGGCTTGTTTATTTCTTATTCCAACATTTCAGTTCTGAAGACCACCACTGGAATTATTTTTACATTGTCCTTGGATTTTAGTGACCTTAAAAAAATGATCAATGGTAATTTATGCTCTGATAGGGCTTCCCATGTTGTTTATTCCGACCTGCTTTGTGTGGGATTTCAGTATGGATGTTAAAAACAAAGTGCCTTCTGTCATCTGGGAAGTTGAACTTTTCCTTCCTGAACTCATTTCTGAAACCCTTGGAGACAGAGCCACGTTCTGAGTAAACTGGTGTTAGAGTTCTCAGAGGCCTTGCCAGGATGTGCCTGGAGCCCATTGTTCTGTGCGTGCTTGATTTTTAATGCACTCAAGCTTAAACTCATGTTTCTGAGAACATGACCTCAAGTCAGAGGAATTACCTTCTAGGAAGGAAGACCAGATGGCTCTCAGGAGCTACAGGGCCCCTCAACCTTTGCTTAAGCTCACACTAGAACACTCGGTCTCTAATCTCAGGGACTTACGGATTGACTTCTCCACCTTTTCCTTGATGGAGTAGATGGTGATTTTGTCCGTGGGGTCTGTACTCCTTTTCCAGATATTCTTCAGCAACAAGGGATATCGAGTCAACCTGTGTAGTGGGGCCACTAGTAGCTCGGGCAGGTGAAGCCGTCTGCACTGTTCATTTTGCTCACACCACTGGGGAAGGCAAAAGACATACCAGAATGTCACCTCTCCTATCAAATCGTCTCTTAGAGGTTTTACTCAGTAACAATACAACACACCTGTGAGCTTGCTGGGAAAAGTTGTAAGTCATGGACTCGAGTTCAATTTTGAAAATCCCATCTTAAACTTATTTCCAGCAAGCATCTCTCCATCCATGCCAAATTCAGGATCCAAAATTGGGCTCTTGGATATGGCTGGTCCTCCCGGGTGACCGGGGAGTTCTAGTCACGGATTCTTCAGCAGCAGCTAGGGATCCCCTCAAAACACAGAGCCCCAGACCACTGCCCTAACTTTTCATGCTACAGGGGACAACTCTGGCTAACAGCAGCCACTGGTTTTCAGGGTAAATGTGAAAACTTCCACTCTCCCCCCAGACATCAGTCAAGTGAGACGTGTCAGTGGTTAATAATTTAAGTGGGAGGTCCAGTCAGGGGTATTGGAAGCTTTTAGTGTTTGGGAAGTCCTTGGAAGAGAGAAAAAGAAATACATTTGATGATAGCAACAGTAAAGCTACAATTTTTTTCTTCCATCTCTCTGTTGGCTTTACGTGTCAGGTCCATTAGGGAAAGAAAAGAACATCTCTGATGAGAGAGACTGGATAAACAAATGCCTTTGCACTGTTGGGCCTAAATCAGTGGAGGCTGATTTTGTTTTATAATAAATATCCAATGAGTTTAAGGGAATAGCATAAAAGAATTTAAGGGGACCAAATAAAAATGTTCTTCGAATAAATCTGTTTTGGTGGGAATGAGACACTGACCTGGGGCAACCAGCGTTTTTGGAAACTTTGGAAATTTACTTAACCTCTCGAAACCTCACCTGTGAAATGTAGGCAGTTAAAATATCCACCTCCTCTGGTTGGTGAGAGGTTTCCACGCAAGGTTCTTAGATCAGTGCCTAGCACCGATCAAACACTAGAGTAGTTACAGTTTTCTTGCCTATTGTTAGTTGCGACCTGGGACAAAGTTCTTTTTTTTTCTCTACCTCATTTTAACTGTCTAAAATAGCAGGAAACATTCTACTGCCATCAATGTGAACCAGGATAATATCCATCTATTCACGAACACTTGTCCCACATGGCATGGAGGGTATATTCATCTCAGGGCATTCCTGGCCCCATTTCAAACATCCCATAATAGGACACAGCAGAACATAGTAGGAGAATGAACATTGGCTTCAGACAGGTCTGAATTTGAATCCTGCTTCTGCTCTGTGATGGTTAGGCTAATGTATCAACTCGGCCAGGTAATTGTGCCCAACTATTTGGTCAAGCAAGCACCGGGCTAATTGTAATACAAGAACATTTATGGACTTTAGTCACCAGTGAGTTTACTGCATAGATGACTGATTATATCTACATCAATCAGGGAGATTGCCATCAGCAATGAGTGCCCCTTTATCCAGTTGAATGCCTTAAAAGGGGAAGTGACTTCAGCATTGAGAGAATTTCCCAGCTTGTCTTTGGACAGCCAACTTCTTCCAGAAACTCATCAAGGACCTTTCACTGGATTTTCATCAGAGCCCCTGATTTGCAGCCTGCCTGAGGAACCTGGACTTGTACATCCCCATCGTCATGTGAGAGACTCTTATAAAGTCTCATACTATTGACAGATATCTCCTGAATTCTGTTTCCCTAGAGAACCCTGACTAATAGATGCTCCTTCACAAACACATCTTTCAGCTAATTGCCTAATTTGTCCAAGCTCCTAAATTGTGGGGGGGATGCCAATTCCCACAGAGCTATTGCATAGACAAAGAGATACAGATGTCCAGCATGCAGCACAGGGGCCGACCCACAGCAAGGGTTCAAGAAGCAGTTCCCTTTATTAACCTGTGATTATGCTTTTGTTCTGTGCCATGGGGCTGTGGAAAGAAGTTAACTTTTTTTTTTAGGAGGTACCAAGGATTGAAGCCTGGGCCTCGTGCATGGGAAGCAGGCACTTAGCCGCTGAGCTATACCTGCTGCCCCAGATTAACTTTCAATCATCACCGACTCCAAAGTCTCCCAGACCCCTCACTTTTGTTTCTAGAGGCTAACAATTCCCTACAATGGGAAATAACCCCAGGAGTTGGAAACAGTTCTGGTGTAAAGAACACAGGATTTTTTTTTTTTATCTAAAGGCCTCATCCAGGTTCTTTCTTTACCACCTATTGGCTTTGTGACCTTGCAAAAGTCACGTTACCTCTCTGAGCCTCATGAAAACATGGGGAAAATGTAATCAACTTCATGATATTGTGCTAAGGAGTAAAAGAGATTTTTGAGTGAAGTATTATGCATGATAAAAGCGTCACGTGTTATTATTACAATATTGCATCCTCTACTCCCTTTCCCCAAAGTTCATATATATTATAAATTACCCTTCTACCTCACAATCAATCCAGGATTCCCCATAGTTTGAAAATGGTGGCCTTGCTAAATTCATCTTTCCCAAAGCTTGGAAGGGAAAGAAATGGACCTGTGTTCTCCCCAGTTTGCGGACCTGGCTAGGAGTCCAATCCATTAGTTACTAGGGAAAGTTTCTGCAACATCATTTCTCGTACATTTGGAAATCTAATGAACTTCCAGTTTGTAGTTTGAGTAGCAAAGAAATCACTGAAGGGCTGAAGCTACAAAAATAGGGCCAAGTCTCTTGCCCAAGATTGTCTCTCCCTTCTCATCCATGCCGCACCCGGCTGCCTGGCACATCCAGGTCAGGGCAAAGACCCACTGATCCACAGCTGAGTCACTGGGAGCCAGGGAAGCCTTTCTTTCCAAGCCTCCCAATTGATGCTCTCACAGGGCCTTCTTGCAATTGCAGGGAAGAACTGGTTTTCTGGAAGGGCTTGGGCCATTTTCTCTGGATCACACAAAAGGGCTCTGGCACAATACTGAAAAGTTACAGTTCAGAATAAAGAAATGTGGCAGTCACAAGAGCTAAGGAAGTCAAGGAAAATGTGTCCTGGTCTGCAAATGCTAAAAGACCCCTAGCAGAAATTCCTCATTCTAATGCTTTGGGACCCAAAGGCACCATGTTGCGCAATGCCAGTGGGTGCCATTCACACTGTGCTCTATGAGGTACCCTAGGGAGTGCCATTCGTGTAGAATACGGTGTAAGTGGTACTACAAGTGTTCATGCAATAGGGTCTTGCTAGGACCAAATCCTACGAGACCCAAACTTCTAGTCACAAACAAAGCCTGGGTTCTTATTCTAGTTTTCTCCTTCCAATGTACCAATTTCTACCACAAACAAACCAAACGAATAAATAAAATATGCTGAGTCCCAGCCAAAATGTTCAGGAGAGATTTTGGATGATACAGTGTTTCCAGATGTGCAACATTTCAAATTCCTTAGTGTGCAGCGGATGATGTATTTATGAGAAAGGTAGATTTGTGGTTAAAATTTATTGTTGATAATTTAGTTTTCCTCTTTCCCATTGAATTGGAGCATAATAATTCCCACTATCTGTTACAGTCAAAGAGTCTCTGGAAAAATATAAAAGAAAAGAAATGATACTTTACTTTCAAATAGATTCCAAAGTCATCTCTCTGCCTCAGGCTCTCAAGATAAAAGACAGCAGCTGAATAATTCAAGCAGTAGGTCTGGTGGCTCTGACAGAGGCTGCCTCGGAAATACTGTGAGAGGAGAAGAGCAGAAGAATCAACACAAGCAGAGCTGACCCTCGACAGACTTTCTCTTTTTTTTCACTTTTATCATTATCAAGAACAAAGACAAGTGGAAGAGCCACTATTATCAAATGAGATAAAATCGAGTGGCTATAAACAATGCTCTCATAAAGAACAGGCAATCTCCACAATAAATGTTCTTTTAAGAAATTTAGTATTCCCATAATAAACAGCTAACTCAGCAAGTAGTCTTTTTTCTCCTCTTATTTAAAGAAAATTCTCCTTAGGACACTTTGATTTAATTCATCCCTGACTTCAGTCTATGCTTTGTTGAGGCCCACACATGCTGGGCGACACCTAACACCATCTATTGCCTTGAATTCCAGTGCCCATGTTGATTGATGTTAAGTTTGTGTTGGTGTAATGTGGTTTAAGTAACAACAATTAGCATTTTATCAAATATTCCTCAAAAAGACCCACAAATTAAATTTCCCTGCTGGCTTCTAAAAATGAAGAGTCAGATTTGGGGCCTGCATTTAATAGCATGAATTTAGTGCAGTAGTCTTACCTAATCTTATACTTAATCTCTAACACTTTCTTCATTATTCTTACTTAATGTTCTAAACCTGCCATAATGACTACACATTTGTAAACCATCTGAATTTCATTTTAGAATAAGGCAAAAATCATCCCATATACATATGCATACCTATTCATATCTATGTATTAGTATACATGCACATATATGTATGTATACATACTTACACACACATACATACATATACATAACGGTCAAATGGTCAAACTGAGCATACTGCCCAATCTGGCACCATCTCAATTAAGTGTCTTTTGGGGAATGACTTTAATTCTTTCTGTTTCAACAATGCTTCTGGCTCATTACTGACAGGTATTCTCAGTTCTTTTCTTCAGGAATCCAAGGTGTCTGGTTGCTAAGCCTATGTGCTAATTGATAGAGTCACTGAGTAATATAACTAGTAATGGGTCCCATTGAATAATTTCCAATAGTACCATGCTGTGGGGAAATTAGAGAAGGAGAACATGCTTGCTGGTAGTTTTTTTTTTTGTTGTTGTTGTTTGGGCTTTTTTTTTTTTTTGTAGTCAAAGGAGTAAAGAGTTTATTAAGAAACAAGAAATGAGAAAAGTACATGGTCTGAGGCACGGACTGCGGGTGTGCTGCAGAATTGAGATACACATGTGGGACCCCAGGTCAGGGCTTTTTAAAAGTTTTTCCTCTGGGAAGCGGCTATGGCTCAATCAGTAGGGCTCCTGTTTGCCATATGGGAGGCCCCGGGTTCGGTTCCCGGGGCCTCCTGGTGAAGGCAAGCCCGCCCACACGGCATGGTTAGCTGACCCAGCGAGCACAAGCAGCAAGGGGGTGATAAATGAATAAATAAATAAAATCTTAAAAAAAAAAAAAAAGTTTTTCCTCTTTTCCCTTCATAATGTGGGGGCAGGGCCCCAGCTGTTTGCTGTTCTGATTGGTTGCCCCACCTGTCATTTCTCAGGGGCCAATAGTGAGGCCTTTTGAGGGTATCCAGGGCTTTCCCTTGACCCAATGGGATCTCAAGGGTCAAATAGGATCTCGATTTTCCAAATGGGATCTTGTTGCCAGGGCCTCGCAGGGTCTTTCTGGCAACATTCCCCTCAGGAGCTTTCTGGGTGGGGTCTCATGGCCAGTGGTCTGTCAGCCATGTTGTCTGCTGGCCTCAGCCGCCTTCCCCCTTTCACTATACTAACTTCTCAACTCCCCCCTCAGAGAGTTTATACCTTTCTTCTTAAGGGGACACTGAAGGGCACTGGTCATTCTTCTGTAGCTACTTCCTGCTGGTTAGGGGGAGTAGGCCCTACCTGACAAGGTGTAAAACCCTTTACTGGTAGTGTTTTCATTTCAGTGAGCAGAGAAACAAGATCCAGCCTAGAAATCCACCAAAAGAGGTGACAGTAGTAAAGTCAGAGATAACCAAAACCAAGAAATAAATTTGGTTATAGGTCCAGAGAGGACAAAATACTATGGGGAGACATGTTAAAACTTGGTTTGGGCAAGAAGTAATTTGAAGAAAATAATATGAGTTTATTTTGGGGAGGGGCGAGGGTTTAATAGCCTTCTTCTGGACAGAGAGGAAGGTCTATTCACAGGTCACCGAGATAGTGTGAGACAGCATTACTAGGAGGTAGTTGTTAAGAGGCGAAAATTAAGAGGCATAAATGAACAGGTTTAGAAATCCAGTTCCCCTATCCATTAGATGTATGACATTGACCAAATTATTTAGCCTTTCCAAGTCTCAGTTTCCTACTCAGTGACTTCCTCAGATGATTCACATGTGAATAACAAATGTCCCAATCTTCCAGCTGGTGAGCTTTTTGTGAAACACTGTATTTATCTATTTCCCCTTCCAGGGGGAAGATTATATGTCCTGCTCCATTGAAGTTAAGCTTGCTCATATGACTTTCTTTGGCCAATGAAATGTGAGCAGATATACCAGGTGTTGCTTCCATGTAGAAACTTAAGAGTCAATGAGTGCTTTGCCATAGTTTCTTGTGCCTTTACCATAGCAACTGGTAATGTTTCAAGTAGTGACTGCTTCATCAGCCTGAGTCCCAGAGTGAGGACAATAATGAAGTGGAGTTCAAGCATAAGTAAGACATGAATCTTTCATAAGCCATTGAGATTTGGGGATTGTTTGTTATTGCAGCACAACTGAATCTAACCTGACTGATATATAACATTTTATATTTAGGAAAAGGTTTTTTTTTTTTAAAGATTTTATTTATTTATTCATTTATCCCCCCCTTTGCTGCTTGTGCTCGCTGGGTCAGCTAACCACGCCGTGCGGGCGGGCTTGCCTTCACCAGGAGGTCCCGGGAACCGAACCCAGGGCCTCCCATATGGCAAACGGGAGCCCTTCTGATTGAGCCACAGCCGCTTCCCTAGGAAAAAGGTTTTATAACCCATCTTTGCATAATTGTAACATGGTTTAAAGCATTCACATGTGGTTTAATTTATAGACTTCTAGTACAGAATCGATTAATATCCCATTCTTTAGTAGGCTATAAGTGTACCTATGTGTTTTGACAAGAAGCTATTTCTCCAGACTATTAACTAAAAATTAAATTTAAAATTTTCTGAGTCTTAAAACTTTACATTCCTTCTCTTTGTTTACAAAGTTATTCTTTTTCAAATCAGTTTTCAAAGGCCATTAAAGGCTCTCCCTCCTTTACATCTAATTTCTTGCTTGCTTTTGCCTGTTAATTGTCTTCCTACTTCATATGTCATCGCAAACATCAGTTCCCCAGTAAACATTTCCTACCTAACCTGCCTACCTCCCTACAACCTGCTTAGGCTCCTTTGTTGAACACTCATAATCCAAGTTTCTTTTTTCCCCAACTTTTATCTCAATTTGATCATATAACCATTTGTGCCATTACTGAATTAAATTCTTCCCCACTAGAACAGGGGCTGAATTTAATTTTGTTCATTATTGTGTACAAGGTCTCAGACCCATATATCTAGGAAGTGCTCAGTAAATCTCAATCTGTTTTCTTTTTTCATTATTAATTGTAAGATTTCAAATCTTGCTAAGTGCCAAGAAGGGATTGGATTAAAAAGCTCAAAGTAAAAAAAAAAAAAAAGTGGGCAGGAGGCTCCAAATATCTACTTAAGAGTTGGTTAGCATTATCAAACCAGGGCTACAGGTTTTCCTTTTTTTCTCTTTGTTCTGCACACAGAAGTATTATCAAGGGTGCTGATGGATTTAAAGGCTTACTTTGTTCCTTCCTGAGAGACTAGCACTTTTGTTGGAACAACTGAACCATGTAATTGACACACTAAACTATTGCCATATTGCTTTAAATTGAAATAATTTACAAAAGAGACTTGGAAATGGCTTTTCCATGCATACATATTTTTGTTTTAATAAAACACTCACAGTAGATGTGACAATGGGAAAGTAGAACCTGAAAGTCATTTTGATTGGTGGAAAAAGGAATGGTTCATTTGTGGGAAGATAGTGGTGAAACTTTCCCAGGAATAAAAACATCAAGTAGATATAAATGATTTTCCTGGGAGGTGGTGAATGTATTGCCTGAAGTCAAGATCTCCTAGAAGGATCTTACCTTTGTGAGCACAGAGATGAAATCCATCGATGGTGCCATCTCAGAAGCATCTACATAGTCTTTGATAACGTTGAAAAGGCTGTTTACAAAACCAAGGCTTGTCTAGAGCCAGAGAGAAAGAAACCAAGAATAGGGCAGAGACCCAGGGGTAAGGAATCAAATTTGATGAACATGAACTATCATTCTTACAGGTGTTTTCCATTTAAATTTATCTCCGAGCAAAAGTCAAAGATTTGTTTTCCTCCACTCTCCAATATGTATTTTCTTAGAAGTTCTTAAAAGTTTTACTTGTACATTCTTTTTGGTATTTCACTTCCCTTACTTTTTAGAGGAAAGATATTATTTATTTACAATATATATGAGGAAAGTTCATTAATTTGAGAATAAATAGTTATGATGGTAATGGAGACCTTAGGAATATATCTACTTTCTTAATTGATTATGGAAAAATGGAAAATGTTACCAAAAGGTAACTAATATCTGCAATCTCTTAGAAAAATGCCAATGCATGTTTAGATTTCCTTCTTATTAACTTAAATTCCTGACCATAAGATTATATGGGGATATATAGTCCATATTCCGTATTCCAATATGGATGGAATACAAGCCACAGGAATAGACCAAAACATGAATTTTCATGATCCTCTGGAGAATTTTAAAGCAGTGCTTGAGATTATTTTATGAATTCCCAAAAAGAGAAAGTTTATGTTTGTAAACTAATCTGTTCCTCTGGGTGTGACACCCTTTGATTGCATTAAATTTAGCCAAGGGGACTTTGATTAGATTACTTGATAAGATCACTTTAGGGCTTTATGATTAGACTACGTCAGGGAGGCGTGATCAGGTTGAATCTCCACATCCTTGCTGGGTCTGATATAAATGAACACTCATTCAGACACAGGAAGAGAGAGCTCTGTCATTTTTTGATCCTTCCATGTGACAGAAAGGAGAAGACTCAAACTGCTGAGACCCCAGGGAGAGATGAGCCATTTGCCTGATAGCTTACAGCTGAGCAGCCAAGACTGCTGTAGGAGGCCCGGAAAGAAACAAGCCCTATGCCAGGAGAGAGAGGCTACAGGGTCACAAAAGCACACAGCCTCAAGAGGCTGGACACAGAGCTTGAGAAGAAAGTGTGAGCCTGGAGGGGAAGGCTGAAACCTGGGCAGAGATGGCCCACTATCTTGCTTCAACACGTAGTTGCTGACTTTGCTGAGAAAGCACCTCTTATGGTGCCTGGCGTTGGACTTTTCATGGCCTTGGAACTGTATACCTTTACCCCAAATAAACCCCCTTTATAAAAGCCAACACATCTCTGGTAATTTGCATCGGCACCCCTTTGGCAAGCCAAAAGGTATGGCTACAGCAATCTTCTTTGTTTTTGCTCACCTGACTTAACTCTTCCAGGTTTGCAAAAAGTCTCCATAAATCCACATCCAAGAAGTACTCATGATTTTGTAGATATTTTAAAGTATTCATAAAGATCTTTAAAAAAAAAAAAAAGCATATTACTTTCTGTTTTCTAGTTTTAAATAAATGCACATTACTTTCTGTTTTTTTTTATTTTATTTTGAAGCCTGCCTTTTTAAATAACACTAGACATAAACCTCTTATGTATAACTTTCTAAGAGAAATCCAGAATTCAGAATTCTCACATTTTAACAATTTTGCTAAATACAAAGGATGACATTTAAACTTCAGAAAACAGATTGGAAGTGTGCTTTTCAGTATGAAGTTGTTGCATATGTGATTCCTACCAACTTTCCTGTTGAAAAATAACCTGTTCAAATGGGCTTTCTCTGCCAGCAGTACCAATGAAATCCCAAAGGGTCTCTTCTTTCTGAAAACATAACTTGATAGCAAAACAACATTTATGCTGTGTTCTCATTTATTCCTTTCTCTGCAAAAGACCCAAATGTCCCTACTTTCAAGGAATTAAAATGAGAGAATTAATGAGTTAATATCTAATAAGTAGTAAAATGTTTAGATTTAGAAAAAGGTGCTAAATATTAATGAAACATTAAGGGACAATTTGTGTTATTATTGATTTAATGCTCTCACACAATAGGAGAAATATTGTGTAGCAAGTCAAAAAGGAAGAACTACAATCCTCACTAACAAAAATTCTGCTCTTACTCTATAAACTAAGGCAAGAATATATATGTATGTATGGTAGGAAGCATTCAAAGGGACTGATAATTTCAAAAGTTTTAGTGTGAAAAGACTGATCTTGAGACCACTAATCTTCTCCAATTTCCAGTTTCATATTATTTACTTAGAACAGCGATTCTTGAACTGACATCAGGATTACCTGGAGGACTTGTAAAACCAGAGGTTTCTGGGCCCCCACCCCAGGAGTTTCTTATTCGGTAGGTCTATAATGGTATCTGAGAATGTGTCTTTCTAACAATTTCCCAAGGGCCCTCATGCTGCTGGTCTAGGGACCACACTTGAAGAACCACTAACTTAGAGCCTCCCAAATCCATATATTATTAGTTGTCCAGAAATCTGTAGAAATATAAGCGCTTAAAATATATAATTTTAAGGAACAGAACTCATCACTATAGATAAATTGGGAAAATTTAGATGAAATATTCCTATTCCTCTGGCTATAAGATTCTTTGCTTTATGGAACATATTGTCTTTTACATATTGAGTTCTTCAGCATATTTATTTGACTATTTAAGAATTCAATTTACAAGCTTCTTTGGGAAACTCATATTGATTGCATAAAGGAAAGTTCATGTATATGCCAAAGATACCTGGACATTTGAGAATAAATCAACTCAGATTGATCTTTTCTTAAACAAAAATGCTATTTTTAAAAGCCTATGCAGGTTACAGAGGGATAGAAAGTTTTGTGTTGTTTATTAAGGCAAGGGAGGCAGGATAGCTCAGACAGTCCTCTGGAATGAACTTTTATTGGTTACTTCCCAGCTTCAATGCTCCTCTTCCCCTTGCCTCACAGCATCCTTGTTTTCTCCTCGGTATCTGCTGGTTTTTCACCTCAGTATCCATGTTTCCCCACCCAGCACCTGTGCCCTGTGGGAAGCTGACCTCACACCCAGGAACGGGCCTTGATTGCTTTGAGCCAATCAGTACATTCCATGCTTAGCCAGAGCAATTGGTTCAGGGGTGGGCATGTGACTTAAGCCAGTCAATTGGAATGAATCTCAAGACTTTTGCAATGAATGCTGAGAAGACATCCCCTGCCTGTCTGCATGGGCTCAAGGTCAGCAGGCATTTTGTGACTTCATGGTAAGCCAGCCATGGGATAAGGCTGATGCCATGAAAGGCGAGGTTGAGAGATAGAAAGAAATTTTATCCTTGGTTTTGAGCCCCTTGATCAAACCATCCTTGTATTCTCTTCTAGCTCTGGATTTTACAGTCACATGGGCCAATAAAATCCCTTATCATTTAAGCTAGTCTTTTGCTACTTCCTCCTGGAAACATCCTAACATACAGACTTTAAGTTTCAATTTTTTTCATAGCGTTTCTTTGTGGTTTAAATTTCATTGGTAAACACTTAGGATTATGACTAACAATAAATATTACTTAAAGAAAATAACTGACCTTTGTATAGCACTTGACAGATTACATAGTTAGCAAATTTGAGCCTCATAACTATCTGATGAGGTAGCCAGAGATGTTATTGTTATCCCCCTTTTATAGCTTAGGATAGAGGTAATCAAATTTCAGCCCATGGGCTAAATCTGGCCAGCAAACTGTTTTTGTAAATAAAGTTTTATTGAACATAGCCATTCACATTCATTTGTGTACTGTCTATGGCTGCTTTCACTATGCAACAGAAGAACTGAGTAGTGGCAATAGAGACTGTATGGCTTGCAAGGCCTAAAATATTTACTATCTGGCCCTTTACAGGAAAAAGTGTGCAGAACTCTGGTCTAGGAACCAGAGGCCTAGACTTTCCTAATGGCACAAAGCATGTTGTCAGAAGTGGATCTGGGACTTGACCTCAGGTCTCCCAACTCAGTGCCTTTTCCCTGAGGAAGACAGTAACCTGGATTCCAAGGTGCCTATGGGCAGAGGCAACCTTGGGAGCAAAATGGCCCATCCTCTCCTGCGGTCTGGAAAGAAAGCTATCTTCTTCCCTCCCTTGTGCCCCGTGGTTCTTTTACAAGGAGTTCTTTGCTCAGAGCCTCACCAGATCAGGGCTGCAGCATGGCACCCTCAGCGTTGTGCGCCCTTCACAGAGAAGACACCCTGAATACATCATACACTTAAACTGCACCACATTACATGTGAATGGTAGCCCTGGTAATCTGTACTCAGGGCCCTGTAACAATGTAATGCCCTAAAGCATTAGCCTGGCATTGGTCATGAAGGAGTGAGAAGCCTAAAAGAGGAAGCTGCCCAAAGATGGAGCAGGCTGCTGTTGTGGTGGCTGTGAGCTCTGTGACATGAGGACTGTGTAAACACAGGGTGAGAGGAAGGCAGACAGGACTGGACACCAGATGGGGGCCGGACTATTTACTTAGAAGATCTCACCCAATACTGAGAGGTTATGTTTGAGAAAGGAATGAAGAGACAGCAAAGTAGTAGATAAACAAAAATAAACAAATAAAACTTTCTTAAAGAGCCTCTGAAAAGGGGAAGGGGAACTAACTTTCTTTGTTTAACATGGAAGAGGAAAACAAGTCCCTAAAGAATCAAATTCATATTTTTCATTTACTGCAAAAACTTGAAGCCAGCATTACCATCTTCAGAACTAATAAATGGTCCAAAAAATAAGTGCATTCACTCGTGAAAAGTTCCCACACGGCCTCTTGCTGCTTTCTGCAGTCTAACTGATGGGTAGGACGTTTTTGATATGTTTCCATGACTTCGTTCCAGGTCTTATCCTGCGCATGGGGAGAAAAAAAGAGAACAGAGCATTTCCACCCTGATGGGTTGAGCCGTGGCTTTTTGCTTTGGCTGGCATTACAGCAGCAAGAGCAATTCCCAAACACGTGATTTCCTGCTGCTTGCCCCAGGGCAAACGACCCAACCCTCAGCTTCTCTCTCTACGGCTCTGGGATGCCAATACCCTCCCGGTACAAAGCATGGCAATGAGTGACATATGCTATTTTTAGTACAAAATGAAAAGGAATCCAAAGGCATGTTCTTTTAAATTATGCTTGAGAAGACCACGAGCCCTTTTAAAGTTTATTGCTAAAAGTAACTCTCAAAGAACCCTGAGGCCAGAATTAGAAATTTTGATTTCAAGTTCCACTGCAAAAGCTTCTTGAAATCAACTCCTGAAGAATCATGAAATAAGAACTTAGAGCTTAAAGAGACCCTTAGAAACTGTCTTATCAAAAACAATTTATTTTTCAGATGGGAAATTAAGGCCTAGAAAGGTGAATAGTAGTAACAACGATTAACATTTGTAGAGGGTTCACAGGCTACGAAGAGACTTATTTAAGGGAAAATGACTTTCCTGAGGTAACAGGGTGCAGTAGAGCAAGTCCTGCCCTCCCAGCCCTCTGCATCTTGCTGTCATTAGAACAAGGCAATAATCTGAAATAACAACTGAAAACATAAAAGAAAGAAAAAAAGCCATGCCACACACGAGATACCTTAAGGCTGTGGAACTCATAGCCTCTGAAGTCCATAATCCTCACAGCAGAAAGGCAGGTTTCCAGATCAGATATATGTTTGTGCTTGTCTTTGCCCTGCTTAGGGAACAGGAATTCTTTAATGACACGACTTTGGCAGCCTCAGCATCTTTAATTCATTCTTTAACATTTGTGAGAACAGATCACATATTTTGTCTTTAAGCTACTAAGAGTTTCAAAGGCATTTCAGAGCCACAGTCTGACCCAAGGGACAATAGAATGTCAGATCTGGAGGAGGGAAGCTCAAACCTCTCTTTTCACGAATGAAGAAAATCCAAAGCACAGAACGGTCATACAGCAAATAGATGGACTCCAAGTCCAGTGACCCCATAGCTGGGATGGTATAACCTCCTTCATAGTTTTACCTTTTCCAAGCTCTCGGATATACACAGGACTTTAGCATCAGAGGGTGCCTTGGAGTGTATTTAGTTCAACCCCTCATTTAGCAAACGGCCAAATGAATTCCAGAGTTTTAAACATAACTCCACATAATTCTTTGCTAACGAATACCAGAATATGCTAGAAACTCTAGTTTCCTTAGAATGGAACAACCCACTTATTATTGTTAAAATTTTTATTTTTAATCATTTTATATTTAATAATATTTCAGATTACAAAGTAATACGTGATTATTGCAAAAAAAAAAAAAAAAGTGGGAAACAAAGAAAAATGCAAAGAAAATGAAAGCTACCCATTATGCCTATGCTCAGATAACCAAGGAAAACATTTTCTTACTTTATTCATAATTAATTTTTAAATGGTGCCATAGTTACATATCCTTTTGTAAGTTGCTTTTTCATTTATTATGTCATGAGCACTTTATTTTTGCTTCATTCAATATTCTGTTGCAACATCACAAATTAACCACTTTAGGAGTTCATTTTACCAACCATCCCAGGAAGAAGTTGTCAAATAATGTGTGAGCCTTTAGAAAGTCAACTTGGCTGCATTTCAAATGCATCTTTATTAAGAATAAATTTTTAACTCGTTTTATTGCCTCGGGGTGCACGATGCTGGCATGGCACTAAGCAGTTTGGTGGAAGTTCATTAACTTTATGTTAAAGTGTGAGAGAAGGCACAGGTTATCTGCTGTTGTGGGTAGGGGTTTCCCTGTGTGTCTGAAAGGAGACCCTATAATAGTTTCAGAATGCCCTAAAGGGACAGCAATGAGGCTGTGGTTGGTTTCTCTGGTAGGGTTAGAGTTTTGAAAGAAGAAACCCATTGTAAACTCATTAGCTTCCTTCCACAGTGGCAAAAGAATCTTGGAGCCGGTTGGAGACCTCCTACAGCAATTGGGACATATGCCTTTTGTTGATGTTTGAAACCATAGTGACTGCATGTTGTGGAAATAAAAAAAATCAACTGCATGTTGGAAAAGAGACAAGCTGAGACAATGGAAACAGTGCTGGAGTTGTAGGAAAGTGGGCACCGGTCAGTATATATATACAAAAAAATTTTATATTTTGAACATTTTTAAGTGTATTTTTCACTTGTGTTAAATACACTCACAGTGTTGTGCTACCATCACTACCACCCATTACCAAGCTTTTTCATGACCAGGTGCATGTCTTGAAGAGCATTTATGTGGCTTTCCATGTACTTGACCAAACTTCTGGCCAAAGCACGCTTGGTGGATCTGTCAGTGAGAAGGGAGGGGGCATTACTCTTGGCTGACACATTAACTCTTAGAATCACAGATCCAGTTAGTGCCTTTTCCTTTCACCAGGGTGGCATTGGTTCAGAGAGGAAGTGAGAAGTATTTAAAGAATATTTGAGAAGTTTTGGGGAATGAAAAAAAAAAAGTGATAAGCTAAGGTTAAGGCAGGATCTCCAACTTAGAAACTGCAAGGTGTGTGGAATGGGAATTTGCAGTAGGCACTGGTGACATGGAACTGGAATGTAATTGAAGATTAAGATGGAATAAATACATTTTGGAGTGACTCAATCGGTGAGAACAGACCAGGTCTTTGAGAATGTTGATGAGAGAAAGGAATGTGAAGTATCCAAGTCTGGTTAGGGGGAGCATCACAGTTGGAGGAGCAGTGTGGTGTAATGGCTAAAACAGAGTCAGACTGTCCAGATGTGCCAGGGATGAGTCCATGCTCTGCTGATTATGAGCTGTGTGACCCTGGGCAAGTTATTTAACCTCTCTGAACCCCAGTTTCCCCATCAGTAAAATGGGGATAATAATGTTAGCTACCTCATTAGGTTGTTTTTGAGAATTAATGAGTTAACATGTGTAAACCATGACATATGTAAACAGAAACACATGGAAACTGAAACAGTGCCTGGCAACATGGTAAACATTATATGTGTTTGCTTTAATTACTAATGTTATTATTAGTAGTTGGGAAGGAAGAAAGGAAGGCAGGCAGGCACAGGAAAAATCTCTAACAGACTAGGAAAATACATTACAACTTGGAAGTGTGTTATGTTGATGTGGATGAATGTTTATATAGATATGAATTACTTGGTAAATAGGGCCAGCTGGATGAAGGAAGGAAGTAGAAGTATTGATTTTAAGGGGACCAGGTAGCATGTCCTTGTGAAAGTGAAGCTTTAAGAATCAAATTTCTCCTCTTAATGTTGCTGAAAACATCTTGTCATTCCACAAATTATTCTAAAATCTTTGTGCATCGCTACCGCTGCTCCCTCAAATTGTGCATGCCATTTAGCACATTTTTTTCCCTCCAATTTACAGGTTGCTCCCACCTTTTCAGCTGTGGGCTGATAGTGGACATTTTGGCATCCTGAACTTCTAGCCTAGTGCTAGAAGGAACAAGTTGCTTCTCTATGGAGAAAAATGGATCGATCACTGCACCTTGTAGAAGTACCTCTTCCTCAGATAAGTCCTTCCCTTCTGAAAGCACATCCTATCTATAGGAGGAAGAAGCCTGGGTGAGGCTGCGTGGCAGACCCCCATCTCAGACCTGCTGGGAAAACAGAGCACATCCCTAAAGAGCAGCCAAGTGATCATGATTGTTATGGGTTGAACTGTGACCCCTCAAAAGATGTGTTCAAGTCTGAAGCCCCAGTGCCCTAAGTGTGACCCTATTTGAAAATAGGGTCTTTGAAGATGTGATTAGTTAATATGAGGTCAAACTGGATTAGGATGGACCCCAATCTAACACAACTGGTATCCTTATAAGAAGGAGGAGATTTGGACACACACAGGCCAAGAGAAGAAGGCCATATGATGCTGGAGGCAGAGACTGAAGTGCTGCAGCTGCAAGCCAGGGGATGCCAAGGACTGCCGGCAACCAGTGGAAGCTAGAAGAGGTAAAGAAGGTTCTTCCCTGCACGTTTCAGAGCGATCATGGCAACACTTGCCAACACTTTGGTATTGGACTTCTGGATAAAACTGTGGGTAATAAATTTCTGTTGTCTTAAAGCACCCAGTTTGTTGTACTCTTTTATGGCAGCCTTGGGGAGCTAAGACAGTAACTGATGCTTGACGGCAGTGGTGACAATGGTGTGGTAATTTTACTAATAGTTTACCACTTGCAGCTTGTAATGGTTAGACTACATGCCATACAAGCTTTTAATTCTTGGAAAAAGAATGTGAAAGTCACTCAAAAACGTGGTTATGAGAAGA
Source organism: Tolypeutes matacus (assembly GCA_026826555.1). NCBI lineage: Eukaryota > Metazoa > Chordata > Mammalia > Cingulata > Chlamyphoridae > Tolypeutes > Tolypeutes matacus. Next base: position 25,565,187 of record JAKSZT010036119.1, on the reverse strand, counting down.
AGTTGTTTTCCAAACCCTAATTAAGAATACTACTACTAATAATTATGACCAATATTGATGGCATGTTTACGATGTGCCAGGCTCTGGAAAGTGTTCCACATGTATTATTTTATTTACTCTTCACAATCGTCCTGTGAGGCTAACTCTATTATCACCGCCTTTTAGACAGAAGGGACCTGAAGCTGAGGGAAGTTAACTCATTTGGTCAAGGTCACACAGTAGGAAGTGGTGCAGCTGGGACTGGAACATTGGGGGCTTTTAATTGAGCTAGTGGACTTAAAAAAAAAAAATCAGTGCGTGTGTTCACAGAACCTCCAAGGCAGATGTGAACAACTAATAAACTGATCCAAAAGGCCGTGTGGGCAGATTTTTAACAGAACAAGGGGTCGTGCTGCTGCTGCTGGTAGTAATGGGTAGGTACTGTAGTTGTCTACTGTCAGAATGCACAGTGAGTCCTTTCCCTTCTTCCAAAAACAGGAGATAGGGGTCAGGTTGTGGTCACTAACCTCCCTCACTCTACCTACAACATGCCAGCAGAGAAGTCTTGACTGTGGCTGACCCTTGTTCTGGGCAATAAAGAACTAGGGATCATTGGTTTAGATTTATAACTCTTCAATAGCAATAAAACAAAGAATCAATAAAAACAACAACAACAACAAAAAAAAACACAACCTAGGACTAATCTAACCAGCTCTCCCAGAAATAGAAATGTATTTGTGGAATCTGTTCCTGTAATATCTCATTAATTTTTCAATGTTTCCAATATGCACGATGTTGCCTGCAAACTGGGGCATTTGCTTATGCAAGTTTGCTTCATCAAGTGAGCGCTTTCTAAGCTGTACCAAGTGATAAATTTAGAGCTGTAAAGCATCATAATATTAGGATTGTTTTGTTTCTTTGCAGAGCTCATTAACCACTGGCAATTAGCACTGTTTTGTGCACAAAATGGCACCATTTGGCATGTTCTGTAGCCAATACTAAGGACTTGATGATATCATTTAAATTTCACTTGCCATCTGCATTTATTCAGATAGAAGCAGAACATAGAGGCTCCTCACTCATTTCTTACTTTTTTAGCTACAGGAGGCTTAATTAAACTAAAAACGACATTGTACAGTACTCACCACTCCTCTCTTGGAGAAAGGCCATCTTGGCTTTTTGGACTCTGGTGGGTGAAATTAAAAAATATATATTATTACTTAGAATAACTAGTGACAGATCATTGAAGCGCTTTATAAAGCCTGCTTTTTAAAATGAGCCAGACAGAACTTGTCCTGCTTTAAATCTCTATCTCTTGAGAATGCACAGAATGAATAGTTATATTTAGGCAGATGAGTGAAAGAAGCAATGTTGTAACCTAAAGGCTGGTGTTCTATTGCTGCCTTAAGGTGATATTTGGTCTGTTTCTTTAGAGTATTGTTTAACCTCCTTTCCGCTATCCCTTGACAGAAATCCATCAATAGTGATAAAGATGTTGAATAATTCATTTAAGACAGAATCATAGGTCTTAGGGGCTGAAAGGACTGGTCTTTCATTTTCACCCTGTCCTACTATACATAACTCATCCAATCATATGCAAATTTAATAGTCTCAGATTGTATCAACCCAATAATCCCCAGGTGTGGGCAGACAAGAGTTTGAAGCAGGGAAACATCAAGGCATGTCACCAGTCTTTATGCTGGGGATTATTTTAGCTATTGGACTATTCAGGTAGTCTTTAGGAGTTACTCTGGGCTGAGAAGGAAGTCATTATTCAATCACATAGTTTTTGATGATCAGGAAAGTAAAGAGTTTAGATTCTGGCCCCTTGATTTTTACGTCGGTTGCATCAATTTGTAATGCTACCCAGAAAAAGCTGGAAGTAGTCTCTTGGGATTAGGTGAGATGTTCTGACCACTCACTATACAAAATGGGAGCTCTATAGGTCTAGTTCTCTTTCTAATCAAATTCAACAGGACACTTTGCATAATGCTTTGGAAGAAAGCAATTACCTGAATAGCATTTACTACAAAGAATGTGCTTATGGAACTTCTCCTACTGTAGCCCTGTCCAGCTGATTATCCTCTCACTCATTCTGATCATCTTATTGATTTTTATAAAGGGGAGATTAGGTGGACTCTCTCTTAGGGACAAATCAGCTCCCCCATTCCAGCCTGGCATTTAAGAGCTCTTAGCCCTCAAACGTCCATGGTAAATTATTCTGTTCAAATTGAATTGCTCTAATTGTGGTCTCTGGTCCTTAGCAAATCTCTCTCCTCTGCTTTTCTAACTTTGTGGTTAACTTTAGGGCCTTGGGAAAGCTTCACATATATTCAGGGGAAGATCTAAATGAGTTGGTATTGAATCCATGATGTTTCAATATCTGTATTAAGTTTTGCTGAATCAGAATCTCTTTTTTAAGAATAGCTCTAGGTGATTCACATGCACATCAAAGCTTAAGAAGCACTTTTTTAGGCCATGATTTTGGTTTATGTGAACTATACTCTAAACTCATTGAGAAGAGTGGATGGGAGATAGGGTAGAGAAATGTTGCGTATTTTTTACTGTGTGGTATCTACCATGACCTTAAACATACCACAACTCAACAAAGAACAACTAATGTGATTTAGAAATATCATAGAGCAATTTCGACCTAGTTCCTTAGCATATTCCTTCTTAAACTTCAGTATGCATCAGAATCACCTGGAGGGTTTGCAAAAAAATAAAAACCCAGATTACTGGGCCCCACCCACAGAGCTTCTGATTCAGTAGGTCTAAGGGAGCACCCCAGGATTTCAGTTTCTGACAAGTTCCCAGGTGATGCAGAAGGGATTGACCTGGGACAAGTCTTCGGGGACCACTACTCTAGCTGTTATCTGGCTTAGAGCAATTGTTAAGCATCATGAAATGCGAGTAAGAATTAAGTTGAGTTTGGAACTGGCTCTAATTTCTAGGGGCGTACCCTTGAGCAGATCACTGAAACTCTCTTGGTTTGTTCGTTAGGATTGTTATAAGTATCACATGAGACAGTAGCAGTGAAAGGGATTTATAAGGAATGGAGAGCTCTGTACACAAGTTGGTTCCACACACTGTAGATGACAGCCACACACACGTGGTGGTTAACACAGGCTGGTGGAAAGGGCACTGGCCCAGCAGTCAGGACCCTGATTCCATTCCTCTGACACAAACCAGCTGATCCCACAGGCAGGTGATTCCTCATTTTTGGGTCTCACTTTGCACATTTGTGAGTGAGTAATGAGTCCAGTTTGGTGGTTTCCAAGCTGTGTAGCCAAGTGTCCTAAGCTTTTGGGAATGCCTTGGAGATGAGTTTTGAGGACCCACCCCAGCTTCAAGCATTGTAGCTCCACTTGTATCTGTTTTATAGACTGGATTTACAGGTAAGAGTTCTTTTGTAAAAATGGCTCTGCTAAGAACAAAACCAGTTTAAAAACCACTGGGATGGATAATCTTTGAGTCCCTTTTAGCTCCCAAGGGCTTTGATTTGCCTACCCTCAGAAACATGGGGATGCACTCTGAATACCACAATTGTTCTTTTCTTTCACAACTGAAAGGAAGATGCAGAAGATTCACCCCTAAGGCCACCTCTCTCCATCAGGCACTAAGCTACCACTGGCACTCAGCCTCCACATGGCACACCCTGGCCAGAAGGCACCAGGGTGAGGCTGAAGCCCAGGGAGGGGAGATAAACCTAATAGGAATGACAGAGGTGCTGCCCACCAGCCCTGACAGCACATTTGCTCCAAGACAGTCACCATCATTGGCACACCTGCACCAAGTCCTGGAGCTGGGGGGAAGTTATTGGAAAAGAGGACATTTTGAGGGAGATATTTATGCAGATGGGTGAATGAAGCAATGTTACAATCTAAAGGTTGGTGTTTTACTGCTGCCTTAAGGTAATATTGGCCTGTTTCTTTACTAGAGTATCCTCTAGGCTCTTTTCTCCCATTACTTGGGGGGAGAGACCAACAAATGGTGATAAAGATGCTGAGTAAATCATTTTAGACAATCATAGGACTTCGGGGCTCAAAAGACTATTTTTACACCGTCCTACCATAAAGCATCCCAATCATATGCAAGTTTAATAGACTGACAAAACTTGAGACTTGGAGATTGCATCAGTCCAGTATTCATCTTTGTAAATGGAATGCCCAATACAAATACTGGCATTCAACTGGTTCCAGTATTTGATGGCTAGTGTCTGTTCTAATTTGTCAGACATCTGTTCCGATGGGTCATTGCATGTGTTCCACTAGTTATTAAATATTTTGGAACTACCCCTGTTTATTGCATGACTGCCCCACAAAAGGCATCCAATGAAAGTATGTTGAATGAACAGTACCTGAATTCAGCAGCAGAAGTGGGTGGTACAAGTAATCAGCAGCCCCAGCTGACACCAGAAGGTCTCCAGGGAACACCTCAAGTCCAGGTAGGTTCAGCACCACAGAACTCCGCCTGTGCTCATAGAACCTGTGCTCAAGAGACAAAGGGAGAGAGCTCAGAGCTGGGGCACAGGCAGTTGTTTCCTCCAGATCACAGCTGGTCATTTGGAAGTGGCTGCTAGCTCCCTGGTACCTGCTCTCTGGAGGGGGGAGACTTGGAGGCCACTCCCGGCTCCAGGCTCAGGGGTCCATGGTGATACATGCCCTCTACATTTACTCGCCACCTGTTTGAGCTTTAATTGCCACTTATGATTTTGCCTAATCCAAAGCAGAAGAGCTCATCTAGAGAGGTCAACGCAAATGCACCCTACTTGTTCTAACTCAGCAGAATCCTAGAAGGAAGACCTAAGATGCAAAAGTCTTTGTTAGTTGCGCACTTCACCTCAGAGGAGAGCAGGGTGCGTGGGTGTGGCCACCGGCACCTCTAGTGTTCTGAGGTTGGGTGTTTAAAGTCAGCACTTTAATTTTTCCCAGAGACAAATGAGGGAAATATTATCGGAGAAGCTTAAAAAAATAGGTAGCTAAACCTTCTCCTTTCCTCTACCCCATTTCACGAAACTTCCTGTTGATTGTTCACAAAATAAATGGATGAATACCAGAGCCATTAAGGAGCAGTTCCAAAGGCACTGGGCATTTGCTCAGGGATCTCTAAGCAGATGCCTGGAGCCCTGTTAGTCTCCCTAGCCCTTTCCTTCTCCTGATCCTTCAACTTTTCTATCTTCCTACCGTTCACGTCCCACCATGCTGTGAAGCCAAGTCCCATGGTTCTACATGAGTGACAGCCTTTCTGCCCGCACTTTCACCTCTTGCCTCATAACTGTGCATTCTTGGATCTCATTCACTCCTTGTTGTCAATGTGCCTGGTAGGAGGACCCTGGTCATGCCCTATCAGGCCCATCATGCTGCTGACCAAACCTGGTCATTGGCATTCCCTGTGAAATTTATTATACGCACTTATGCCCAGGCCCCATCCTTGGAGATTCTGATTCAGTAGCTCTGAGGCTGGGTGTCTGCACCTAGAGTTTTATCAGGCTCCCTAGATGCTCACCAGAGTTGAAGAACAATTGCTTTTGATGTTACAGTTACCTTGATATAGGCCTTTCCTACCTATAGGCTTTAAAGATTATTTTAGATTTTCAACCTTGGGCTTAAAAACTTTTCCAGATCATTTTACTTATGAATGGTAGAAAGAGTTGTCTAGGAATTTCTAAAATTAATGAATACTATATTTCATACGTTCCATTAAAATGTCTGAAGTAGGGCTGGTTTGGACTCTGTGGATAGTAGTTGTAGGCATAAAAGACCTTACAAAGGGGGAGCAGAGGTTGCTCAAGCCATTGGGCCCCTCCCTCCCACATGGGACGTCCTGGGTTCGGTTCCCGATGCCTCCTAAAAAGACAATGAGCACACAACAAACAGACACACAGAGCAGACAGTGAGCGCAAAACAACGGCGCAGGGGGAGAAGTAAATAAATAAAAATAAATCTTAAAAAAAAAAAAAAATGACCTTATAAAGGATCCTGGAAATGTATAATGAGTATGTGAGATTTGGTAGTTATGGGCATGGAGGGGGCTGAACCAGATGGAGATTGGAAAAATCACAATAATTTGAATGAGAAATGTAACCTAAGCAAACTTTGGCAGAAAATCTTACTCTTTTGAGCTTGAGCTTTAGATGTTACACTAATTGATAAGAATCATGAGTTTAGTAGTTTCCTAAAATTCTATAAGCTGTCTTTATATTCTCTGGAGACCTCGGGGAGGGATAAATTCTGGTGGCGTAGAAGGATTAGTTTTCCCTGGCCACCACTATAGGGTGTCTTGTATGTTTCTCTTTGGCACTTCTGTAGTACTCTGGAGTGGTGGTTAAGGAGGTGGGATTAGATTGCCTTATTTTAATCCAAGCTGTGTGACCTTGAGTAAGTTAAATAACCTCTCTGGCCCTTACTTTGCTGTTTGTGAAATGTAGACAATAATAATATCTGCTTATTGTGTGGGGATTAACTATGTCAATCAATACAAAGCCCTTAGTGTCTGGAACTTACTATGCTGTCAAGAAAAGCTATCATGTTGATTATTGAATATACTACAATATAATTTTTTTAATGTTTCTATTTCTTTTACTAGACTCCCAGTTCCTTAAGTGCAAGAAACATTCCTGTTGTCATTTAGGTTAGTAGGTGCTAACTTGCTACTCAATCATTGCTATTGAGCACAAGTGAATCAAATAAGCCTCTAGTGTCATCTTCTTGCATGGAAATATCTTATTTTATAATATAATTTTGCAGGTTCATGTCCCTATCTTACCTTAATACCCCAAGCCCATAGATTCAGTTCTAAATCCTTGTGTTTAGTAAGGGCTCCATAAAAATTTGTCAAGTACATGGAACAATAACGAAGCTTTCACACACCCAGAGTCATCACTGTTGTCTCCTGGCATGAACTCCTGCAGAATTTATACTTGAGCAATATCAAGCTGCTTTCTGTTCTTTCAGCTTCTCTGCACTTCATGCCTCAATTCCTTGGCACAGGTAGTTCCCATCTGCCTTACTGTCTCCATTTTTTTTCTGCCCGGCAAACTCGTATTCATTTGTAAATTCCAGCTTAGATAATCTTACTTCAGAAAGCCTTTTCCGATTTACTCAGGTCAAGCCAACTCTGTCTCTCTCCCTCCTTTGTCCACAACTGGTCTCTTTACTCCATAATCATTCCACTGAAGGTCTGTTCTGTGTCTTGTATATCATAGAATCTAAGCACCTAGCATGAAGCCTTATAAAGAGTGGTATTTAAACAAGTTTCTTGGATAAATAGCATGATATAGCTCAGGCCTCAAATGAATTTGTCTTTCCATTCTGGATCATGAAAGAATAATTATACATATACAAAAGAAAAATGCAAATTGAGTCTTCCTACCCATTAGTGGGGGTTAAATTATCCCTATCCATTTCTTCCCTGTGCTGGGTACCTTCTGAAAGATGGCATCTGTTTGGGAGCATGGAGCTAAGTTCTGGAGTTTAATTTGCAAATACAGAGCAGAGAGAAGACAACTGGCTTACATGGGGCTTGACCTTGGCTTTGTTGCCTTGACATTCAGAGCCCAGTGATGCCTATCCTGGGGAGATGGGCATTCTCCTGGAAGGGCATAAGAGAATCTCTGCAGACATGAAATTGTTATGTTTATCAGAAGAGGGCATGGATCAATAAGACTATCAAGAACCATAGTGTAAGGATACAGAGACAAAGGCAAACAATAAGAAAGAACATCTGCACCCAATTCATTGGCATGAATTGGTGCCAATGTTCTCCTGTGTTACCCATCCCTGGCAGTGGACTAGATTTCTGACCCACATCTAGTCTGTGTGAGCTAGGGTTGCTCAGATCTTTTGGTTAGTGATTGCAAGAAGTTACAATAAATTCAGATTTCTTTATAAGTTAGGTCTCATGGGTGGGTTCCAAATTGGAACTAATCTTTGTGGTTCCAAATATTAGGATTGCTTCTTATGAAACCTGGCATGCATGCAGGATCACTATGCCCATCATCTGGACTGATGATCCAATGCAAGGTGATCATTGTATTGAGTTTAGAATTCTATATCCCCTTCCCCATAACAAAATGGTATCTTTGTGGGGTGGTGGCATCCTGTGAGAGGAGGGTAGGGAAAAGTATTTTTTGAAATCTGATTTCCTCACAGGGAGATTCAGCTAAGAAATGAGCTAATAATAAATGCAACATTTGAGGATGTGACTGGCAAACCAGTCTCGCCATGTAAGTACAGTACGACTTTATGTTGCCCTTCATTTGTTTGGAAAAACACAAGTAAACATTCTTGGCAACACATTCTGTTTTGCTGCTTGGCTATCCTGGTCGTTTGCTACAGGACAAAGTCCTGGACCCAGGAGGTTTTTTAAGTGGGTGCCTCATCCAGACTTGGCAGCTCCCTCGGGCTTGGCGGCCCCGGCGCTCTCACTCACATGCCCAAACACAGCCACACTTTCACTAACCCTGAGTTGCGTTGCCCCAGGCCGGTCAGGTCCGAAGGGACTAGTCCCATGGTAGCTGGAATAATCTCCGTGTCTCCCTTCCGGATCAGAACGTCTGCTTTTTTTTTTTTTCTGTCCTCTGCTGAAGAGCTGAAGGTCCAGGGTGTGGGTTGGTGATGGCAACAATTCAGGGAATCCTGGGAATCCTCCCCCATTGCTGACCAGGCCCTTGCAGCCACGCGTCAACACTCAGCAGTGAGGCTGCTCTCGCAGGTGGGGGCCAGAAACGCTTCTGGTGGAAATGCGTCCCTCAGCGTTTCAGCGCGGGCCCTTGGTGAGGAATCGGGTGGTCGTGGCGCATGTCATCCTAATTTAAAGTCAGCACTGACTGAGCACCTAATCTTGCTGGGCACTGGATCAAGTGCTTTACGCGCCTTATTGTACTGATGTTTTACAAGTACCCTATGAAGTGAAAATTACTGTCATTCTAGAGCCGAGGAAACCGAGGCTTAGAGGGATGGATAAGGAACTCATCTCAGGTTGCAACTTTAGTGAAGGACAGAGCCAGATTTCAAATATGTGGGTCTGCCTCCAAAAAGATTTGTAAACATAAAGAAAAGAAAAAGATACTTCAAAATACTTCAAAGCACACACATGGTATTTAAAGTGGATGTAATTATAGTTACTATGTTAGATCAAAGAGCAGGTGTAGAAGATTGAATGGTGGGCCTCCAAAAAAACGTCCACCTCCTAAGCCCTGGAACCTGGGAATGTGACTTTAATTGTCAAAGGGGTCTTTGCAGATATAACTAAGTTAAAGATCTCAAGGTGAAGTCATTGTGGATCATCTGGGGGAAACCCTAAATCCAATGTGTCCTCATAAGAGACACATAGAGCAGAGACAGGGAGAAGCAGGAGAAGGCAATGGAAAGATGGAGGCTGAGATTGGAATGATGCAGCTGCAAGCCACGACACCCCCGGCATCACCAGAAGCTGGAAGAGGCAAGCGCGGATTCTCCCCTAGAGCCATCAGTGGGAGTGCTACCCTGCTGGCACCTTGATTTTGGATTTCTGGCCTCCAGAACTGTAGAGAATGCAGTTGGTTTAAGCCACCTAGTGTGGGAGGTACTTTGTTATAGCAGCCCTAGAAAACTAATACAGGGAGCAATATATAATTTAGTGGCAAAGGCACTTGATTTATAGGCCTGACTCCCAACTCTGGCCTTCATTATGTTTGGCCTTGGTATATTGTTTCTTTGAGACTCAGTTTCCTTATGTAGAAAAGGAGAGTGGCCAGGGACCCCCATTCTCTCTCTCATGGGCTATGAGTCCAGGGTTTAGGAGCCTTGTTCTCATTTTCCCCCTGGCTGGCCAGTGGGTGGAGGCAGTTATAAGTGGTGACCTTTATCTTGGCAGAAATATTTGAGGAAGAAGAATTTGAAGCTCATTCCTTTAGTAATATGACTAATTCATCATTTACATTTTCTACAGATTCTTTCTCTTCAGTGGAGTCAAAGACGACTGGCCTTTAATTCCTAGGTGCAAGTTTTAAGGAAAAATAATGAAAAATCCTGGGGAATATGGGAGGTGACAATTGTTCTAGAGTGATATGTGTGTTATTGAGGGCACTACAAGTTGGATAAGGCATGGTCTTAGCCTTTCCCTTGCTATGAATGTTGTCCAATCGTTGTTTATTAAGTAGACTTATCAGGCACCATTCCTCAGAAACTCTATCTCTTGTCTGATGGTAAAAGTTCATGGTAAAGATAGCCTTTTCAGCAGGCAGCTTTCCAGTAATTCTGTGACTAGGAAAGGTGTAGATGTCCTATTTTAAGAATCATAGTGTTTTACCTGATGCAAGAAATAGTATGGTGCAATTTGGAGTGTTTGCTTATAATGATGGGTTAATTACACAGGAAGAGCAAATTCAGAATCAGTAACATTCTGTTTTTTAAAAATCACTCTTCCCTTTTTTAAAATAATCAACAGAGAAATGACAACTATACTGCAAATTACTGAACTGTAGCTCTATCAAATCAGGGATATATTTTTCCTTTATGAGTACCAGAAATTTTGGGAACTTTCCTTTGAATTTTTGACTACAGTTTCTAATTCAACTTCTCTCTAAGAAGGTCTGTTTGTTGGAAATCCAGCTTAGAAGGCAGAAAGGTTGAGTAACATTTAACTCACTAAACAGAGTCCAGCACACATCCTAGTACATGGTGGCTGCTTCCTAAGTGTCAGGTGAACACATGGAAGATTCATCCCTGACACATTAGTTTGAACACAGAATAGAGACAACTCTTTGGAGCCTCATCAGTGTGGAAAACAATCATTACCCTATACTGTGACTCTTCATGCTCAGTAATATTTATTGAACACACACATGTTCAGAGCCCTAGAATAGCTGTTGACAACTGCCTTGAAGAACTCTCACAGTCTTGCTAGTCTACTATATTAGCTGGACAAGAGCCAAAATACTACCCAGTGGGATTACAGAATATGTGTCGAAATCCCTACAAACCCAAGAGTTAAGCACAAAATAATACAGAAAATAGGGGAGGCTGAAGGAGGTGGAGGGAGAAAAGAAAGTAGCTGGAGGAGAAATGAAACAAAACAAAAAGGGGACAAAATACAACTCCCCCTACCTGGCATGTCCAAACCTAAGTAATGAACCATTCAACTTCTTTCTTCCTTCCTTCCTTCCTCCCTCCCTCCCTCCCTCCCTCCCTCCCTTTCTTCCTTCCTTCCTCCCTCCCTCCCTCCCTCCCTCCCTCCCTTCCTTCCTTCCTCCCTCCCTCCCTCCCTCCCTTTCTTTCTCTCTTCTTTCCTCCCTCCCTCCCTCCCTTCCTTCCACAAATACTGATTGAGCACCTACTCTGTGCCAGGTACTGATCTAGGCACTGGGGATACAGCAGTGGATAAAAGAGATAAAACCCTTACTTTCCTGGAACTTACATTCTAGAGAGCTGATTTCACTGGAAGAGTATCACATGGCTCCTGATATGGAAGAAATCTGTCCCTCCACTCTTACCCTCCAGATATGCTCAGATTAGGAAGACTTCCCTGAGTCTGCAGTCTTCTCTTCTGAGTAATTAACTATTTACCACTGATTAGTCTCTACTTATTACCTGGGATAGAGTCTTCTTCCTCTCTATTATTTCCCAGAATTTACAATTAAATGGGTACTATTTGTATCTCCACTTCACAGAAGAGGACATGAGGTTTTGAGCTGTTGAACAACTTGCCCAAGGTCATGTGGCCAGAGGGAAATGGAGCTTGGATTCAGAACCAGGGAGCTTGACTCAGTAGCTCTCAGTACCAGGTTATGCTCCCTGCCAAGGGCAACCCTAGATAAATTCTGTTTTGAGGAAAGTTTTACTGGCATTCAGTATTCTTATCTGGTTTCTTCCTCAAGATAGACTTTCAAATACTGGTTATTTAGTTTTCAGGCTGATGTTACCCACCTCCTGATTTGAATAAATTTAAGTTTTCTCCTATTTCTTCTTAGGCACTGGAAGGTTAGTCTATATTTTCATAGAAATGTGGTATGTATATTTACCTTCTCAGCTTCAGTGCTGACTTGGAAATTAGGATACCTTTCTGTGACAACAGAATTTAAGGACGGCCAGGTGGGTCTTCTTGTCCACAAAACCTCCTCCACTTGCTTCCATGTTTAAAATTCCATCAACTCAGCCTCATTGCTTGGTTTCAAGTCTTTTATCAAAATCCAAATACATTAAGGGATAGATAAGTAACACTGTAAGACAGGCAGTCTGCCAGACTGACTTCATTTTCCCATTCTTCCTTTCCTTCAAGAAATAGTTTTGGAGGTAGACTTTAGCTGGCACTGGGTGCTAGAGATTTGAAGACAAATAAGACATGTTCTCCACTCTCAGGAAGTTTTTAATTCTGGGAGCAGATGAAGAAATGCAATATAGTGTGATGGGTACCATGATAGAGGTATTTATAAGGTTTGGGAAAATCCCAAAGAAAGGAATATGCTGCTCTACTTGGGAAGATGAGTAGACATTCCTTAAGCCAGGAGTCCTTCACCCTTTTGTAAGAATGAATGGTAAAGATTCTTTTCTGGGGACATATTTTGGTGATAGGAGGAGAAGTTTAGGAGGGAGCATATGTGCACTGGAATATGATAGAGGAAGAGAGAGAATGAGAGCAAAGAAGAGTTCACAAGGAAACATTTGAATCAAAGATATAACACTTAGCTGACTTCACAACTGAGATTAGATTGGGCCTTTCTCAGTTACAAAAGCCTGCCCGATTGTCAGGCCATGTAGACACATGGTTCTTCTGTCCCATTTATTTGAACCTATAATTAGCACTATACCCATTCAATGTATGTCCCAGAGACTTAAATTTTCTGGCTGTTTACATGCTGGGTCAGCCTTGAATCTCAAGAGAGTTGCAGCCAACACCTACTCTCCAGTTCATCAGACTCACCCAGAACAAATAACAAAAGGGTGACGATGGTCAATGCCCAACCCAAGAAGCAGAGAGTATCTTCAACTGCAAGCAAGATAGTTCCATCCATCTGTCCCATGGGATCTAAGCCCCCTCTCAGTCGGAAGCAGAGTTGGACATCCTCAAGATAGAGGAACAAACATAAGGTGGGAATCCAACTATGGACTAAAGTAGAGTTATTATTATTATTCTAGTAATGGAAGAACTTGTAATATTGATATAAAGACAGTGGTCACCGGAGGTTCTGAGGGGAGGGAGAGGGAACAATAGGTGTAACATGGGGCATTTTTGAGATATTGGAATTGTTCTGTGCATGCTATTGCAGTGACAGATACCAGCCATTATACATTTTGTCAAAACCTATAAAACTGTGAGGGGCAAAGTATAAAACATAACGTAAACTATAGATCGTGGTTAGTGGCCATGCATTAATATGTGCTCATCAATTGTAACATGTACCACACTAATGAAAGATGTTGTTAATGGGGAAAATGTGGGAGGGGGCAGGGTGGGGTATAGGGGAAACCCCTGTATTTTCAACGTAACATTTATGTAATCTAAAGCTCCTTATAAAAATAAAAAAATATTTTAAAAAAAGATCAATAAAAAAAAAGAAACCAAAACACTATATCAAAAGGATCAGTATTTCTGGAAAGGGCTTATGTCTATTCTACAGGCTAAAGAAAAGTTGTGATTGACTGATAGCCACAGAGCCAAATAATTATAATATACCAGGGGTCAACAAACCTTTTTTATAAACGGCCATATAGTCAATATCTGAGATTCTTTCTAACTCCACTGCCTTCATCATAAAATAGCCCAAATTACCAGCTTCTCATACGGAGTATTCTAATTGTTCTACCTGAGTCCAATCTTGTCCATCTGATCATACCAATGCATTGAATGGTTTCACATTGTTCTTAGGTTTTAGAACAAAATCACTATACATCCTAGTAGACGCTGCATGATCTGGCTCTAACAAATCTCATCATCCTTCTCTGAGACTACTCTTTTTTTTTTCACTTTCTCTGACTCATTTGGATGAGGTGACATCTTTAAGCTTTATTCTGCTTTGTACCAGTGGAAGATTTGCCTTCATGGCCCTATCCTTCACCAATACTTGAATTCTTACCCTGTGCTTTTAACATTTCAGTGCTTTCCAACTGTGGGACATATAATTTCTTGCCCCTGGGTTCAACCATGTGACTTGCTCTGGCCAATAGAATGAGGCAGGAATGGTGTGGCATTAAGAGCCCAGGCCCCATGTTCCCACTTGTTCTCTTGAACCTCTCCCTTCATTCCCAGGCTAGCCCTTTGGTCCCATGAAGAGGATGAAGGACATGTGGAGCAGAACTTCCCAGCTGAGCCCAGCAGCAGTCAATAGACTCCCAGCAGATATGTTAGATCGATAAGAAATAGCAAATGGTTGTTGTTTTAAGCCACTGAGGTTTGGGGTGGTTTGTTATATAGCAATTACTAACTGATACAGTACCATAATAACTGCATAATAATTTGTACAGTATAGTGTCTTTGTAAATATCCTTTACCTTTGTTCATACATCTAGGTCAACTAGGGTTCAAATCAACAAAGCCCACACAGATGGATCTCATCCTTACCACGATAAACAACAAACTGTGCTTGAGAATTGGGTCCCATAATAAAACAGTGGCTAATTCCCCGAGGACTCCTTTGTGCCTTTCCAAAGGAAATGAGCCTTTTCCTGTCAATCGAAATATCGAGTACATGAAACTGAGCATGGTTCTTTCCCTTGCTGCCACAGAAGCTCTTAAGCATCCCTGTTAGAGATGACAAATCTGCTACCACAACCTGGGGCCACGATGAAAGTTTAGAACAGGTTCATGAAGTGACACCATTCACCTGCTCTCTATATAAGGGCAGAGTCCATCACAACAGGTGTTTAAATGTCGTCCTGAATTTAAACAGCACATCTTGTTCCTTTTATCCTTTCCGCTGAATTTCTGTTTGAAAAGCTGTTGAATGTTTCTGCCCTTTCCATTTTCGCTACCTGACAAAATCTGTTACTAAGTGGATGCTAATTAAACCACAGGGCCACTGGCATTTCAAAATGAAAACAATGACTGTGTGTGGCTGCCATATCCTGTCCCCCAAAGTCCCAGCACACTGCATCTGGCTATGTAAAAGGGACTCCTAAAACTAATACCCATTTACCCATAAACTTGAAGAGTGATTTGGGTATTGTAAAAAAAAAAAAAAAAAAAAAAAGCCACTGATTAATGCATTCTCAGGTTTACTTTGTTAGAACAGAAATAAAGATTTAAAAGTAAACAGTCAACAGATTTCAAAGCACTAGAGAAAATAAATACATACACACCTGGATTGATGTGTTCCTTCTCCCTGAAATGATAGTAACAGAAAAATATATTTTAGTCTTTCTCAAACCCATCCCAAATTTCAAAAATTTCAAAGCAGGCATCTTGAAAGGAGAAGCAATGAGCTCTCCTAGTTAAAATGCTTAAAAAACTTTTTGTGTGTGTGGGAGGAAGGGATTAGACATTTTAATAATTTGCTCCTTCTCTCCTTTTAAACCAGCTGCCCCAGGCTGTCTTCAAATGCCACGTACTTTCCAATGTCTGAGATACCATCTATAGCCTGACCTTGGTGGACCCTTTCTTAAAGTGCCTTCAAGGATATAGAAGAAGAAAGTGAGCTAAACCCTCATTCTCCTTCTTCCTCCAATTTTTGCACCCCTTTTACTTAAGAGCCAACGTGTCCCAAAGAGTGTATGGCCCCTCAGCAGTGACATCCTATGCTTGCCTCCCATCATAGAATCCCTGTGCCTTTGGGGGAATGTGGTAGCTCTGAGACCCTTTTGCTTTGCGTTGTATCAAGTGAAAGGCAGAACGCATAAGCTATGTTACCTGAGGACTTGGGTGCCTTGGAGAGGGGCCAGGTAGAGAGTAGCCATCTCTCCTCAGAGGTGAGTCCTGATGAAGAGACCCCTCATTGATGGGCAGATGCACAGGAAGGGCATGCTTGTCGCTGGGCCCAGTTTGGGGCTCTAATGAGTCAGCTGCATTGAGGGCCCTTTCAGGGTCAGACGGCAATCCTGAGCTGCGGTTTAAGGGTGATAGGGAGTTCCAAGAATCCTTTGGGCTTCCAGGTGGACTCTTTGAGGGGTAACATGGGGAACCTGCAGGTTCCTTCCAGCTTCTCCAGGAGGGTGCTTCCAAGGTGTCCTGCTGAGGAAGCGAGTGTGAGGTCCCACATCCACTGCGCCTTAATCTCCTCAGAGTGGGAGAGGTGGAAATGCGGCCTGGGGCTTGCCGGTCAAACTGGAGAAGATTCCCCTGGTTTTCACAGGGTTTCCTTGACTGGCTTCTCATTGGGGACCAAGCAGAGGCCCCACAGCCTTGGAGCTGCACCTCTGGTCTGGAGGACCCCATGTTTCTCATGGAGCCAAGGGGACCCATCGCCAGAAGCTTCCAGGGGACATTGTCCAAGTTGCTGTTCTCTGGACCACACTGGGGTTGCTCAGGTTCCACATCCAAGTGCAACTCTTCCCCTGGTATTTCTTTGTCCTTTTTAAGAGGATAATTACCAGCAGGTCTTTGCATCTTTAGTGAAGAAGAACAGAGTGTGGAATCTGTAGCAAATAAGGAAGACTGAGATGAGAAAAAAAAGTGATGGAAATTTTGAATGAAAACTTCTGATTATTCATGGGATATAGGTAAAGGCCAGTAAGCACTAGCAACTTTCATGTTTTGAAGATAATTAATATATGTGATTCCAGCCTTCCCATCTAAATAGTTTGTATATTGAGGTTTCTTTAATGTCTATCTGATATCACTTCCAGATTGAAATAAGAAAGTCTTTAAAAATCTTAGTGATCTAAGAGACTTCTTGGAAGCTAGATAGCTCATCACCTTTTGATTAGGCTATTTTAGGAGAATCAATTATATGTCAAATTTTCCTTTCATTCTGCTATTATTATTTATTTTAGTACTTCAGTGCACTTTGGGAATGTACAAACTGGGTAAACTGGGACCCTTTCTTCAAGGTTTAAATTTCAGAATGATGTGAAATATTTGGTGAAAGGCATTTCAGATTTTATAGGTCCCTATGTTTTGGAAAAATGGCTTGGCAGTGTGAAGAGGAAAACCCAGAAGTCACCAAATGCCCTGCTTCCCATGATGAGAAGTGTTTTCTAGGGTTCACTAACGCAGAAGTACCTCCCAATTAAGTTCTTCCTACTCCCAAGCAAAGCCAATTCTACCATTTGACCACTTGATTCAAGGTGACTTGGAAATGGTTTCTAGCAGTTCATTTATTTTTGCCATATGAAGAAAGTAGTGATATGTGGGAAAGCTTCAATCCTTACTCATCCCATATATTAGTGCATAAGACTCAACTCTTGATTATTTACAGACTTGATGTGGAATAGTGGAACAGATAATATAGACCATCTTCCCTTACCATGGGCAATGTGGAAGGTGATTTCATAGTGTTCATGGGTTGTCTGTGGATGGAACTTCTGAGATCTGCAATAGTAATCTTAGCAAGCCTCTAAATTCTAAAGCAAAAATCCAGCCATCTGGAACCCTTGGGAAATAAACACATTTGGATAACCATATTTTAAGGATAGCTAACAATTTACTTTTTTAGTGCTGTACAATTTTAATTGCATTTACAACATTTTTAGTAAATCTTTTTTCTCCAGTGTATTATATACTTTCTGAACTTGATACCTGACAATGCTGAGAGCCAAACTTTAAACTTTCCTGATGAACTGACCTTGTTATTTTGACTATCATTTTAGTACTGCACGGATACACCATGATTATTATGTTTATTGTAGTTCTATGGAAAATACAGTGATTGTTACTGGGTTTTATGGCATGTAATTGTTTACCCCCACAGTAAACGGCGCCATACTGCTGTACTCCTTAATTTTCATTCATTATTTCTCATTATAGTCTGTGCATCTGTGTATAGCAGCCACTCTCCTTTCAATTTGTTTCTCTAATCTGCTTCAGGCTTAGAAATCCAAAAGCCTGCTTATTATAACCATATGTAGAGAGAGAGTTAACAGGCTCTTAAATAGACTGTTACCAGTGAAGAGGAGGAGCCCAATGTTTTGACATTGACATGACAATGTTATGACATTGGTTTTGAAGACTCTAAAGGCTCATAGTTAATCCCTCAGTGTCATCTGGAGCAAATGAAACTAACAAGTATTGGAGTTTTTCTTTTTTTTTAGACTAGAGCTGTTCAAGGAATGACTTAAACATGAACTAAAGTCAACTTAATTCTTATTTAAAAAGAAAATGAAATTCTTAATGCTGGGTTTGCTTTAATATTTTGAGCTGAAGACTCAGTCTTATAGAACTTCACATGTAGAAATAAAATGCATTAGGTACACTTTTTTTGGGGGGGTGGGGGGTGTATCAGCTAGGAAACGTACGTTTACTTAAGTAAAATGTAAATGTACATTTTCTAGCTGCTCCTCTGAAGGCTGATACCAGCTTGGCTGGAGAAGAATGAACAGGCCTTTTCTGACCATTAATGAAAATAGGTGTATTAGGTGGATTCAGGTCCTGAACACGTGTTGTTTCATGGAGAGGCCAGTTCCTCATTCTCCCAACAAACAAATGGCTGAGCTGAGGACTGGAGTTACCCAGGTATTTTCATACACACATACACCCAGTGAATTCTATTATTTTTCTCCTTTATATGAATGTCCAAGTTCTAGGCAGCAACAATGTTGAAGCAATTAAGTATGTTTACTTAGGCACTTGCATAAGAAAGAGATCAAAAACCTTCATCCTTGGGTTTTCCTCTCTGTTGATTTTGTCTCCATTCTCTTCTTTTGTGGGGTTAGGACTCTTTCCAACGATCCAGGCACAGGGGTATGGTCGTATTTACATCTGATAGAATGTAAGGGGTATTAAGTATTATTTATGGGCCAGTGTCCTAAATATATTAGAACTGCAGAGGCCAAGGTGTTAGCAACTGCTGGCACGACTCACCGCAAACTGGAGAAACTTTAAATACAGCAGGACTCTGGGAGGCCACGCTGCGGAGTAAGACGATTGGTTTCCCTCAGCTTTACCACCAACTAGCCGGGCGACCCAGGGCAAGCCACTTGCCTCTGTGGGCCTCTGTACCTGCGTCTGTAAAAGGGCATGAGGAGACCTCCCTCAGAGGCCTGATGCTGGGATTAAGTGAGATAATGTCTAAGGCTCTTGGGGGGTGCTTCCTATAGAAACTCCCTAAGTGATCCCCCAACCCCATAGATCTGGTGAAGAGTTAAAAGTTAATAGTCAATCCATTCCTTTATGTTCTCTAAAAGACCAAATCGATACTCAATCCTTGAAAAGAAAATTCACCAGCCTTCGTCCTTCCCAAGCTTGAAGAGCACAGCAACACTCACCCACATTGTTGGGGAAGTGAACTTCCTGTACATGAAATTAAATCACACAGATTAATGATTCACCAGCAGGACCAGGCAGAGCTGGTAGCAACAGGATCTGAACAAACAGAAAGTACAAGAGGGAAGCCCAGAAGGCTGTGGAAGGTCCCTTTAGTACCTGTGGGGTGGTCTGCCTCTGAAGGTGACATTTTGTCCGGTGGGTTCCCGACGGTCCCCAGAGAGTCTGCGGAACCACAGGGCGAGCTGCCAGGGCGGGCTCGGAGCAACGGACTCCACACCTGTGACAACGGAGCCTCCCAGCTGAGTGCAAGCAAGCTGGATGGGTGCTGAAATGAGGAACTGGCCTCGCCCCTCCTTAGAGACTTTTCTCGTTATTTGTTTATGAAAAAGCTTCAAAGGAAGCAAGTTCAGAATCTATGACTGTCTAAGGAAAAGTCAGTTGATTTGTTTTTACGATCCAATCCATAAATGATGCAAATAGGGCTTTTTAATTCCCCTTGGGATTTTCAATAATCACCATTGCTGGTTTACTGAAGTAGTTCTAGTGTGATATACAGAGGTTCTCACCAGTTCTTAAAAGAGGATTCTCTAAAGTTGTGAGAATCATTCCTTTGGACCTTACTTTCTTCATATGGTAAAAAGAAAAAAAAAAAGTTGAACTGGTATAGTTTATTAATGGAATTCCTTGTTAAGCATTGAATAATAGAGGAAGCGATCATTTTACTTGGGGACAAATTTGTGAATGTTAAGCTTCCAAATAATTAAAATGCAAATAGAAAACCATTTGTGTATACCAGCATTCTCATTAGGGCAGTACCCTAAAGAACCTGTATTTGGGTTTAGGTAGCGATATTCCATACATTCCTAAAAATGCATACAGTATTAATAAAAATAACATATTTCTAGATTTAATCAAATTCTAATTTGTCTGATTTACTGAAATTGTCATTGCTTAGAGTCATTGCAGATACTTATTGTGAGGGTTTCTTCAGGCCAGGGGCTCAAAGAAGGGCCCCTGGACAAGCAGCATCAGCGTCACTGGGGACCTTAGAAATGCAGCTTCTCAGGCCCCATTCCAGACTTTCTGAATTAGAAACTCTGGAGATAAAGCCGGGAGTCTGTGTTCTAACAAATGCTCCAAGTGTTTCCTTCTCCCTCCCCCTTTTTCTTAAACTTTTTATTTTGAAATAATTTCAAACTTACAGGATAGGTACAAAGATAATATAAAACCGATCCAGAGAAGTCCTTCATAACCTCCTCATACCCAGATCCAACAATTTTAACGTTTTGCCATATTTGTTGTATCATTCTATTAATTCATCTGTGTCTGTCTATCTACCTACCTACTTACCTACCTACCTGTTGATCTATCAATTTTCTAAACAGTTGAGAGTAGGTTGTATACATCATGCTCTCTGAACACAAAATACTTTCATGTTCATTTTCTAAGGGCAAGGATATTCACTGATGTAATCACCTTAAGTACAGGTATCAAGTTCAAGAACTTTAACATTGATATAAAGCTTTCAGGCTATATTCCAATTTTCCTCATATGTCCCAATAATATGCTTTTGGGCCTTTACTCCTCCATTATTACATCCAGTCTAAGGTCATGTATTGCATTTAATTGTCAATTTCTCTTTATTTAGGTGATTGTTACACATGCTAAAATTTGAGACCACTGTCTTAAAGAGGAAAGGATAAGGTCTAAATTATAGATCTTGCCCTTGTGATAACTTTTGTATTCATCCTTAACGCTCTCATATTGGTCTTATTAGAACATCATTTACATAGGGTTTTTTTCATATTTCACATAATATATTTATATTTCACATAATATACTTAGTTCATAATAGGGCAATCATACAGTATTTGTCCTTTTGTGTCTGGCTTGCTTCACTCAACATAATGTCCTCCAGGTTCATCTATGTTGTCATGTTTCACGACTTCATTTCCTCTTACTGCTGCATAATATTCCCTCGTGTATATACACCACAATTTGTTAATCTATTCATCAGTTGATGGACACCTGGGTTGTTTCCAATTTTTGGCTATCGTGAATAATGCTGCTATGAACATCTGTGTGCACCTATCTATTCGTGTCACTGTTCTCAGTTCTTCTGGGTATATACCTAGCAATAGTATTGCCGGGTCCCAAGGCAAGTCTATCTTCAACTTCCTTAGGAACTGCCAAACAGTCCTCCACAGTGGCTGTACCGTTCTACATTCCCACCAACAGTAAATAAGCATTCCGATATCTCCACATCCTCTCCAACATTTATAATTTTCTGACTTTTTAATAGCGGCCAATCTAATAAGTGTGAAATGATACTTCATTGTAGTTTTGATTTGCATTTCCCTAATAGCCAGTAATGTTGAACATTTTTTCATGTGTTTCTTCACCATTTGTATTTCCTCTTTGGACAGTTGTCTTTTCAAGTGTTTTATCCATTTTTAAAATCAGATACTTTGTCTTTTTATTGTTGAGTTGTATGATCCTCTTATATATCATGGGTATTAAACCCTTATCAGGTATGTGATAGCCAAATATTTTCTCCTATTGAGTCAGCTGCCTTTTCACCCTTTTGACAAAGTCCTTTGAGGTGCAAAAGTGATGCATTTTGAGGAGGTCCCATTTATTTATTTTTTCTTTGTTGCTTGTGCTTTGGGCGTAAGGCTTAAGAAACTACCACAATCTTGAAGATATTTTCCTACATTTCCTTCTAGGAGTTTTATGGTTGTTGTTTTTATATTTAAGTCCTTTATCCATTTTGAGTTAATTTTTGTATAAGGTGTAAGTTAGGTGTATTGGTCAGCCAAAAGGGGTGCTGATGCAAAGTACCAGAACTCTGTTGGCTTTAATAAAGGGCATTTATTTGTAGTAGAAGCTTACAGTTACCAGGCCATAAAGCGTAAGTTACTTCCCTCACCAAAGTCTGTTGCCATGTGTTGGAGAAAGATGACTTCCAGTCTCTGTAAGGGTTCAGCCTTCCTCTTCCTCCTAAAGCTCCATGGTCCCAGTTCCTTCTGTTCTCAGCTGTAGTCTAGCATAAGGCTTGTCTCTCTTCCTGGGGCTCAATTCTTTCTAGGCTCAGCTCCTCTACTCTCTTCACAAGGTCAGCTGTAGACTATCAGGCTTATTCTCTTCTCTGGGCCTCTGCCATGTCTAATGGAGCCTTCTCTCTTTCCTCACTTATCTGCTTCTCTGTGTATTTACTTCCTGGGGCTCCAGCATCAAAATTCCAACTCTATCCCCTGCTGTGTCATTTTTCTGTGATTCCCCATCCACCAAGGGGTCGGGGACTCAACGTCCTACTGATGTGTCCTAATCAAAGCCTTGATCATAATTTAATCAAGTAAAAATGAAACCTCTGGATGTAATACAAGTTAATATGTCCAGAGGAACAGACTAGTTTACAAACACAATCCAATATCTATTTTTGGAATTTATAAACAATGCCAAACTGCCACAATAGGGGTCTTATTTCTTTCTTTTGGATATGATTGTCCAGTTCCCCCAGCATCATTTGTTGAATAGACTATTCTGGTCCAGCTGGGTGGGCTTAACAGCCTTGTCAAAAATCACTTGACTGTAGAAGTGAGGGCCAACTTCTGAGTTTTCAATTCATTTCCATTGGTCAATCTTTCTGTTCTTATGCTAGTACCATGCTGTTTTTATCACTGTAGCTAAGTAACATACTTTGAAGTCAGGAAGTGTGAGTTCTCCAACTTTGTTCCTCTTTTTTAAGACAGTTTTGGCTATTTGGGTTCCCTTACCCTTCCAAATAAATTTGATTATTGGCTTTTCCCTTTCTGCAAAAAAGGTTGTTGGGATTTTTATTGGGATTGTGTTGAATCTGTAAATCAGTTTGGGTAGAACTGACATCTTAATGATATTTTGTCTTCCAATCCATGAACATGGAATGTCCTTCCATTTATTTAAGTCTTCTTCAATTTCTTTTAGCAATGTTTTGTAGTTTTCTAAATACAGGTCCTTTATTTCCTTGCTTAAGTTTATTCCTAAATATTTGTATTAGTTGCTATTATAAATGGATTTTTTTTTCTGATTTCCCCCTCAGATTACACATCAGTAGTGTATAGAAATGCTATTGGATTTTTGCATATTAACCTTGTATCCCACCACTTTCTTGAACTCATCTATTAATTCTAGTAACTTTGCTGTGGATTTTTTCAGGATTTTCTAGACATAGGATCATGTCATCAGTGAATAGTGAAAGTTTTACTTCTTCCTTTCCTGTTTGAGTGCCTTTTCTTTATCTAGCCGAATTGCTCTAGCTAGAACTTCTAGCACAATATTGAATAATAATGGTTGATAGTGGGCATCCTTGTCTTTTTCCTGATCTTAGTGGGAAAGCTTTCAGTCTTTCACCACTAGTACAATGCTAGCCGTAGGTTTTTCATATACGCATATTGAGAAAGTTTCCTTCAATTCCTATCTTTTGGGAGTGTGTTTATCAAGAAAGGGTGCTGTATTTTGTCAAATACCTTTTTTGCATCAATCGAGAGGATCATGTGATTTTTCTTCTTCAATTTCTCAATGTGGTTTAACACACTAATTGATTTTCTTGTGTTGAACCACACTTGCATACGTGGGATAAAACCCACTTGATTGTGGTGTATAATTATTTTAATGTGCTTTTGGATTCTGTTTGCAAGTATTTCGTTGAGGATTTTTGCATCTACATTCATTAGAGATATTGGTCTGTCATTTTCTTTTTTTGTAGAATGTGGTTTTGGTATTAGGGTGATGTTGACTTCATAGAATGAGTTTGGTAGCATTCTTTCCTGTTCAATTCTTTGGGAAGTGCTTGAGCAAGATAGGTATTAGTTCATCTTTGAATGATTGGTAGAATTCACCTGTGAAGCCATCTTGTCCCAGGCTTTTCATCTTTGGGAGGTTTTTGATGACTGTTTCAATCTCTTCACTTGTGACTGGTTTGCTGAGGTCTTCTATTTCTTCTAAAGTCAGTGTAGGTGGTTCCTGTGTTTCTAGGAATTTGTCCATCTTGTCTACATTTTCTAGTTTTTTGGCATACAGTTGTTCATACTATCCTCTTATGGTCTCTCTTATTTCTACAGGGTCCGTGGTAATGTCCCACTTCTCATTTCTGATTTTATTTATTTGTGTCTTTTCTCTATTTTTCTTTGTCAGTCTAGCTAAGGGTTTGTCGATTTTGTTGATCTCAAAGAACCAACTTTTGGTTTTGTTTATTCTATATATTTTTTCTTGATTTCATTTATTTCTGCTCAGATCTTTACTATTTCTTTTTTTTTTTGGCTTGGTTTGGGATTAGTTCCCTGTTCTTTTTCTAGTTCTTCCAGGTGTGCAGTTAGATCATCAATTTTAGCACTTTCTTCTTTTTTAATGTAAGCATTGAAGGCTATAAATTTCCCTCTCAGCACTGCCTTCGTGGTGTCCCAGAGGTTTTGACATGTTGTGTTCTCATTTTCAGTCATCAAGATATTTGCTGAATTCTCTTGCAAGTTCTTCTTTGACCCACTGATTGCTTAAGAGTGTGTTATTTAATCACCATATATTTATGAATTTCCCCTTTTTTTCCATCCATTATTGATTTCCAGCTTCATTCTGTTATAATCAGGGAAAGAGTTTTGTATAATTTCAGTCTTTTAAAATTTATTGAGACTTGTATTGTGACCCAACATATGGTCTTTCTTGGAGAAGGATCCATAAGCACTTGAAAAGAATGTATATCGTGCTGTTTTGGGGTGCAATGCTCTATAGATGTCTGTTTGATCTAGTTCATTTATCATATTATTAAAGCTCTCTGTTTTTTAATTTATCCTCTGTCCAGATGTTCTATCCAATACTGAGAGTGGTGTATTGACATTTCCAACTATTATTGTAGAGACATCTATTTCTCCCTTCAGCTTTGCCAGTGTGTGCCTCATGTAACTTGGGGCAATGAAGTTAGGTGCATAAATATTTAGAATAGTTATTTCTTCTTGTTGAATAGCCCCTTTTATTAATATATAATGACTTTCTTCATCCCTTATAACAGTTTTGCATTTAAAATTTATTTTGTCCAATATTAGTATTGCTACTCTAGCTCTTTTTTGGTTTACTATTTGCATGGAATATCTTTTTCCAACCTTCCAATTTTAACCTGGTTGTATCTTTATGTCTGAGGTGAGTCTCTTGTAGACAACATATAGATGACTCATATTTTTTTATCCATTCTATCAGTCTGTGTATTTTGATTGGGGAGTTCAAGCTGTTAACACTCAATGTTAATGTTAACTTTCTAAGTGTAAAGGCTTTACTTACATCTATTTTGAACTTTGGCTTTCTGTTGTCATATCGTACTATAGTCTATCTTTTTTACCCTTTCTAATAATCTTCATTTCTACACTCTTCTCCAAGTCTAGCCCTTGTTTATTCCTTTCAGGCTGCAGCACTCCCTTTAGTATCTCTTGTAATTCTGGTCTTTTGGTAACATATTCTATCAGTTTTTATTTGTCTGTGAAGACTTTGAACTCCACTTCATTTCTGAAGAACAGCTTTGCTGGATACAGAATTCTTGGCTCACAGTTTTTCTCTTTCAATACCTTAAATACATCATACCATTTTCTTCTCTCCTCCATGGTTTCTGATGAGAGGTCAGCACTTAATCTTATTGAGTTTCCCTTTTGTGTGACGCTTTGCTTTTCTCTTGCTGCTTTCAAAATCTTCTCTTTATCTCTGATATTTGTTATTCTGAATAGTAGGTATCTCAGAGTAGGTCTATTCATGTTTATTCTGTTTGGGGTGCATTCTCCTTCTTGGATATTGATATTTATGTCTTTCATAAGGGTAGGGAAGAATTCAGTCATTATTTCCTCAAATATTCTTTCTGCCCCTTTTCCATTTTCTTCTCCTTCTGAGACACCAATAGTGCATATATTTTTGCATTTCACTTTGTCATTCAATTCCCTGAGACCCTGTTCCATTTTTTCATTCTCTTCTCTTTCTGTTCTCCTGTCTTTTCCAGTTCAGATGTTCTGTCTTCAAAATCACCAATTCTGTCTTCAAGCAATTCAAATCTGCTCTTATGTGCCTCTAATATATTTTTAATCTGAAACATCATGTCTTTCATTCCAGTAAAGTCTGTTACTTTTCTTTGCAGGCTTTCAAATTGTTCTTTATGCTCACTCAGTGTCTTATTAATATCCTTTATCTCTTTTGTCATATTGTCTTTAAATTCTTTAAATTGATTTAGGAGAGTTGTGTGATTACCATTGATTATTGTCTTAACTCCTGAATCTCTTCAGGATATTTGGTTTGTGTGTTTGGCTGGGCTATCTCTTCCTGTTTCCTAGTATGGTTTATAATTTTTTGCTGATGTCTAGGCATCTGATATGTTGGTGAATTTACTCTGATGACCAGTTTCTCTCTCTTGCCTATTGTTATTATTTTTTATTTATTTATTTATTTTAATAATTTCAGTCTTCTTTTTTTTTTTTTTAAGATTTTATTTATTTATTCATTTATCCCCCCCTTGCTGCTTGTGCTCGCTGGGTCAACTAACCACGCCGTGCAGGCGGGCTTGCCTTCACCAGGAGGCCCCGGGAACCGAACCCAGGGCCTCCCATATGGTAAACGGGAGCCCTACTGATTGAGCCACAGCCGCTTCCCTGTTATTATTTTTTAAATGCTCTTCTTTGATATTTGGCCCAACTTATCCTAAGTCCTTAAAATTGCCCAGCTTAAGTTATCAAAATCATACCAGAAACTCACTAATGGGGTGTAGACTTTCTCCCAGGGGTGGGCTAAACAGAGCTCTAAAAGCAGTTTTTGTCTATGTAATTTCCAGACTGGCCAGCAGATGGTGCTCACTGGTGCACCTTTCCACAAAGGTGAATATCGGTTTTCCTTTGTTTCCGTCTGGTGAGAGCCGAGATTGAAAGCGGGCTCCGGTGGCTAAATTCACTGAAGAAAAGCCCCCCAACTCCCCCTCCCTTTTCCCTTGTAACAGCTGACAGGGAGGAAGACATCTGTCCCCCTCTCAGTCAGCTGTAATGAGCCAGAGGTTTTATCCCCACTGAATATCTTGAGGGTGGGGGAGGGTAGCCCTTCCCCATGGCTGGGAAGTTTAGTAACTCACAGTTTGTTATTTTGGCTTCTTCGTCTCTCTGTCCGTCGCTCTCTTGGGAGTTGTGAAGCACTGTCTTAGTCTGCTGACCCCCAAAGCAGGTCCCTCAGGCAGCTTTTCGCTCTTTCTCCATTGTTTTTGTGAGAGATCTGAGCCTTCTCTGCCTAATCCGACGCCATCTTCCCACAATCCCCGGATTTTGAAAAATGTCTTGATCTCCTCTGCTTATCACCATCACCACCATCAAAGGCAAACTGGAATACCAAGTGCAGGTCTTTACTTATACCAGGATGGACCAGCATAATAGTCTGAGCTCTTGCCAAAGCTGTCTAAAAAAGAATTGCTTCATCTTGGGAAGAAATAAAATGAATAAAGTATTTTAGCTTTAGGTTTGTGGAAGGAAGGTCAAACTTATATACTAGTCCCCTCAGGTATGCGTGGTTGTAAAACTGTCTCTCCCAGAGGATAATGATAATGGAATATTTGATCCCAATGCAAGTTTTCAACCTTTAGTTGTAACTTGGAAAATTAAAAGTCTATAGAAAGATTGTAAAGGATTATCAGAAAAAATAAAGTGTGACCTCCATCTATTTTGTCAAGGAGAATGGGGAATGGGAAGCATTTTGGGTGGGGAAGGGACAACCTGAAGAAAAGGCAATCTCTAGGGTCAGCTTCTCCTCCAAAACACAGGGGCAGCCACATCGATAACAAAGGTGGCCGTATATCTCTTAATGTGACATACAGAAGTTCTCCCCAATTCTTCATGCGGAGGCAGCTTTCTCATCATTTTTGCCTACTGCCCAGGATACTTGATTGGGATAAGTTTTGGCTGGGGACAAAGCCACTGGGATGTGCATATACAAAGTATAAAATTTGACAAGCTGTTTTTTTGTATCATGAATATCCGGAGCTAAGGCTATAAGCTGTGGAGTTGTGATTGGCTCTCCATCTTAAAAAAGAATAATAATCCAACATTAAAAATTAAGAGATTTTGTAGAAAGAGTCATATTGCAGAATTTTTTTTTTTTTTTTTTTTTTTTTTTTTAACAACTAGTCTAACAATACTGCATTTATATTCCCACAATTTTCTTATATATCAAAGGACTGGAACTTAGTACTGGCTCACTTTTTTCAGAAGGGGCATATGTTATATATTTCACCACAGTCTCTACTCCTTACAGTCTCCCTGACATGGAGGCTAATGTCTGTTGCTATTTATCATTGTGTTTATAGAGCTTTATTTCTTATAGAAGCACAATAAATAATGGCTTCAAACTGAAAACAACCTCAATGCCCATTTCAATAGGATGTCCATGAATAAATTGATGTATTCTTATAATAGACACTATACAACAATGAAAATGAGGGAAAAATTGCTGTACTCATAATAAACAATGTTCAGTGAAAGAAACCAGATTGTATGATTTCATTTATATGAATGTTATGAACAGGCAAAGCTAATCTAGAGTGCTAGAAGTTGGGTAGTGTTTTTTATGTTAGGGATAGGGTAATGACTGGAAGCCAGGAGTGTGGCTTCTGGGATGCTACTATGTTTGATTTTCTGATCTGGGTGCTGGCACCTGAGTATGTGCTCCTTGCAGAAAAGTATTCACCTGTACATTTATGATGTGTGCCCTTTTCTGTTTATGCATGATTTGCTTCAATAAAAAGTTTACTGAAAAAATGTGTCTATTCTGAAAGCCTACAACCTGGCTTGCTTGTTTACATGAGCTGCTGGCCAATATAAGCCTTTGAATTGGCAAATTCCTTAAAAACATAATTATTTTCCTCATTATTGAAAAGAGAGATTATTTGTAGACTTCAGGGTTGCAAGAATCCAACAGTGTCATGTTTAAAATGATTATTTCAAAGTATTGTGATATTTCAATGTATCTTGTTGAATCAGCACCTATGGGGTATTTATTCCAAAAAGGTTTTTAGGCAGCACATAGTCTGATCTGTTTCCTATCCAAAAATGTCTTTAATTAGCTACAGCATATGAATTGCTGGATATGGAACTCTTAGGCCACAATATTTTCCTCTAAAGGGCTGTAGATATTTTTACTTATGGTCAGTCATTTGTAGTTTGGAGAAATAGGAGGCCAATACTATATTTCACAGGTACTCTACTTTTTAAAAAAACTTATTTACAATATTTTGTTTTCTTAAAGTTATCAATTAATTTATACTTTCTTTCTTTTTAAAAATTTGATTATTTATATTTGATCATAGAAACATTTAGCCAGCATATGTCTAGGTTTTGTTTTGTCTAGGATCTGCTGTGCATGCTCATTTACTTAAATTACTTTTTTCAAATTAGTACTATTTTCTTTATAATTTGATCATTATCTCTCTTTCATTGGTTACTTTACTTTAGGAGGATCTACTATGCCTTGACCATGATATTTCATATTCTCTCTACATTATTTCGTTGCTTTTAGCTTTGCCCCTACAGTCAGGAATAATTTCTTGACATTATTTTCTACTTTGCTTGTCCATTTTCTGCAGAGTCCAAATTGCTTTTAACTGTTTCCATAATGACTTTAAATTGGTTTTATTTCTATGATAAATAGGACTATCTCAGCACAATTAATTTCATTGAAAAATGTTTCTCTTTTCATGATGGCAGGCTTTATGTTCTTCAATCATGTTGAAAATATAAATTAAGTAGGTCATGAACTGAGGCATACAATTAACTCAACTGTGCACATGCAGTACAAAAATTAAAGTCAAAAGAACCACAAGCTGTATAATTTCTAACTTTTTTTGGTTCTTGAAATAACTCTATTTCAAAGAAAGGTTGCTCTACTGAGCCATCTTGGAGTATTTTACTTTATTTTTATGACCTGGAGACTTTTACTAGCCTCCATTGTTATTCTAGTTGCTATTTTTTACAGAAGGATATCTTTGCTTGTCTGGTGTTAGTTTATGGTAAAGAAAGAGTTTGACTGTGTTCTGACAAAGTCATAGGTGGGTTTAGGCCAAAATATTTCAAATAGAATCAGTTTTAGTCAAAAATAAAACAAAGAGCCGCAGCTACCGTCACAACCAGCACAGGGTTTATTTTATTTTATTTTACTTTTTAAATAAAAAAAATTTTTTTTTTAGTTCATGGGTTTTGCATCATTGTGCATGCACAGAATGAAAGGGTTCCCCATCACGACCAAAAATGCTCACTAGCTTTTTACCTGGAGCAAAGCTGAGGCCTTTCCACACAGGGATCTTATACATGTGGAGCAGGTGCTCAACCACTGAGCTCCTCCCTCTCCACCCAACCCTACGCCTTAACCTGGGGTTGTAGTAGACAGTCGGTAGTAGTAGCCTTCCTGTATTCATGACCTGCTCTCTTTCCCAATAGTTGTAATTCCTGTTCAGGTTCTAGTACTCCCATGATGCATGTTCCATGCCCGCTTGAGGGGTGGAACACGTGGCCTGGGCTAAGCCAAACAGGCGTTCCAATCCCGGATTACAGGACTGGTTTAGGAGGTGGTATGTGACCTAAGCCAGTTCAATCAGTGTGACTCAAGAATTGTGCAGAGGACAGTGTGACAGACTCTGTCCTGATGCACATGAAAGAGGAGGCATGCAGCACTGGAAGTGTGGGCAGCTGCTATCCTGATCCATAGGGGTGGAGGAGACACTAAAAGGATTTATGTGACACCATGGAGGGGAGGGGAGGGGAGGAAAGGAGAGAGAGAGAAATCTGGTTTTCAGTGACATCACTGACTTGCTGAATCAGGCCTCATTAGTCTCCAGAAAGATATCACTCCATATTTACACACTTCCACTTTTCCAAGTTATTAAAATTCCTTTACTGTTTAAAACATTTTTTAAAACTTTTTTTTGTTGTGGTAAAATATACAGAATATAAAAATAATTTTAACCAGTTTTTTTTTTTTTTTTTAAGATTTTATTTATTTATTCATTTATCCCCCTCATGCTGCCTGTGCTCGCTGGGTCAGCTAACCACGCCATGCAGGCGGGCTTGCCTTCACCAGGAGGCCCCGGGAACCGAACCCGGGGCCTCCCATATGGTAAACGGGAGCCCTACTGATTGAGCCACAGCCGCTTCCCTAACCAGTTTTAAGTGGACAATTCTGTGGTATAAAGTACATTGACAATATTGTATAACTTTCACTGCTATCTATTGCCAGTACATTTTCATCATCCCAAACAGAAACTCATACCCATTAACCCGTTAAGCAATAACTCCCTCTTTCCTCCTCCCCCCAGCCTTGGTAACCACTGTTCTGCTTTCTGTCTCTATGAATTTGCTTATTCTAAGTACTTCATATAAGAGAAATCATACAATATTTGTGCTTTTGTATCTGGCTTCTTTCACTCACTATGATGTTTTCCCAGTTTATCCATGTTGTAGTATGTATCAACACTTCATTTCTTTTTATGGCGGAATAATATTCCACTGTATGGATATACCATATTTTGTTTATCCATTCATCTGTTGATGGACACTTGGGCTACTTCCACCTTTTGGCTATTGTGAATAATGCTGCCATGAACATTGGCATACAAATATCTGTTCGAGTCCCTGCTTTCAATTCTTTTGGAAAGACACAGAAGCAGAATTGACAGGTTATGGGGTAATTCTATGTTTACCTTTCTGAGGAACTGCCAAACTGTTTTCCCCAGTGGCTGCACCATTTTACATTCCCAGTAATGATGTATGAGGGTTCCTATTTCTCTGCATCCTCATTAACACTTGCTTTTTTCTGTTTTATCAATGATAGCCATCCTGGTGGGGGTGAAGTGGTATCTCAATGTAGTTTTGATTTGCATTTCTCTAGTGGCTAATGATGCTGAACATCTTTTCATATGCTTAATGGCCATTTGTATATCTTCCTGGAGAAAAGTTTATTCAAATCCTTTGCCATATACGCCATTTTAAGTCATGTTTTCATTGTTTGCACCTAAAAGCATCCTCAATGATATAGAGGCATCAGTGGGGCTCACTGGCTCCTCTTCCTACCTTCCAGACACAATCTTCTCAGGAAAAGGGTAGCTTTCAGCACCTTCCTTTAATCCAGAACCATCTAGACTGTATCTAGGAAAATAAACTCCTCCAAGTTTCTGGTATGTAGATGGAACTGATCCTCGATTTCCAGTGGTCATGCAGATGTTTTTCAATGTGAATATTTTGTTGATCATTGTATTAATTTTCTTTTCTGCATAACAAATTGCCACAAATGTAAGGGCTCAAAACAATGCATATTTGTCATCTAACAGTTTCTGTGTGGGTCAGGAGTCTGGGCCCGGCTGTTCTTGGTTCCTGCTGTGGGTCTCACAAGGCTGCAATCAGGAT
Source organism: Tolypeutes matacus (assembly GCA_026826555.1). Lineage (NCBI taxonomy): Eukaryota > Metazoa > Chordata > Mammalia > Cingulata > Chlamyphoridae > Tolypeutes > Tolypeutes matacus. Next base: position 25,532,440 of record JAKSZT010036119.1, on the reverse strand, counting down.
GTTGGCCAGGATACATTCCTTCCTGGACCTTGGGATCCTCTTCTAAACTCATGTAATTGTTGGAAGAATTCAGTTCCTTGAGGTCACGGAATTGAGGTTCTCAACCCGTAGGGCCACCTGCAGCCCCCTGCCACATGGCTCTCTCTATAGGCAGGTGACATCATAACAACTTCTCCTTCAAGGCCAGCAGGAAAATCTTTCCCTCCAGTCTGCCAAGTCGGCTACAATATATGTATTGCAACCTGAAGACAAGAATGTTATGCCATCATCTTTTCCATATTCTCTTGGTTAGAAGCAAGTCACAGGTCCTACTCCCACTCAAGGGTTATAGTAAAGCATGGTGTTTTAGTTTGCTAAGCTGCCAAAAGCAGATACCATAAAATGGGTTGACTTTTATCAGTGGAAATTTATTAGCTTACAAGCTTACAGTTTCGAGGTTGAGAAAAAAATGTCCAAATCAAGGCATCATCAGGAGACAGGCTGCCGGCGATCCTGGACTCCCGTCAGGTGGCAAGGTACACGGTGGCATCTGCTGATCTCTCCCTTCTCTTTTGAGTTTCATTGCTTTCAATTTCTTGCTTCCGTGGCTTTTTCTCTCTCTGTCTGAATTTCATTCTCTTATAAAGGACACTAGTAAGATGATTAAGGCCCACCCTGAATAAGGCAGGTCATATCTTAAGTTCCTACTCACCAAAAGATCCTACTTACAATGGGTCCACACCCACAAATGGATTAATTTTAAGAACATACTTTTCTGGGGTTTATACAGCTTCAAACCACCACACATAGTCATTTCAGTTTTTTAGTATTACCTATGTAGCTACACTATGGTATGTTCTCAACCTCTAGTTCTGTATCTTCCTTTTATTCTATCTTTGACATCAGGTTGACCTGGAAAAATAGTTTTAAGTGTTTCTGAGGGATAGAAGCCAGTATGAAAAGGAGGAAGTAAACCAAGTAACTGTACTTCCTAGGAGCCATGAAGAAGGTACAGCTAAGGTTTCACACTTCTTCAAGCTGTGTTGGCTCTGTCCCAGCCCATTTGTGTTTTTCAACACCCATCGGAGGCACTGTGGGGGGGAGGGTATTTCTTCTGTTTAATTTTAGCTTGGGACGCTTTGAATTTTACTTTTACTTTCAACAGGAGCTCAGAGTAAAACTTAGACTTATGTGGATGAATTTGTTCTGATGTTGACTGAAGAAGCAGTAAACCATCTACCTTGGCACGCGTGGAGATGAGATTTAGGTGTGAAATTCATTTCTGAATTGTGCTGAAATCTAAGCTGCTGCTGATTAACCCAGCACATTTCACCCAGCTCAATCAACCAACTTTTAATTCTGACATTTTTTAAGTGACCTGAGTTTGCCTCATTTGTAAGAATTCTAGCTGTGAAGAAGTTAATGACTGCAATGACAATCTTGAAAATGAGTTTTAAAAGCACAATGGGGGAGATGGGGGTATAAGCCCGTAACTTTTGTTTTTTAATTTAGTAAGGCTAGAACAGATAATTAGGCTGAAAATTATCCTGTTTCTGGCTCTTCTTGTGATTTAGGACCTATTGTAAGACTTTATCCACTTTTCCTATGAACTCTGTTGCCAAACCATAATTCCAGTATGATTATGTCAGAATTATCTCCACAGTAGCCAACTGTAGTGTTACAAACAGAGAATTAAGACTTCAGGTGGTGAATAAGCAGAAGCAGCAGGAGCCCTAGACAGCGAGAGGCATAAACCTTCAGATCCTCTGAAAATGCTCCTGAGGACAGCAAAGGAAATGGGGAGAGAAGAAAGAAAAGTGATTTGTTACCTAAGCAAGGATTATTTCTAAATGAAAGAGAGATGGATCCAATTTTCTCAAATGACACTTTTGCAACTTCCTCAAGCAAAGAGACTCCGTGAGAAGGGTCATATTGCTGTCACATTATACATGTGCATAAAGCTTTTTCAAAATGTAATAACCATTCTTCCTTATACAATATACAGTTATTGTACAAAGATAGTGTCATCTTTAAACTTTTATGTTTAAAAGTTTAAACATAAACAAAAGCATTTTACTTGATTTTTTTGTTTTCTTTGCATGCAAAAATATCTCGACTTGTTTTATGCGGTTATAACAATTAGAAATTGATTTGTGCATGGAATAGCATGGTGAGCACATTCATTATGGAATGTCAGCGTGCTAGGATACATACTCACCTTATCACAATTAAGTAATCACTTTCAATTACTTAGCTTGATTTCTTTTGGTTTCTATACATTTTGTTTAACCCTGGGAGTATCGTTTGTCTTTGATTAAAGACTCCTATCTCACAGGGTCAAACAAATTAATTCAGGAAAGAGTCCATGGATCCACTTTAACCAATGATTTATATCCTAATTTCTTGCTTTTCATAGATAAGGGGACGTTTTTAGATGCAGTATAATACTTAGACAACACAATGGGTTGGCTTAACAATAGAGACTTATTGGCTCATGATTTCAGAGGCTGGAAAGCTTGCTTCCTCCCCGTGGTCAGTATCTTCTGGCTGGCTGGTAATCCTTGGGTTTCTCGGCTTTTGGGATATATGGCATTGTCCTCTCCTTTCTCTTCCAGGTTCCCACTGACTTCCAGCTTCCACCTCCTCCCTGTGGTTTCCTCTGTGTCTGAATTTCTTAGGTTTAAAAAGGACTTCAGTGATCAGATTAATGCCCACCCTCATTCATTTAAGCCATAAACATCTCCAAGAAATCTCATGTGCCATGTCACATCCAAGAACATGTGTTTTCTGAGGTACATAATTGAACCTACCAAGTTGGTCGGTTAATGGGGATCGACTGTACCCCAAAAAGACTCATGATGGTAAGTGTGGTAGGGCAGGCTATGGAAAAGGGCCAGAAGTTTCTGCCTATGGTCTCTATTGTTCAACATTTTTTATCAATATTTGAGTGATGGCATAGGAGTCATGTTTATGAGATTTGTGGAAAACACAGTGATAAATGGTATGACCAATAAAATAGACAAATGAAGTAACAATTACAAAAAAAGAAAATAAAACAACCCATGATTGATTGGAACACTGAGAAAAAAAATCCAAGAAGATGGAATATGGCTGAAATACACATTGAAAGAGATTTTAAGTTTTTCTTTATTTTATTTCTACTTTATATATTTAAAAATGTAAAAAAAAAAAAAATTACACAAAAAAGTAAGTGATTTTTCGTACGTATTTCTAAATACTATCATTTTGGCATATTTACTTATAGGTTTTTAAAAAAATGTGTTTGCATGTACATGTTCATATGTATATTTGTTTATTTTGAGTGTTTATAATACATGAATACATTGGCCTGTAAAAAATATTACAGGTAAAGTTTCAGTCCCTCTTGACCTCCTTCTGTGACCCTCATCTCCACGTCCTGCCTCAGTCTTAGGAACTGGAGGTAAGCTGAACATGGAACAGGCCCAGAAGCTGCCCAGTACCCCAGTCCCACGTGCTGCGTCCAGAGCCAGTCTTCCTCTTGCCTAGGACCCCAGAGAAGGTGGCAGCTGACCACAGATCCATCTATGTGGGCAAGGTGGACTGCGGGGGCACGGCAGAGGGGCGGGGACATCCATGGAATCACCATCCTATGTGACAAGTTCTCTGGACATCCCAAGGGCAATGCCTAGGAGTTGGACGAGAGCATCTTCAGGAGCCGGGTCATCAAGGCATTGCCCAAAAGGACCAACTTACCTGGGATCAGCTCCACAGACTATGGGGGGTCTGGGGGCGTCACCTGGCTGCCAGGGCGGGGCTCTTCCCCGGCAGCAGCAGCCTCCCGGGTGGACAGAGGTTCAAAGCACCAGGGCGGAACCGGGCACGTGGAAGTCATTGGCCCTGGTAGTCACCATATTGAAGGGGAGATACTGCCGAGCAAGATCGCCAGTGGGTCAGAAAGGATCTGCTGTGTTCCACAGAGACCCTTCTTCCGGAGGGCCGGGGCACAGAGGGGCTGAGTCTGGGGTGCTGTGGGAAGGGGAAAGAGGAGAGATGCAGGCAGGTCAAAGGCAGCTGTGAGGTGCTGTGTCCTGAAGCACTGCTGCCCCTATAGACTGCCAGGGCTTTGCACCATGACCACGCCCCACGGCAGAAGCCACAAGACCCAAACTGAAAAAGCGAGCAGGTAACAGAGACTGGGACCCCTAGGCAGAGGGATTCTGAACCAATAGGAAGAGGGATCCTGAGTCAACCAATAGGGTCAGAGAGTTTTCAAACAACAGGATCCAGTCCTTTAATCAATAGTCAGCCAATCAACACCTCCCATGGTCAGCCAATCAGCACCTCTTGTAATCAGCATCTCCCAGTTAGGGTACTCTATTTACATAATATGCTGATCTGGTTTTCAAATCCTAATCAATGCCCTTGCTGGGAACTAGTGATTGACCAATCAGAGCATCGCGACTGGGGCTCCACACCCCCCACCCCCGCCCGCAGCGTTGACACAGCTAAACTATACCAAGAACGACCCGGAAGGCCTGAGTGCGCATCCCAATGTTGCCCCAGCCAGAGGAGCACTGGACTGTGAACACCGAGCTGCGCCGCCGGGCCTCTTGGCCCAGGCTTGAGCTGCAACGCTGAAGGTGCTTCCACCGGCACGTCGGCCAGGCTTGTGCTCTGGCTGGGTTTGAGCTGCAACCAGGGGACGTTTCTATCGTCACCCTGACCTGGTTCAAGCTGTAACACTGGGCAGATTAAATAAAGCTTGATTATACTGAGGTCGTGTCTCTTCATTCTGAAGTCCATCCGAACCAGAAAATAAAAGTGGTGACAACACAATCCAGGGCCTGGAGGCTGGACCTGGTGAGAGGGCCACGTGGGCTTTAGGGGGCTGCGGAGGGAGCTTTGGACAGTAGAGGCAGGGTGGGATGGTCCAGGAGTGCTGGGTCAGCTCAGCATAAGCGCTCGGGTGCGTCAACCGGCTGGTTTGAAAAGAAATGTATGCATCGTAGTGGTAAAGTATAAATTATTAAATGTGACTATTTTTTAAAAGCAAAAAACCAAGTTAAGAAATATACTCCCAAGAGTTTGGTTTGTACTTGAGGACCTTTGAAAACTATGTGTAGTGTTGTTTTACATGCTTTAAAAATATACATGAATGGCATCATATTTTACCATCATTCTGCACTTGTGCTTTTCAATCAACAATATTTTTGAGATATAAGCTTGTAAAATCCAAAGTCCTTACAATGGCCTGTCAGCTCTACCTGATCTGCCCCCTCCCTTCCCCCTGGGTCCTCATCTCCTGCTATGTTGCCCCTCCCTCCACAGTAGACTGCTTGTGGTTTCTTGAACATGAACACATTGGGTATGCTCTCACCTCAGGACCTTTGCACTGGCTGTTTCCTCTACTTAGACTGTTCTTCCAATAATATCCACACGTCTATCTTCCCCATGCTTTTTAAACCTTTGCTCCAATGTGGATTCTCAGGAAGGCATATCACAATACTCAGACTATACCATTTAATATCACAAATTCTCCCCACTCTGTTTTTCCCCACAGAGCTTATTTTCTAACATACTAAATAATATTATATTTACTGATTTCAGTCTGTCTCAATTCAGGAGCATATAGGCCTTATGAGGTCAGAAATCTGTGTACTTTGTTCACAAACCCCTAGATGGACCTTAGCACACAGTAGTCATCTAATAAGTTTCTGTTGACTAAATGAAGAAATGAATTAATGAACTGCTAGGCATTTTTCCATCTTATCTATGTCCTCCATTGTATTCATTTGTTTCCCTATTGATAGTCTTTTAGTTTGTTTCTAATGTTTTGCTATTATAAAAAATGATGCAGTGAAAATGCTAACAACCTGTCTCTTTGTGCACTTGTGTGCCTTTCTGTAGAACTGCTAGGACATTGGGGATGGGTGTTTTCAATTGGTCCTCCAGATTAGCCATATCAATTTATTCTCCCACCAGAATATCTGTTTCCTTGTGTCCTTGTACTTCTTTATATTATCGGATCAAAATATATGTATAGGCATGAGGAACATTTACTTTGATAGCTATCGAAAAGACCAGGGAACTTGGAATAAATCTATAATACCCTGTCAAGTGAAAAAAAAACAACCAAATCAATACTTACAGCATGGGCACATTTTTGTAAAGAAAATTATAAATAGTTGCATTGAAAAGCTTTGGAATGAATGATTATCAAAAATGCTAACAGTTGTCACTGAATGATAGGAATGGATGATTTTAATATTTTTCTTTTTATATAACTCTGTCCTTTTAAAATTAAAATATTTATTATGCAATGCAATGGTATTAATAAGCTAAAATCAAATTTCCATTAATTTCTTGGACTTTATTTTCTTTAATTTAAAAATCATTCTATGTCCTTTGTAAAAATTTGCATACAAATGTAATAGAGTAAAAATTTAAAATAGCTATAAAATTCTAAAAATTCTAGACTTTTTGGTATATACCTAAATCATTTGTGTGCACATAAAATGTTTATTTATTATTTATAAAAGTGCTAAAATAGTTTATATGCTATTGTGCAATTTTTTTTTCTTTTCACTCAACACTTTGTCATGGTCATCCTTTAGTCTCTCTCTCTCTCTCTATCTCTCTCTCTCTCTCTATATATATATATATGTTTAAGAGCTGCATACTATTCCACAGTATAGATTATAATTTATGTAATCACCCTTTTATTGATATCATTGTCACTGATTTTCCTTTAGCCCTTCAATGGGTGGTTGTATCCTTTTATCCTTTAGTTGAGGGCTGATTTGCCCTCCCTTTTCCCCCATCCCAACACAGATCCAGGCCAGTCAATCAGAATACTTTATCACTCTGGCCACTTGTGATTGGTTAGGAGTTGATGGTCATCACAATCCGGGACAATCAGATTGCCACCCAGACTTTTGATGGTGTTAAAAAAAACAGGTGCTCTCTGATCTTGGATCACATGCTGTGAATACAATGTAAATTGGGATTTGCTCATAGCCATATTTGCTATCACGAGGGAGCATCTGTTCAAAAGTGAAGTCAGCTCAGGAAAAACAAAACATATGGATGCAGATGGAGAAAAAGAGCAAGAAAGTTGCCTGAAGCCAGCTCTAATTCCTTATTTTCCTAGTTATGTAATAAAGACTCCTTTTTAGAACCAATGTGAGCTGGGTTTTTGCCAGAGGTAACCAAATGAGTCCAAATTAACACAGAACTAAGGAACAACCAACAGAAGCAAGAATGTTTACTTTGGGAAAGATTCGACTGAGGGTATATGAGAACCATCTGTCTGCATTTGAAGAACTATGTGGAATTTATGGTAATAGATTTATTCTGAGTAGCTTTGATAAAGAATCAGGTTGTAATTTAGAGATAGACAGATTTTGGCCCCACATAAATAAAAACTTCTAACACTTAGGACTGCCCCAAAATAAAGAGCTGCTTTGTGGGTATTCAAAAGGCCAGGTCCTAGAGCAGCAACATGACAGCAAATATTTTCCTACCTTTTACAGAGGATACTTGTGGATATGGCCTAGCCTTGGGTCCTCAGATCAGCAGAAGTGGCGTAATGGAGTGGGGGAGGTCCACATTGGACTATCAGAGCTCCCAGCTTGGGACACAGCCCAGGGATGGCAGCCCCAGTGTGCTGACCTCCTGAAGAAGGGAAAGAGCTGTAAGAGGGAAGGAGTTGGACTGAGGTGACTGGGGAATTGCTGATCCATGGCAGAGGGTTTAGTCTTAGAATACAAGGTTGTTTGAACATTTGAAAATTAATGTAATTCATGTAATTAAAAACACTAGTGTGATAAAGAAGAACCATATGATATTATCTAATTGTTTGCTGCCAGTATTACTCCTGCTCTATTCTCACCTTCTCAGACTCCATTTATGTATGTGTCGACTGTTTCTCACATGTGTATTGTGATCTGTTCTGTTATTACCATTTGAATCACTGTCCCCCCTCCTTTTTAATTTAAGGGCTTCAGTTTGAAAATTTCTCATGAACCTAATCGTGATTTTACTAATTCTGACTTCGAATATGTCCAGTCTACTGTTGAGCCCAATGAGTTAATTTCATATATTTATTATTTGGTTGGCCATAGAATTTCCATTTTTATTCTTTTTATAGATTCTAATTCTGTGTTGAAATTCTTTATCTTTTCTTCTATTTTCTCCATCTCCCCTCATTAACATATTTATTACTGTTGTTATAGCTATTTTAAAATTTTTATCTTTTAAATCCAATATCTGGATCCTATGTGGGTCTGATTCTATTCTCTATTTTTTCTCTTGATTACTAGCCACTTTTTTCTTGCTTTTTCATATGTCCTGTAATTTTTGATTGGCTGTCATACATTGTACATAAAAGAATCGCTATTATTTTTCCCAGGGATGTTTTGCCTTTTACTCTGTTTGGCAGCTATATTGAAGTGTTAAACAAATTAATCTAATTAGAATTTTATCTGTGTTAGTTCACCTCTTTTTAAATGCCTCAAGATTGAGATCTATGGTATGTTTGTTACAGAGGAACTCCCTGTACTTTCTCACCTAAGTATTGTGAGACTGTGGGAGATTTCATTCAGTGGTTTTGGCCCACCCCAGCCTCCTGCTGCCTTAGAACTCAGCAAATGTTCTTTGGGGAAAATGCCCATGTATTTGGAACTCTTCTAGATTTCATCTCTCAAAAGCTGTGCTGATTTTTCTTGCACCTTTCAGTGCCGCTCTACCTATAACTAGTCAGTCCTCAGCTCATGCTGAGATTTAGCATCTGTCCTCAGGGAAGAAAATGGCTAAGAAATTCAGTTCATATAGGAAGAACTTTTCACTTTTCTAGTATTGCAGCTGGAATGGTAGCTTGCTGCTATCTACTAATCTCCTATGTTGATGAAAGGGAAGTAATTCATAGCAGTTTCCCTCCAGTCCTGCCAACTTTGTGTGCATCCATGGTTCAAACACTTAAACCTCTCTAAGTTACCTTGGAAATTACGATCAACTTTATATACAAACAACATTTTGGCACCTTTTTTTTTTTCAATCCCCCAGGGCCATGCACACTGTAGGTTATAAAAACAATGACAAGGTAACAGCAACTTATTGAACATGTACTATATTTTAGGTGATATCCTAAGCCCTTTAGGTGCTCTCCAATAACCCCATGAGAAGGGTGTTATTATATGTTTGTCTTACAGGTATAGACTTTGAAGCTTTGAAGACCAAAGACCCTCAGCTAATAAATGACAGAGCTGTAATTCAAACCAAGTCTATCTTACTTTTGTCGCAAGAATATATATAAACATTTGCCACAAGAAGGACACTAGATATCACATGTCAGAAGGCATAATAATGGGGCATCTGGTATGGGGCGTAAGAAACTCAGCAATACTGAAAAGATGATGTACTACAATGTACACTCACTACTTGTTTAAAAGCCATACTATGAAGAACATATGAATAATGTCTTGACATTTACCAGGACAGAGTCTTCATATTATTCATTTCCAGTGTTATTTCATATGAACTCTTGCCATTCCCCTGGTGATTAGATTTCAGGTTGTTTAAGGCACAATGTTTAAGAACGGATTATTTTCATCACACTTTCTCACATCAGAACCATGCATTTTTGAGTTTGTAGGAAAGAGTTAAAAGCAATTTTAATTCAGGATAGTCATAGAGTAAGGCTAGCTTTGTTAAATTTTGCCATAGATTTAAATTATTCTTCCCTGATACGGTATCACACACAGATTACGGAAATAGAAACATCCTCCATTCATTGCTCCTGCATGTTTTTCTTGGTTCTCAAAGGTGGTTACTTCATTGTTTTTCATACACAATTGTCTTGTTAGAATGTCTGTCATTGTGTTACATTGAGCTCATTATTTTTTCTCACCTATTTATTTTTTAGCTTCTACATGCCCTTGTCCAAAACTCCCATGGTGCTTCCTTCTTTTTCCATAGTCTCTGCCTGCAGCAAAATCAGTCTCAGTAATTTCCCACTAGCAAAGATAAAGAGAAAATCCCAGAAAATATGGATGGCAGCAACATCTGCTCCTCTGGCTTGAGCTTCTCAGGGGAATTAATCTCTCAGGCTCCATAGATATCAGAGTCTCAAAAACTGGGAGGAAGTTAAAGAGTCACCAGTCCAAATCCCTTCATTTTTCAGGTACAAAAGCAAAACGCAGGGAGATTAAAAGACTTGCCCAAGATGTAATTCTGGCATTAAAATTCAGCTGACTTCTGGTTCAGTGCTCTCTATAAAACCTGCCACTGGATAGGCCCCTGTTATAATGACACTCAAAGTGGGGAGGATTAGACCACTGTATAGGTGTTGTGACTTGTTCTTTCAGAGTCTAACATTTCAGAAATCTTCATTTGTAACTTTTCCAGGTTAAGACCAGATAGCCATGGATTTTATAACCATCCTCTGTGATACCAAAGGCATTAATGGCAAAATTTGTTCTAAAAGCTTTGTCTCTGATCATTTTTATTTTTTAAAAGAATTTTGTATCAAGTAGAGGTCTGAGCAATAAAGGCAGCAGACTGTGAAAAGAGGGCTCACTTTAATAAGACCTAGGACTTGTCTGGGTTTCCAGTCTTGCACAAGTCTTGCTGAACCAAAAAAAAAAAAAAAAAAAAAAAAAAAATGGTGAGAAACAGTGGTTTTTGCTTTGTGACAAGCAAAATGAATGTAGAGTTATAACTCTATTTGATATAATCAGTATTAATTAAAATTTGCTACCCCCTTCTCATTGTCTCTGGCTCCAATAAGCTTGCTACAGTTTGTTCTAATATTTGGCTCATTAGCCACAGTGTTTCCTAATCACTTCATGCCCCCTAAAATATGCTAGTAAAAGCCTATTTTAAAAACTTAGTTTATACTTTGTCTATTTTCTTACCTTTTTTTTTTTTTTAAATCATTCCCCAATGTTATAAAAGTTTCTCTGCATACATATTGTAAATAAACATGTCCTGAAGTTGACATGCTAATTTATCATTTTGGTTTAGCAAGCATTTACAGCAATAATCGTAACAATTGCAATTCATAGAGTTCTTACTTTGTGGCAGCTAAAAACACGAGTAAGACAAATCACTTCCCTGAAGAAATTCCAGACTACAGGGAGTGAAATATGTACAAAGACAGAACAGTGTGATAACTTCAATCACCAAAGAGCATAAGAATTAAAACTTAATTCTAAAAGCAATAAGTAAAAGCAGGTCAGAGAAGGATGTGATTACCTCTGTCTTGTAGTGGTTCAGTGGTGTGCTGGTAAATGTTTAACAACCAGCTCTATGGAGCAAATTTAATTTCCAGATTTTTTGTTCTCTAGTTATATAACTTTAGGTATTTTTCTATGAATCTCTGATTTCATATCTGCAAAATGGAAGAATACCAGCTTCCAACTCATAGGCTTGCCGTGAAAATCAAATTTAGTTCTTCACTCAACAAAAATTTGTTAAATGCCTTTTAAGTGCAAGACAGTATTCTGGACACTGGAGGGAACAGAGTATTAGAACCCCAATTGTATGTGTTCATCAGTTGTAACAATGTACCACACTAACGAAAGATGCTGTTAATGTGGGAAAGTGTGTGTGTGGGGTGGGGCATATGGGAATCCCTTATATTTTTTATGTAACATTTATGTAATATAAACCTTCTTTAAAAATTAAAAAATTAAAAAAGAACGTGATAATGAACATGAAAACACTCTAACTGACAAATATTCTATGAATTCATGATCTGCTATCTGCCTGTTTCCTTCTTGTTTTCTTTCTATGCATTTAAGTATGTTTTTACAATACTGTGATCACATACAGTTTTGTATTCTGCATTTCTTATTTAACATTACATCATAGGAAATTTGCTGTTGTTAACTATTCTTTGAAAATGTGATTTTCAATGGTAGTATAATCTTCCATATAGTGTGACTATACTGAAATTTGTTTACTTATTCCCTTTGTATCTTTCAATCTGTTGAGGTAATTAACAATAATTGCTATATATTGAAGATTTACCATATTCCAGGTACTTTGTGATATACTTTACATGTTTTATTTCACATAATCATATATCAAACCTATTTTGATTTCCCCCATTTAACAGTTTAGGAATACTGAGACTTGGAAATGCTAAGTAATTTGCCCAGAGTTATATATATTTTTAAAGGCAGAGCTGGGATTAGTCTGATACTAGAGAATTTGATTTTAAACATTCTGCTGTATAGTTTCTCACCTTTCTTATTCTAATGACCAACATTTATTGGCAATCCCTTCCAGATTTGTGGGACTTGCAATTGAGATCCTCAATGAACGCAATTTTTGATGAATGAATAAGCGATCTCTTACTCTCAAGAACATCTTATCCCGGGCATATTCCAGTTTTTTCTTTTCCACCTGGCAGCAAAGAATCAGAATCACAGCCTAAACTGCCTCAGAGTGGCAAAAGGCTTGGCATATAGCACTGTGCCACCCACTCTCAGAGAGCCAACTCACTCCTCTGATCATGAATCCTCACAGGGAAATTAAGGCTCTGAACGTGCATGTTTGATTTTAGGTCAAATGAATATCTTCCATTTCTTTCTGTCCTTGACTGAAATCAGTTTGTCTGTCTTTATTTTAGGAATAACCTCTTATATGAAATCTCTGAGTGAAAATTTATACCCCTGAATGTCATGATTCCTAGAGAGTATCTGATCACTCCTTGAAAAAAAAAAGATAAAATAGCAGTTATTTTCTGAGCCCCTGTGATGTCCTAGATGCTTTACATGTACCATTGTCCACAAAGACTTACATTCCATGAATTATCAGAACCACATTACAAGATGCTGTGAAATGGTATCGTTACATTCATTTTACAAATGAAAAAACTGAGGCTCAGAGTTGAAAGTTGAAGCCAGTCCTCTCTGTCTACCCTAACATCCTAACATGGAACTTTCAAAAGATAACTGATTTAAAATTCCAGTGTATATCATTTGAATGGTGGGATTGGTAGAATATAAAATAGAAAAATAGAATACGTATGGAGATTACTGCTCCATAATTAGGGGTTGACATTAACCAGAAGGGGCGTGGCTTCAAGTTGGCTAGGAAGGGCTTAAACCTGAGCTTCTATAACCTGAGCTGCAAATTCATTGTTCAAATTGTATGAAAAAGTGGCCCTTCTTGGAGGTGGATGGACTATGAGTCTTGAGCTGCGATAAACTTGGTCTTCACCCCCATGGTTGAGACTCCTTGGGGGTGACCCTAATGGACTCATCAGTGATTCTCAATTGGAACTATTTGGGGGCCTTTAAAATATCATGCCGTATAATATTTTAGGTAATCTAAGCACCTCTTAAAATATATGTATATATATATATAAAAAATAACATTTTTGTAAGCAAATACACATATATGCATATATATTTATATATCATTTTACAAATGTTTGTATGTATTGTGAGAATTTTGATTTTTACCCATAATAAAAAAAAAAAAAAAATTAAAAAAAAAAAAAAATATCATGCCTCCATCCCATCCCCACTGACCAGAGCAGGAGTTCTGGGTCTGGCTTCCTCACAAGATGGAGAGGTTTCACCATGAATGTCCCAAGAAGACCAAGTGGGCGCTGTATTGCCTTTTATGAGTTGGACTTGGGTTTCACAAAGCTTCACTTCTGCCATAGTCATTGTCCACCCAGATTCAAGGGAAGGGAATATGGACCTCACCTTTAAATAGTAGAGTGTTGATGTCAACTTTTTCCCAGGCAAGGTCTTAACTGGTTAATAAAATAATTGGCACAGAAATGGCAACTGGTGTTTACATATACATATAAGACGTTAATCCAAATAAGACATTCTGAGGGACAGAGTCAGTAGACAAACGCCTGGCTTTATCTCTATTTCTTTTTTCAAATCTCAGCACTTGTGCATCTTCTCTGGTCATTACATCTTTATGGGCAATGGTCATATTTTCCGCAAGCCCAAAGTGATGCTTTTGGCTTAAATAGAGCAACTGTTGTCTTATTTGCTCCCTGTTTTCTTGTAAATGGAACCAAGCAAGCCCGCAGGCGAATATATACTCAGCTAAACATCCCTAAATGCTCCTTTCCAGCTCTTTGCTATCTGAATGGCTAGGCTTTGCCACTTTTCCTCTGTGTTTTACTTCACTGTGGGAAAAACAAAACAAAACCAAACAAGAGGGGAGAGCATGTGGCTCAAACAGTTGGGTGCCTGCCTCCCACATGGGAGGTTCTTGGTTCAGTTCCCAGTGCCTCCTAAAGAAGATGAGCAGATGCAACCAGCTGATGCAACGAGCAGACACAATGAGAGGGGAACAGATGTGGCTCAAGTGGTTAGGCGCCTGCCTCCCACATGGGAAGTCCTGGGTTCAGTTCCCGGTGTTTCCTAAAGAAGATGAGCAGATACAATGAGTGGACACAATGAGCAGAGACAATGAGCAGACACAACGAGCAGACAGATGAGGGAGCTATCTTGTGGAGGGCAGACAAAGACCTCCCACTCCCCCCCAAAATAAAACAGGAAACCAAGCAAGGTTGGAAATTCAGAAAAATTCTACTGCCCAGAAACCATTCAGATGCTCAGAAATTAAATTAACATCTGGCAGGATTCACGCAAAAGAAGACTGGTTAAGAAAAAAGAGAAAAAGATGACTGTTGTCTTGTTTTCTATGAACATGGGTTTAAGGACAGAATCTGCAAAGAAGGTTGGACACTGACTTCTGATACTGTGATCTGACTGAGAATGCAAAGCAGATGGAAATAGCAGCTCATTCATCAAAGCCCAGGCATCACTTTGCTTGTTCTTTCTCTATGACTGCCAAAGTACAGGGATAGGGACTCCCATGATTGGCAGAGGCTCTGTTAATGATTAGTTTCCTTTTAGTAAGCTCCACTGCAACATAGAAAAGGAATTTCTAGTGGTGGTGTGATGGAGAGGCTGTCATTAGTCCTTCATTTTCTCTCTTCTGTAGGTCTGGTTTCCTTTGTCTCTGGTAGACTGGGTCACTTCCTAAGTTATAGAATTCTTTGGGTATCATAGATCCTATATTTCTACCCATTGGATGCTTGGGAAATACAATTAAGAGGGTGCTTTGGGCTTAGAGCCCAAACTTTTATATTCACCAGAATCTCAGCTCCTTCTCTTACAAGTTCCTCCTTTGCCAAGGCAATGAGCTGGGGTAGCTCATATTCTCTCTCTGTGGCCACTGAAAGTTTTCCTCTGTAGCCAGCGGCTTTGGATTTCCTCACCCATCTCTCCAGGTCACCTCCACTTGGCCACGCTGCTGATTTTTCCTAACTACGGGGTCATGCTGACATAACCCTGTTGATATTCCTCTGGGTGATTTGGTTGCCTTAGCTTGGTCTCGACTAGTGTCTATTCTAGAGGGTGTCCCTCTTTTTCATGTGAAAAAGAATGAAATGTTAAACATGCTGGCAGCACATCTTTACTTTCTTGCTATGCCTTTAAAGTCATGATTCTTGCATTTTATCAGCTAGTAATACTTGACACAAGGTCTGACTGCACTGGATTGAGGTAAGTCCAGTTACACTGTGGGTCACACTGAAAGCTCTGTGAGCACCTAAAGCCACCCTGTATGCCTGGATCTGTTCTGGTGCTCCTTTCTCACAGGGTGTGGGGCCTCAGGCTCCCTTGGAGATGGCTGGGCTCTACCATTGTCCTTGGTGTGTGACAGTGGAATCGCAGAGCTGGCAAAACCTTGTAGGTCACCTGGTCCCACCCCCTCATTTGGCAGCTGTGCATAAGCAAGCATGGCGTTCTTGTGCACCGCATGACCTCCTTGTTACTGGTAAGCTGGCTGCTGTTTTTCCATCTCATTTGCATAGATGGCTCTAATGAGACTAAAACGGCACCAAGTGGAAGTATTGTGAGGAATGGGTCACTCTGTGATAGTTTCATATCCAGTGCTTGTTTCTGGGATGTGCAAATGTGATCCCTAAAGCGTGAACGTCAGTGCCTCATTTGCCTTGTGAATACTGTCTTCTCTGGTGATCTTAATGCTGTACTACCCTGGGTGTTAAAGAGTCTGTCCCGATTTGGAAAATCATTTTTATTTCAGAAGGTTTTAAGCATCACCGTAGTAATTACCCAAGCCCTGAGTTTCAAATCCTTATAATTTTTCAAATATTAACTGGGAAAAATATAGCTACTTTGGGGGAAGTAATTGTGTGTGTGTGTCTGTCTGAAAATAGGGATATGCTATTCTTTATTCATGATGATCATTCCTCTGACCCACCATGGAAGATTGAGAAAATGCTTTATTATAATAGGATTAACTTACAGAGTATCATTTATTCCCTTTTTCCCTATATCCAAACATAGTCATGAGCTTCTCAGAGTCTGGGAATAGGGTTCGAACAAATGGGAAAGAGGAAGTATTCTTCTGAAAGAGTATTTCTCTTTATGAAGAAAATAATTCGTGGAGAGGCAATTAAAATGGGGAAGTAACAGATACTTTTGCTTAATGATTAACTAACTGATGATGAAATAACTCTTATTGATTCTTGTGTTCACGTTCTGCTGGAAGATAGATTGCTATACATGCTGCAAATTTGCTCCATTGCTATTTAGTAAAGGAAAGTCAATTTTTTATTCATTCTCTTCTCTAGTACTTACCAACTAGCACGATGACGCTTTTTGAAGTCTCTTGGTGAATAGCACATCTTTATTATATTAAATATATAGTATATTTAATGCAATTCTGTTCATTTATTCACACTTTTGAGCTGACAGTTTGTGCTAATATATAAGGAAATATATCACGTATTTATGTCCAGACATAGGTTTAAGGAAGAACAGAAACATGCGCACACAAATGTATTTAATAATTAAGTAGAGGGCCTTAAATATGAAGAGGACAAGACATTGCCTTGCTTTTACAGAGAAGGCAGATGCTGTGCCTGACCGGGCATGTAAGGGCAATGAATGCAAAGCTCCTTAAGCTTAAAGCTCCTTCGGCTTTAGGTAAGTGCTCTGCCCCCAAAGCCCCACTCACCACCATGCTGAGGACCCACAAAGTTTCTACTATTCCTCTACAGATAAGCTACAGGGAGAAGAGCATTAAAAGGTGAATCTGCTGAAAAGAATTTGAGGTCACCATTCAGTACCTGTGCATGGAGCTGCCTCTTATTGTATTAGTTGCTATTGCTGCAGAACAAATCCTCCCAAAACACAGTGACTTAAAACAATAAACATTTATTATCTCACAGTTTCTGTGGGTCAGAAGTCCAGGTGTACCTTATGTGGGTGCTTCTGACTCAGTGTCTCTCACAAGACTGCCGACGAGGTGTCCTCTAGAGCTGTAGTCATATCAAGGCTTGGTAGGAAGAAGATCCACTTCCACCTCACTCATATGGCTCAAGACCTTACTCGCTGTTGACGAGAGACATCAGTTCCTTGTTAAGGGGCCTTTGCATAGGGCAGCGCACAAACTGGCAGCTGGCTTCACTTAGAGCGAGCAAGAGAGCAGGAGAGGGTGAATGCCCAAGACAGAAGTCACGGTCTTTTTGTAACTAATCTTAGAAGTAGCAGCCTATCACTTTTGCCGTATTCTACTTAGAAGAAAGTTACTATGTCTGTGTGCACACAGTCAGGGGAGGGCTTTACAAGATGGTGTGAATACCAGGAAGTAGGGGATCATTTTGGGCCATCTTAGAGGCTGCCTACCATACTTATGAACACAACCCTTGCTTATTGTGATGAAGTAAAGAGTGGGTCCCCCAAAATTACATAGCAGGGGAGCTCAAGGAGGGAATTGGGGCCCAGAACCACAGTTGGAGTCTGCTTCATAGGTGCCTCATGGCATTGGCCTCTAAGTTATTCTATATTTCTCTGAAATACGGAATTTATCCCAAACTACTACAACTAATGTCTATAGCTCTTATCTTTCTACTTATTTTAATTAAAAAAAAATTGTGGTAACATATACAACACAGAATTTCCCATTTTAACCACTTTTGTGTGTACAATTCAGTGACATTAATTGCATTCATGACATTTTGCTACCATCACCCCCATCCGTTATCAAAACTCTTTCATCACACCAAACAGAAACTCTGTTTCTATGTCTGTCTCTATGAATTTGCTTTTTCTAGGTATTTCATATAAGTGAAGTCATACAATATTTGTCCTTTTGTGTCTGGCTGATTTCACTCAACCTGATATGTTCAAGATTTGTCCATGTTGTAGCATGTACAGTCTTATGGGTGCATAATATTTCATTGTTTGTATATGCCACATTTTGTTTATCCATTTATCTGTTGAATACTTGGGCTGCTTCCACCTTTTGGTTATTGTGAATAATGCTGCTATGAACATTGGTGTACAAATATCTGTTTGCGTCCCTAGTTTTCAATTATTTTGGGTATATACCTAGAATTGGAATGCCAGATCATATGGTAATACTATGTTTAATTTTCTGAGGAATCACCAAGCTGTTTTCCATAGCAGTTGCATCATTTTACATTCCTACCAACAACGAATGGATTCTTATTTCTCCACATCTTCCTCAACACTTGCTATTTTCTGTTTTTTAAATAATAGCCATCCTATTGAGTATTAAGTGGTATCTCTTTGTGGTTTTGATTTGCATTTCCTAATGGCTAATGATGCTGTGCATCTTTTCATGGGCTTATTGGCCATTTGTATATCTTCTTTGGAGAAATGTCTTTTCAAGTCCTTTGGCCAGTTTCTTTACTGGGTTGTCTTTTTGCTCTTGAAGATGGCCCTTATCTCTTTTTCCAACTCAGAAGGTCATGCCAGTGGTGATGGCAGCTGGCAGAAGGGAGTCAGGCAGGGGCACATCACTCGCTTCAGGATAGAGGCTAGGAAACAGGCCACAGAGCTGCGAAGCTTCCTAACATAGGGCCAAGCCACTGGAAGACCTTCCTGGCCCTTGGCAACCAGAAGCACTAACTTGTAGATAACTTTATGACTAATAGCCTACAACTGCAGATAAATCATCTTTCTGTGCAAAACTGACTAACTCTTAAGGAGCTCTGACCCTTGGATTTAGTTACTGACAGCATTTTAAAGCAGTGTAGTATAGTGTTGAAAATGATCTTCAGGGTCAGAGTGGGCTTGAGTGCTGGCTTATTAACTGGGTAAATGTAGATGAGCTAATTAACCTAACAAAGTCTCACTGTTCTCTGCTGTACAAAGAAGGCAACATTATACTGCCCTAGGGTTGATGGGAGATTTTGCATCATCTGTGATAATCTATGTAAAGGGTTAGCCCTATTGCTATAGTTATGATGATGATGATTATGACTGGGGAAAACATATTTCCCACTCCTTATGTTTCCATAGAAAGAATGGTATTTTTACTCCAGTCTCCAGGAGTGAAAAGATTGGGAGAAATATTTCCACCTTCTCTGTACCTCTGCTCACTCCTCCCTAAGAGAGGAAGAATGGCTTCTCCGGGTGGTGATTTGAGAATAAACTGAACATGCTCAGCTCCCTTTTGGTTCTGCTCCTCTGCAGAGTGAGCTTTCTTTCTTTTTTTTTTTTTAAAGATTCTCTAGTAGTTTATTTTGTACTTCTTGTGTTTTTTAAATATATTTTTTGGTTTACACTGTAACAAACAAAAACATAGTGAGCTTTCTTGTTTGCTCTCCTCTACGTTGAAAACTTACCTAGGCAGATTCTACCCCAGTGTTGGTAAGTCCTACAGTTTTGGGGGTAAGTTTCTTATTTAGAGGGATATTCAGAAAGCCTTCTGTGGTTACATTCTCCAATTCAGTCTTTTTTTTTTTTTTAAAGATTTTATTTATTTATTCATTTATCCCCCCCTTGCTGCTTATGCTCGCTGGGTCAGCTAACCACGCCGTGCATGGCAGGCTTTGCCTTCACCAGGAGACCCTGGAAACCAAACCCGGGGCCTCCCATATGGTAAACGGGAGCCCTACTGATTGAGCCATAGCCGCTTCTCATCCAATTCAGTCTTTAACAGGAACAAAACTGCTAGCTTGATCTTCATCTATTCTAATCTGTGTTTTCAATTAATTTCACAAAGATAGTGGTGTCATTTCTCAACTTCCTAAAACCTCAACAACTATGATTATTATAGTTTAGTCAGTTGTAAAAACTGGCCCAGATATTTGTGAAGACAAAGAGGAAGGTTTGTTCAACTTATTTGGAACAAACTTAATCTTCCTCTGACACTCTGGAGAGCTCTTGCACCTTTGGAGGGGTGTGTGGGCGGGGAGGGGGGAGTCGGACTCAGACCAGATTCTAGGATTGAATTATCCATGAGAAGCTCTTCTCTGTTTTCCGTTTGGAGTATGTAGTGTGGGTCCAGCTTCTGAAGGCAGATGGAGTTGCTACAAGCCCGAGGGACTTCCCACACAGAATTTTCCTCCTCCCGGGGCTGTGGGAGAGTGGCCAGATGTGTGGTTTTTCTGACTCCTCTGCTGGCAAGAGCCGCATTAGGAAGCTCTGGTGGGCAAGTGGCCAAAAGGGATGTTAGTATTTGATCACTAAATCTTCTAGCTAATGTTTTCTCAAAGAAGAGTCCTTTGCATATTGAATCATCTCATCGTCTGAACAAGCTGTCATTTCCCTCCAGTTTTGTGGGAAAAAAAAATTTTCTAAAATTAGCCATCCAAGTTTGTCATAATTGTTATTAGATCATTATCAAGCAGCCACACCTGACGTGGACAGCAGAGAGTGCCACACAAAGCCTTTGCTGATGGTTTTAAAGTAACACTTAAAAAAATTATTAGAACAGGAAGGAATTTTTTTTAAATGAAATGAATTACTGAGGATTTAAGATAAACATTGGATGGCTTCACCATTTGTTTGCAAAATCCACATGAAAATTCATTTTTACCTCCTAAAGATTCACTAAATTCAGAGGGAATTTATAAGGGTAAAATGAGATAAAATCTGAGAAGCACTTAACATAGTGTCAGGCACCCATGTAAGGTTTCTATAAATGGCAGCTAGTACTAATAACACTGTCAAGCAATAAATGGTGAAGCCTGTCCTGAAGGAGACTAGTGGTCCTCCAGGGATGTGGTTCATATAAAGGAACACCTTAGTAGCAAGGATCTTGATAGAATGATCAGTATTTCCCAAACTGGTGTTCCAGGGAACAGTATTTTAGAAGATGATAGTAGATGGCTTGAAGGAAAAAGAAGTTTCATCTCCCTCTTCATAGAGATTCATAATGCAGGCTCCTTCCTTATTTATAGCATTTGATAAGTCCTATAGGACAGAAAGCTGATTCCCTTTGTTTAGCCCACATTTCCCAAAAGCCTTTGGTGGGGACCTTCCATTTCCCACACTGTAACCACAGGATCTTTTCAAAAGACAAATATGATCTTCTCACCTTCTGTTCAAAGCCCATTGCTCTCAGGATAAAGTAACACCTCTTCAACACAGTTTAGGAGCTTGGCCCTCCCATTCTCTAGCCTCACCTTCAGCTCCACATTCTCCTTTGTTCTCAGTGCCGTCACCAGCTGACTGCCTTTCAGATCCTTGAACCCTTCTTGTTTTGGCTTGCCACTGGGCTGTTAAATGACTCTTCCCTCAGTGTGGAGAATTTCCCTCAGTTCCCTCCCTACACCCACCTATTTCCTCTTCTCACTTGCAACTTTCTCCAGTCTTGCACACCTGTCCTTCCCAGCACTCCCAGCACAGACATGTACTGATGGATTATTTACTTACTGCCTGTGCTCCTTCCTGATATGATAAGATCTATGAGGGAGACCCTTCCCTAGAAACTCCAGGGACTGCTTGGGAGAATGCGGGCTGCCTGGATCTACATGCCTGGTGGGGTGGAACCAGTGAAATCCTGTTTCTGTTGTTTTCATTTTTTTTACTCTTGTTAAGACATTGATTATTTTCAAAAACATTGGAATACAAAGTTGAATGAGATGAGGTCATATGAGAGTAATTAAAAAAAGGGCTTTGGGTGTATACAGAAAGAGAGCGTTCTCAAGATTATCATGATCACCCCCATTTATCAGGCATGCCCTGTGGGTCAGGTCCCGTTCTAAGCAGCTTTCAGTATTGACTCAGTTCATCTTCAGAGTTTACCTGTAAGGCTTCACAAATGCAGAAACCAAGACACAGGTAAAACGTCCAAAGATACATTTCTTATAAGTGGAAGAGCTAAGGACTTAGGCAACTTGGTTTCAGAGCCTGCCACACTGAGAGTAAGAAAGGCTTCCCAGAAGAGATGGCCTCTAAGGTGGACCTTGAAAATTAGGTAGGATGTAGATATAGAGAGATTGGTGGTAGGTTGGGAGGGAAGGATATTAACAGTGATGGCAAGGGCCAAACATTGGGAAAAGATAGAACATAACATAGGTTATGGAATTTGGAAGTCATGAGCACAATGACAGGAGCAGATTTAGCTTGGAAGGGTGGAGAATGTCTCTGGGCTTTGTGAGCAGTTAGCTCACAGGGGATTCAGGGAGAGATGTTGTTAGAGAGGTGAGTCCATGAATTTGGGCTATGGGAGAAAAGTCTCAGACTGAAGACACAAATTTGAAGGTTAATTTTACAGAGATAGCTAAAACCAGGAGAATGGTTGAGATCAATGCCTCCCTTGTTTAATTATTTATGTGTATGTTTACTTATTTATTCCTACTAATTAGATAAATGGTTTTATGGTCGTTTAAGTGAACAAACAGCAAAAGCCAAACCATTCAAAGTAGACAAGATAAATAATAAAGGGACAAAGGAAATGGGTTTGCTTAGGTTGCTGAAAGTATGGGGGAAGAAAATATGGTCAAGAATAGAACATGGAAAAGCTCTTAATGTCAGGGTCTGGGTGAGGTGGAGATGAGGAGGGAGATAAAGTTGGAAGAGAAGGAGAGAGAAGTACCTCAGGAAGGAGGAAGAGCTTGGATGTTCAGTCAGGTAGGAAGATAACTCAAGGACAGGGTATTTTGATGCCAAAGAAACTTTGAAACTTCTGCAACATTCGTGTTGAGACTTGAGTTATGACAGCATGTCCCACAAACCCTATCTCAAACCCAAGGTGTCCTAAACCAAATGGGTCACCTTACTTCTCAAACCTCTTCCTCCTGCTATGGTTCTTATCTCACAGCACTGCTATCTGCCTTTTAGCTCAGGTCATAAACCTAGAAGTCATCCTCAACAACTCTCTTCTTCTCATCTCCCACGTCCACTTTGTCGCCAAGCCACCTTGATATTTTTCTACCAAATATATTCATTCCATTTTTTTCTCCTCATTCCCGCTGCCATCTTATTTCAGGAATCCAGTTGATGTCCTTGTCTGCAGACTGCCCCCAAACCTTAGCAATTCATCATTAAATTATCTTTTTATAATTTACATCTCAACTTCTCACTAGTCTGTGGGTCAATGATTTGGACAGGACTCAGCTGGGTGCTTCTCCCAGTCTCAGCTACATTAACTCACGTGTCTTGTGGTTGGCTGACTATTGGCTGGGGCAATGGGGGTGTCTCTAATAATCCAGCAGGCTATTCTGTGCATGTTGTCATAATAAAGGCAGAGAAGCAAGGGGTGGAGGGCAGGGGAGGACACACAAGGCCTCTTGGGGCTTAGTCTCAAAATTAGCACTCTGTTACCTTCACCATATTCTATCAGCCAAAGTAAGTCACAAAGTGAGCCCAGACTCAAGTGGTAGGAAATAGATTCCACCACTTAATGTGAGGAGCTACAAAATCACACTGCAAAGAGTGTGGATACAGGAGAATGTGGGGGAATTAAGAACCGTTTGCAAATAATCTACCAAACTCTATTCTCTGGCCCAAATTATTCCTGTTCCTCCTACTTGCGTATTTGCCAAGTCCCACCGAAGACTCATCCAATTGTGGAACCAAGGTAGAAATCCAGGATCTTGTGATCAATATCAAATTCAGATGTGGCTCTTTGAAGATGTCCCTCTTGAACCAGAGACATAAGAATGAAAAAGACAAAATACCTGCCCCTCACAAATCCAAAATGAAATGGTAATAGAGGGGCAGGGTAGTTGCAATAAATGTTCCTATTCGCAAAGGAGATGAATGGGAGTCACACATGGGCACTAGTCCACAGTAACTCTGAAATCCTGCCAAGGAAATAGCTCAAGTGTCCCAACCCAGAGGTCCAGGAGTGTTTCTTAACGAGGGTCCAGTTCTGCTCCCTGTAAATGGCTCTCTAGTCCATTCTTTTCTTCCGCTCTTAGTTCTTCTCTAAAATGTTCTTCAATTTCTACTCTCTGTGGTCAATTCTGAAAAGGCATTGGAAGAGATGCCCTTGGAGCACTTTTCTGAACTGGCTTCTGCCTATAGAAAGTTAGGCTCAAAACCCTTTTGCATTTTGCACAGTCTCAGTCCTTCTTAGTTTAGGTTAGAAGCACTTTTATCTGTATGCTCCTTTAAAAATTGGTAGTTTCCTGTGAATCTAAATTGAGCTCATTTCATTTGACAAAAGCCCAATTTTTTGAGACAAGTCATTTCTCTTGCTATGTCTCAGATACCTTGGGCATGGCAGGCTGCTGTGGGAAAGTGATCATAAGATTCTTAGAAGAGGTTTTTATCTGGCCGAGAGGGGCTAAGAGGCACGGCCTTACCTCTTTCAAAGTTCTTAACTAAGAGTTTTATAGCCACATCCTTGATTTTATCTCTGTCTTCAGGTTTTATTTTACTTTGAGAATTATTTAGTGACTGAGAAGACTGTAGAGGATAAAAAGTTTTATATTTCATTCTAGAAAGTTCTAGCAACTTTTTGCACTCTAAATCCTACTTGAAAGCTGGGCAGTTATTTCCTCAACTCACATCTTTTCCTGTAGTAGCATGGCAAGAGCCAGCTGAGGCTCCCACAATTCAAGCTCAAAAGTTCATTTAGGGGGGGCGGATGTGGCTCAAATGGTTGGGCATCCGTCTGCCATATGGAGGGACCCGGGTTCGATCCCCGGGACCTCCCGGTAAAATAAAAAAAAAAAAAAAAAAAAAAAAAAAAAAAAAA